>VZTH01013958.1:47758-90274 GCA_013397815.1 Aleadryas rufinucha
CGGGGCCGGGGAGCTGGGAGTGGGGCTGGGGTCTCACCTTCGGGAGCCAGAGGCCGCCGACACGTCCTCGCCGTCCGGGATGGGCAGCAGAGCTGGCGATTCGCTCTGGAGAAAAGCTGTAACTCGCCAAAGGTTTCTCGTGTTTTGTTTTCACACAATTAATTAGGTTGGAAAAGGCGTCTGAATTATAGTCCACCCTCGACAAAATACCAACTTGTCATGGCATTAAATGCCATGTCTAGTCATTTCTTGAATACCTCCAGAGATGGTGACTCCACCACCTCCTTGGGCAGGCCATTCTAATGTCTAATCAGCCCTTTTGTGGAGAAATTCCTCCTACCATCCACATACCTGAGGCTGTGTCCTCTTGTCCTGTCGCTGGCTGCCTGGGAGAAGAGGCCGATCCCCACCGGGCTACAACCTCCCCCGAGCCTCCTCTTCTCTGGGCTAAACAGCCTTAGTGACTAATGTTGGTACCGTAGAGAAGAGAGGAGGGAGAGAACAAAGCGTGGAGTGACCAAAGCCTGGGGAGGGGGAGTGAGGTGTTCACAGCCAGGCTGACCAGCGACGTTCGCGTTGGGCGTTCGAGCAGAGGTTCTAGCAGAGTGCTGAGCAGCTGGGGCAGGGCAGCGTGCAGCAGCAGGAGGGCACCGCACTGGGCTTGGCCATTCACCATGTGGTGCCACGAGCCACGGCTCGCCCTGTGCCATCCTCTGCTGGCCCTGGAGAAGAGCCTGTGGTGGGCTCCCTCCAGCACAGGCCCACGGGTCTTGCCAGCATCCATCCCACACTCGCTTTAAATCATATAATAAAATTGGGAAAACCAGCTCTGTCACATCATGTTTCAGCTATCAGCACTGCCAGGAAATAAAAATTTATTTACAGAGTCTGTCTCTTAGCCTCAGGAGTAAAATATCTATCACTCTCCAGCAGTAAGAGTCAGCAATGAGCCATCATTTCATCCTGCAGTGCTGTTTCCAGTTACTTATAGCCTTCTCAGAAGTGACCTTTGGGGCTGAATGTCTCATGCATGTGTCAGCTCAGAAGTGAATATGGGAAGTCTAATAAAAATCAATTTGGGTGTTCTTAAGTTATCTTAATGTGGAAAAAATTGTGTTTTTTCCCAGCTAAATCATTTTTTAAATGCCTATTTTATGCTTGGTTACAAAATGACTTTCTTTTAACCTTCCGACTTTGCAGAGAGTGCCGCAATGAATAAAATTTTTCTCTTTATTTGTGGAAATTTGATTTTGAAATAACAGTCAAAAATGTTTTAAGATAGCCTGCACAGGACATTATTTTATTTTGAATTTTTTTTTCTTCCCCTTGTTCTCCCGTTCATGAAAACAGCTCCTTTTTCTGTAGACTTCATTAGTCAAACTAATAGTTATATGTGACTAATATGTAAAATATCACCTTTGCAAGCTGCACCCAGTGATTCCCATGTTGTCAGATTTTACTCAAGATTTACCGGGTTTTGTATGTATTTGTTAGTATGCATCCCAATAGCTGTTTTATGGCTATTTTATAGGGCTACCTATATTGCCATGTATTGTTAGGAAACACACAGAAGAGTGCCATGAATCATGCCTTTGAAGCTTAAGAGCACTCCAGTAACTTCATCTGTAAATGAGTGTTATGCTGCAGATAAATACCTAAACAAATTTGTATCCATAAGGTCTTAAATGACTTCAATATAGCCTGTTTTAAACAAACAGCTTAATTATACAGACATTTCATTTTGTTTGTTTGTTTGTTTAACAAACCGTATGAACAATTTGTTCCCTACTCCAGTGCCTACAAAAGTTCTTGGCAGTTCACCAGGCTTAATCTTTGGATCTTCAGCCTGTGGTTGGGAGGGCAGAGGGGACATGGAGAGGCTGAAGAACACTTCTGTAGGACTTGAATCGCTTCATGCCTTTCTATTTACGAGAAAAACAAATTGAATATAGTGGGTTTGTAGGTGTGAGACTAAGAGTTGAGTCTTTCTCCCTTTGTGCCACAGCCAGTGATTAATCAAAAATGTTGGGTGCTATTGATAGATCTCTAAAGCTGCATTCTTTATAAAGGAAGTTCTGGAACTGCCCATCAACTTTTAGGAGGCAGCATTAAGATCATTTTAAAAACATAGATTTTTTTTTTTTAACTTGTTTCTTACTGTTTCTTACTTTGCTCATATTACAAAGCAGCTCACATGTGTATTTCTCTCTGCCAAGAAGAAAACCTTTGTTCTTTATGAATTTCCACTTCAGCGATTTTGAAACCTTTTCCTCTATCCCAGCAATCAACTTTTTGTTATATTTTAATATTTATGACAGAGAAGAATCATTGCATTCTGTTCTCAGCCAAGTATCATCAGCTTAAGGAGCTAAGGTTCCAAGGCATTAGGAACTTTGTCTATGGCACTCTATCAGCAAGTGAACTGAAGGAGGTGTAAGAATTGACAGAACAAGAAAGCTAGCAAAGCCATGCCCAAAGTGCAGTTGATTTTATATTTTATATTTTTGGAGTGGTGACTGCAGAGTTTTTCCTAATTAATTTTCAAATGTGTTCGGTCTTTCATGCCTCTTAAGGAAGGAAGATAAGTGAAAACTAATTAGATGAAGTGTTTTTACATGACAGACAGCATTAGAACTATTTGTGGCAAAATACCAACCCAGCTGAGTTAACCTAAGCATTGATATCAACATTCAGATCCTGTGGCACCCTTTGCGTGTACCTGGCCTGTCACCAAGTCTTGGTGTCAGCCACCTCTTTGCTCAATAGAACAGGCTCAGGGCTTTGCCCAGTGGTTTGGAGTGTTGTTACTTGCTTCCTTCAGCTGCAGATACCTGTTCATGTATGCCAGCTTTTTCAGATATCAACAATAATCAAGTCACATTAATTCTCTTGATGGATTAATTTGATTCATTGTCAGGAGCTCTCTCCTTCATGAGATAAGCGTTCACACTCACACCGACTTGCTAAGTGCCATAAATGCAGACAGAAGGGCAACACATTATTAATATAATGACCTAGCTTAATTAGTTCAATGGAGCTGAGGGAGCATTAGCTCTAGCTGTTGAGGTCTTGCAGAACATGTTTAAAATAGATTGAAGTGCACAGATTGATATTTGTCTAATTCCATAGAGAGCTTTCTGCATATCCATTTACTAATCAGTTCTAAACTACAGAGAAGAGCTGCTTCGTTTGTTAAAAATGGTCATTAATTTTTCTTCTTATAATAGCAGCATCAGGGTACATTGCCATTAGACACAAAGAAATTTTTTTCTGTCTTTTTATTGAACTCGTTTAGCTTCTGAATTGCAAATTTTCATGTCTGTGTGATTTTGAAACGTGTGCATTTGTATATTCAACAGTGCATGCTAAAAGGTTCTGAGACACTAGCACTTATGTTCCTGCTTTATATGCTGAAGGGCTCTGTACTGAAACATATTTAAAATTGGACAAAGCAGAGTTATTAATATTTCTATCACAACTCTGAAATGTTCCTCATCATTTCATGAGAAACTTTCATTTGAGGGAAAACAGAGAAAAAAATCCCTCACTAGTTCAATGTCAGCAGTAGATGTCAGATACTGAGCGAAATCACTGTAACAGAAAAGGGAGATGAGCTATTTTACTGCTTTTGGAAGATAACACCCAATGAGCACTCTAGGTGGAATTGTTTTGCCATGTTCATAACTTTGATTGGATTCCAAAGTCAAAGTTTTGAAAACTGTTTTAAAATGTCAGAAGTTCAGAATACTGCCTTTTGACTTTTGTCATGTAGCTAGGGTGGGAAAAAAAGGCATTTGCCACTTCATATTCCTTATAACTTAAGTGAAAAGAAGCCTGATTTGCCTCTCCTGTCTGTCAACATTATGCTGGGTTTAATCAGTCTTCTCAAACCCTTTTTTGAAAAAAAAACCCCAACTTCGTAATTTAATTTTCAAAGTACATATGTGAAGTTGGAAGTGCAGCTCTTTGAGCTTGAAGTGAATATTTTTTATTCTAGGTTTGTATAGCACTTAGCCACAACATTCCGTACCTGAATGCTGTAATAGCATTTTCCCAGACAGGAAGAAGGAAGTGGAAAGAATGTCAGACAAGATCTTAAAACCAATTGTAGATCTGAGTTCTGGTTCCACATCTATTTCCTTTAATCCATTGCAGTTTAAAATATAGAAAATTCTAGATGGGCTGCATTACCCCCTTACACACATACACAGTCTTCAGAAGCCTTTCATTGAGAGTACACTTTAATGCTCACATTGGCTGCCAGTTTTAGATTTCCAAAAGCACAAGAGGTAGAAGAACACTGGTGGATTTCATTTTTAAAGGAGCAGAATGCCCAGACAGGTGTTGCAACAACCTTTTCTCATGCCTTCAAGCCTCTGCCATGTATGATAGGACAAACCATCATCAAGAAGTGCTGCTGTATCATGGCAGTTTTCAGAGTGCATTCCAGCCAGCTGGCTGGAACCTCAGGCTCTTGCTGATAAATATAATTTCCCTATAAACAGTTCAAATAGGGGCGAGACTTCAACTGCGCCCCTGAGACAGGTATACCAGATGTAAGGGCTTGGAGCTATTTCTGAATTACCACAAATTATTCAGCAGACTACAAGATGGAGGAGGGAGATATCATGGCATTCCTCTTCCTCCTGGGCTCTAAATGAGCTTATCTAGAATAAAATAGTTGATTATGTATATCTCCACATAATCTGCAGAACAGAAGTTCAAACTGTTACTTCTGGCAAGCTGTTGGATTGTATGGAAATATTATCAGTTTACTCTTTTTGGGAATTTCTCCTCCTCATTATCTCCTTTTAGCCCCAATACCTACAATGGATTTTGGAATATTTATGATGTTTACCACCAGGAGTGAAAATGTTCAGTCAGATCACAGCTGATAGATGACAAACTTTAGGGATAACGCCTTCCCTAATTTTTTCAATGACAGGAATAAACTGGGCAGTCCACCAAGAAAATGAGCCTTTCAGCATGACCTAGGAAAAGGCTTTTCCAAATCAATATTTCAACATATGATATACCACCTGCTTCTTTCCAAACTGATACAGAAGAGTAAAAATAACTGATTGTCATTCGCAACAGAAGTTTTGAGCTCCAAGCTCCCTTCAGTAATACACAAAGTTTGTGTTGGGGCTCACCACTGAAAGTTAGTGAATGGCACACACAAATAAAAAGTGGGTACACTGGTAATGAGCTTAATCCCTAAATTCATCTTCCAGTTGTGGACAGAATTTTTATGGGTTTGAGAGTCCTGAGAGAAAGGCAGGAGCAGTAAGCTTTGTATCCCACCCATGTAGTAAGTCAAGGCTGGGGCATCATCAGAATCACATGTGAAAAACGTGGTATTCATGGAGGAAATGTGGTGATACTTGTACAAAGTGTGGGCATCACCACAAGTACAAAGTTCCCTGAGCACTCATTCACTTTCTAATGGAAGTGGTGGTTGTTTTTTAATGCTCTGTGCTGAATCCAGAGCTATCAGATATCTTGTCCATGTACCAGAGCAATTTACCACCCCTAGGGACGAGTAGTTTGAGATTCCCTAAATAATTGCATAGAAAATAGGACATGAGGATGCTCTGCTCAGTTAGTGTGGCAGCACTTCTGTAGACACACAGCAGCACCCAAGAACAAAGAGTGTCTTATCCCTAGAGCAAAGATTTTGTGCGTGGCTGTCTTGGATTGCAACCATGCAGTGTGAATTCCACAGTCCCTCACCCCTGTGTAGGTGACTGTACCTGCTCTATTTATGTCGCATCTAATAACTAATTTTGAATTGAGTCAGAGTCCAGACTGCAACTGATCTGTGTGTAAGGGTCTAATTAAATTTCAGCTCTGCTCTAGGTGATTATGTGCTATTTTGGATCTTACCCCAAATGATGACTTCTAATTTATTAAGAAAATACCAATAAATTTATCTTCATGATTGTAAAGAAAACACAGGAACCCAAATGGATACAACCAGTGTAAAAAGTGCAATAGTGGTTCAGAACGCTTTCGTAATCAGAGTTGCTTGCTTTTTAAGTTAAATTTAATAGGATATAATTCACAGAGAGAATATTTTTCATGCCAGTATTTGTTCTAATAAATGGAATAAAGATCTGGAAGAAAAACCTATACAAAACAAAATGTGAAGAGAAGAAAGATACAAGAAAGTCTTGAATCCACGAAAGACTTGCAGAAATGCAGCTTTTGCTAACTGCTGAAAGCTATTAAAGGCAACTTGGCCCATTGGATTAATAAATCTTTGATTTAAACACACTGCCAGCCCTGACTTGCAAAAAAATCACAAGTTCAATACTCCAGAATCCAATACATAATGCCTACATCTGGCATCCTCAAAAAGTGGAAAATCCTTAGTCTTCCACTAGTTACCACTTTGTCTTGAACTTACTTTCCTGTCTTGGGTCTGACTGTGAGACCTGAAAAAACACATATCAAGCACTACATCAAGCAGAGATTCAGCAACGGTCTCCTCTCATTAAACACCAAGATACAATATCCCAGGTGTAAAGCCCAGTAGGTGGGACTAGAGGAACACAGGTAGGAGATAAGAGCAAGGGAACTCATGTGAGAATAGCAGAGGTGAGGCTGGAGACGCTCTGGTGGGTCTGAAAGAAACAGAGACACCAAACCAGATCCTCAGTTTTCCTGAAATGATGTGTCCCTGTGGTGTTAAAACCTGACCCCACTGAAGTCAGTGAGGACTTTGCCAGGACTACACTGGGGTTGGGATTACATCTCCTGATGGACCAAACTGAGCTCATACCTTGCTCTCTGCTTCATGAGACCTGTGAGCCTCATACAGAAGATCTTCGTGTTACTTCCCTTAAAAATAAACTGAAACAACCACAGAACCTTTGCAACTTTTTTTTTTTTAACCATGACAAGCCTAGCCAATTTATTCTATTTACTTTACTGTAAGCATGCCTCACCAATCTTGTACCTTATGCCTTCTAAAATAATATAAATTGCATGAGGAGGACAATTAATACCTAAGCAAGATTAGCTTCTTATATATTAGATTGTAAAGACAACGTGGAATGGGGCTGAATCTCTGAATTTATGGCAAGTAAAGCTCAGAACTGGGTCTGACCCAGCACAATAAGGGAATGTGGGGTGTTCGTCCTGCCTCTGGTAGGTTTAGAAACCATAAACTGTGCTTTGGCGTTTTTGTGCTGACCCTGAGGGACACTCAGCATTGCAGCAAGTTCAGTGTGTAACCTCCTGCCTGGGGTCTCTCTGCAGTCAAACTTGACCCGAGTTTCAGTATTTCTCTTGACTGTGGCCTCATAGGCCATGATCTGAGCAAACAAGCTATGAAAGGAAGGGGAAAAAACACAAGCCCAAGAAAACCATGCTTTGTATGTACTGGCTTAAGTAGAGATTTCAGATGGCAGAAAAGACTGAGGATCATTTCTAGATCATTTATGTATCTCAGAGGGCAGGAAAGGATGCAGTACATTCTTTTGTCAGCTCTTCCAAAGGATGACTAAGTGGCTTTCATAGGCAGGACATTGCAAACATTTGACAGTATTATCCTATCATTTCTGTTTGAGCAGTCCAGTAATGACAACAATATGTAGCAGATAAGGCATGAATTCATGAGGGAGAAATATTTACAGATTAAAAGGTCTAACATTTATGTCTCTAAAGAAGATATAAACAGGAGCAAAAAATATCTACATTTTTGTTTTTTACAATCAAAGTGCTTGTAGCAGAGCCTTCACATTTTGAAGTTGAATTCTGGCCTCAAATCTGTACCAGTGTATATTTTTTTCCTCCATTCATGGTCTCTAACGCCCTTCTGGAAAAATTCCACTGAATTTCAAAATCTGGTGGTTTGTTTTTTTTTACGATTTCTCAGAGTATCAACTCAGGGGCCAAGAGAGCTGCAGATTCACTCATGACACCATGAGCCGAAGGAGACATGACAGCACCCTCTGCTGTCATTTTAGATGATTACCTGAAAGATTCCTCTGTTAATCTCACTGGTTTTATCTTGCCTGGGAAAAAGCTGTCAGAATCTTTGGTTCATAATTTCTGTTAGGAAGACTGTGACTGCCTTGTGATTTATTTCTATTTTGTTGCTTTGCAAATAACTGTTATATTCCGCAATTCAGTCTAGTTTGTCTTTTGGGATCTAAAAGGAATGGAAATTTTAAATCTATGACTTCTGCTTATGTGAGATAAGATTCACCTTTCAAAATATACCTTTCAATAAACATGGTTTTTATCACATGCACGCTGAATTTCAACATATGTTTTCTAAAACCCACTCTCTGACTGATGAGCCAAAGAGCTAAACAGGTTTAATCTTCATTTCTTTAATTCATACATCTGACACTGGGGAGCTGCACAATTGGGATTACATCTCCCTTTTCCCTGCTGCAGACACAGGCGATTCTGACACTGAGCTCCTAAGGACATAGCTGTGGATCGACTACAGAGGCCTGAAGGGATTTATTTCCACGATTAGAGACTGAGGTACAATTTGAATTACATTAAATGAATATATACTCCCTCTCTCTCTAATTCCTGCTTCCCTTCTGTGATGGACATATAGTTTTGGTTTTGATTGTGAGTTAAATAAGTTCTAAAATAAATGTAAAATCACAGGAATGTTATTGATGTTATTTATGGAAGTCAACTTATTTGCTGTAGACCTGATCTGATAGTTCCTTTTAATTCCTTCACACGCGCAAAGAAAGTGAAATATATTGGATTTATGATATTGTGGTTTACACAAAAGCATGTGTGTCTCCAGGTTGTGGGATACTGAAAATGGAGCTCTGGACCAATACCAAGAAAATCCTTTACTTTTAAACTTCATGTGAGGTATTAAGCCAAAAATAGATTAAGTCTTCCTTTATATTTAAGGTCTGTTTCATTAAATGGATTTCAGAGTTCAGTTTCAGGTTTTCCAACTACTGGTTTTTCTTTTCAGAGGAAAGTTAGTAAGTATTCTGTCCTCTTTCTTTAATATCAACATCTTAAATTGAAGTGCTAGGAAAGATTCTGTATTCATTAAAAGAAGCTGTTCTGCTGGCCATGGTTTTAAAACATTGGGTGTTAGTAGTCATTCATGTTCTTGAACAAAAGTGATTTTCAGGAGAGAAATGCAATGTAAATACAGATAATGTACATTAAATACTAGGATTTTTACTGGGAGAACAAACACGTAATTATCCCAGCATTGCTTTTGCTCCATGTCATTTCCCACATTTTTTAGCATGCAGTAAACCAACAAAACCAATGGGGAATCAACAGGGCAGAACTGACCTGGTTCTCAGTAGGCATCAGGTGGTACCTAAAATCACTAGTGATGCATACACATACATACATTAGCAAGTATTCCTCATGGAATGTACAGGCCTAATGCTGAGTCTCATATGGTTGGCTGAGTTCAGTGTCTGTGTTTACTTCTGGGAAAAATTCCTAGGTGATTGAACAGAATGGCTTCTGCACTACAGTTATATTTGCTGTGCATCACTACCTGTAGGCTTGATAGCCAAATGAACCTGTGCCCTGTCTCCAGATCTATCACAATTTGGGTCTGGTTTTAGTTGCCCTATTACCATCTCAGCCTCACTTTACAAGCGAGTGAAGTTCCTTTTCCTGTTGTTCCTATATTTTCTTGTTCTCCAGCCTTGGCTGATTGAAGAAAAATGAAATCCACGTTCCCTGGCCACAGCCTTGGTCCTCCTGTCCCCTCCTCAGCATTTAGCAGGGCCATAAGGCTTCCAAAGCCTCTTCCACCCGGCAGTTCTTAGGTGCTTTGTTATAATTGTGTCTGTTAGTGCAGGGTCGGGGCCCTGGAGCAGCAAATCGAAATCAGGGGAAATTCCTGTACACAGTTCTCCACATTCTTTCCCCGTTCCTGACGTGCACCTCTGTACGAGTCTGTGTTCTCAGATTCTTCATGCCCACTAGGTGGTAGCAAAAAGGCGTTGTTGGGAGCGGAGGGATTTGCGGGGCTCCTCCATCCTTTTCCCGGGAATCTGCAGGGCAGAGCCGGGGTCAGGCTGCTGCTGATGCTGGGCAGGTGCGGGAAAACCCTGAGGACCTTGTGTTGCACAGATCCGAAACTACGAGCTTGCTAAAGAGTAAATCCTTCTCGAACTTTAGGAAGATGTAAGGAAGGCAAGTTGCTTTGTCGAAACCACAAAATGGGTAGTAGAGAGTTCTTGGGGATTTTTTCCACGAAAGCACTCCCAAAACCTGCAAAGGAATGTCCCCGTGCATCGCTGTCCCCCACACACGTTGTCAAATGCGTGGAGGTTTCCATGTTCAGCTCATTTCTTCAGGACATGCTACATAAAGGTATCCCTAGGGAAAGTGCTAGAGGTCAAAGGGGGGAGCAAGGTAAAGGCAGTTCATGTCGTGCTGATGACATCATTCCTTCATTTAAAAATACCTACATTTAATAAATTAACTGAGCTATCTGTTGGGATGAAGATTCAGGTAGAAGCTTGAAGACCCAAACATGGATCTCTTTCTGGTCCACATCTGTAACATGACTAGCACTACAGCTTAGTTAAAAAATATGAAACTTCTGATCCTGTAGAAGTTTTCCTTTTCTAGATAGGGACAAACTCAGTATTTTTTAAATGGAAGATGAGATTATTTTTGGTGGGGAAAAAAAAAAGAGTAAAATAAATGCCTTAAAACAATTGGAGCATTTACATAGGAAGGAAAAGAAAATAAACAAAGAAAAATCTCTTGTTCAAATCATAGCTCTGCTTGATTCAAGGCAAGCCTTGATTTCAGTGGGCAGATTTACCAGAACCGTTTTTCTGTCTTTTTAGGGTTAGAGTTAGGGTTAGGGTTGGATTAGGGTTAGGGGTAGGATTAGGGTTAGTGTTAGGTCTTAGGGTTAGGCTTAGGTTTAGGGTTAGTTTAGGGATAGGGTTAGGTTTAGGCTTAGGTTTTGGGACTTCTGTGTTAGGGTTAGGGTTAGCAGTAGGGTTATGGTTATGGTTTGGGTTAGGGTTAGAGACCTCTACGTGGGGTTAGGGGTTAGGGTTAGTTTTATGGTTAGGTTTTGGTTTGTGTTAGGGGTAGGGTTAGGCATAGTGTTAAGGGTAGCTGTAGGGTTGGTGTTAGGTTAGGGTTATGTTTAGGTTAAGTTTAGGGTTAGGGTTAGGGTTCGGGTTAAGGTTAGCATTAGGGACTTCTACTTTAATTCCCCTGTGTCTCCTCATGGGACACAGTTACAGAGTCTGTTCCTACAGAACCTCTGCTTGTTTGCAGATCTCTCTCAGCACATTAATCAAAATTACCACAGTACAGGGAGCATTTTCTTCTGAAACATTCTTTCAATATATTTGGCTTACAAAAAAAGCATCTTTTATTTGGAAAATTGCTCCAGGAGCTCCTGACTATCTTTGTTCAATGGAGCAGGATGGCCATGATTTCAGAATAAAAACAGCAAGTCCAGCAAACTGCCTGACCTCTTGAGCACATACAACTTCCCAGCTGGTGGAGCCTAATAGAGTGGCAGAATGACTGTGGAGTCATTTGGTACCAACCAAGTATCACTGGAAAAGATGCAGTTTGCTTTTCTTCTCCAGCTCCTCAGCATCTAAACTACAATAGTTCCGAGTTCTTTGGAGAAATCCTCACCGGAGTGCAATTTAGTTGAGTTCTTATTGTTCTGCAAGAGAAAAGCAGAGCAAGGAAAGAAAAGCAAACAAAAAATCAGAACCAACCCAGTAACTATTAAAAGTGAAATGGTTCAAGAACAAAAATTCAGAAAATGTCCCCCATCAAACAGATAAGTTATATTAGCTTTTCATTCCTGCATTCCTGTAGGTTTGATTCAGAGGCAAAGTAATCAATAATTCACATATTTTCATCATTTTAACAACATCCTAGAGGAACTAGTTTCACAGGGATAAACTGTTCAGTAATTTCTTTGGTATATTAACCACAAGCAAGCCTTTCCTGAATGTCAGACCTTTACTTCTGCTCTCCTTTTTGTCACTATCTTTTTTTTTTTTTAAAGCAATATCAAAAACAAAACAAAACAAAACAAAAACCAAAACGAGCCCTGGTTTATTTGACCATTACTTAACTTCATATCCTTTTCACAAGACAAGTTTGCCCTGGAACTCAATCCCTGTGGCACTTCCATTTCCTCATATAAATTGTTATTTGTCACAGTTCCTGCATTTAAGTTATAACCCTGTCTTGCTCCATTTTTAGATTTCACTGTAAAAAGAATGATTTAAATCAAGGTGAATACATTTCTGTTACTGTGGTGGACACACAAAGGCTTTTCCTGATGTCAGATCTTCTCTAGGCTCTTGACAAATACCATTGCTTTTGTAGATGATTTTTCCCACTAACAGGATATGTAGCCTTTCACCTCTAGGATGCTGTTTTGAATCCTGCCCTTCTCAATTGCCAAACAAGTGTCAAAGAGCAGCAATTTAGATTGCAAGACTTGAAGAATCTTGATCTAATTTTCAGGGAAAAGATGTTCAGAAAGCATAGAAGTCCCTTTCTTCTGAGATTGGCCTTGCTCACTGAAGAGTTAATAATCAGAGACTAAAGTTAGACCAGCTCAGTTATGAAATAAAGTGGACAGTCTCAGTAAGTCATGCAATTAAGTATCTTACAGATTTAGCAGACTTGAGGGTCAGAGAGAGGGTATCCAGTGAGCAGAAGCTCATGCTGTAGATGTGTTGCTAATGGAAGCTTTAATACCTTTGCTTTACCTCCAAAATCAAGTAGAGTCTGGTGACTGCAGCATCCCCAGCACACCTAATGACTGCCTCTGTGTGGTGCCTACCAGTGCTTTCCCCAAACCAGGGCTTGTGTACAAGCAGCAAAAACACAGGTTTCCTTTTTGCATGCCTGAACCTTACCTATCCCATGGTTAAACAGAGTATTCTGTTATCACGTTCTTCACAGATGATGGTCTGGGAGAGGCAGTAGTAATAAACTCTCTTGCCCCCTGCAATTTCATTAACCTTTTTCATTTTGTGCCTATGAGCTTTGCAACCTCAAATGTCACCTTATTTTCTGCCATCAGATGCATGAGTTAGTCATGCACAGTTTTATTTATAAATACAATATCACCTTGTTTATTTGAGCCCCAGAGCTTTTGGGTAAACACAGAGCCTGGCAAATGGGGATGCTGGGGCTGAGCATAAAGTTCAGCATTTTCTGAGCATGCTGTGCTGCCTTAGAAAGAGCAGGTAAACATCCTAAACAAAGGAGAGACCATGAGGAGAGCAAGCAGAAGCAGGACTAAAAGTAAATCCAAAGGTTTTACACACACACACACACACACACACACACACACACACACACACTAAAAAAAACCCAAAACCAAAACCCCAGAACTCATACACACCATGCACGATGCATGGAAACAGGAAAGAAAGAGCTGCCCTGACCCATACTGTGCTGGAACAATACAGATATTGCAGTTGGCTCTTGCCAGTCCTCATGTTGTTCCTTCCCATCTTTGCCTTTTTGGGGGAGTAAAGGAAGATTCCAGCTGCCCTGGGGCCGCCCTGGTGAGCCATTATACTTTTCTGACAGCTGCTCTGGGCAGACACAGTGTTCAGGAATTTTCCAATTTTTGGGCTACAAAACAGTCTTTTTGGTTCTGGCAGGTCTCTCCCTTTTCTTCCCAGTGCATGCTGAGGTGAAGAAACTGCTCTGTTTCCCAGCACTATCTAGGGCATCCATGAACAACTTCCCCTTGGCTTAAGCAGTCTCTGACAGACCTTTTGTCCCTGACATAATTATAAATGTCCTACTTTGACTTCACAATCTTCCACCCTTTTTTTCTTATACCTTTTGTTGCCTTTCTGACGTCTCTGGTTTTGTTGACTTTTTTTCCAGCATTTTGCTATTTCTTTGGCTGTGTGATGCTGTGTTGATCCTACGGATTTATATTTTTACTGTGTCTTTATTTATTCCACACCCCAACCTTGAGATAACACATCGTTTTTTGCTCATCAGGTACTTCTGAGTGGTAACAAATTTCTTGAAATCCCTCATAGTTATTTATCATTCCTACTCCAAGCCTATGCAATTTTCTTTTATACTCACTGAAGTCCATAGCCCTCCCTCAAATGGTCAATGAAAGTCATGTTTATGCATATCAGGACAGAATTTGTCAACAAAAGTGTCAGTTTTTCCATGTGTTATTTAGAAAAAAACCTTAAAAATAGAAATATAAAAAGAAGTGAAGATTTTTCCCAATCCACATTTCTCACTAGAGCAATGTTTATTACCTTAGTGATGCAGGTTTTCACTTGTATCCACTATCCCAAAAGATCCAGATAGGTGTTTCTCAGGGGGTTAGGACATGTCATGGAGTGTTTTTCTGGGGCTCTCAGGACCCCTACTTTGAGCATTTGCCTACCTGCAAACCTTTCCCTCCTTGCCTCAGATCACCAAATCTGCTGGGCCTTTCCAGTTCTGCCTGCTCAGCTGTGATATTCCCGTCTGCCATGTTCCTTTCCTGTAGCTGGGTGGTCAGCCAAAGTCTTCCCTATTCTAGGCTCTCCTTGCAGGATAAAATGAAAGAATCAGAGCTTCTTCTTTATCCAGGATTTCAAAAGTTCAGTCTGCACTTACCAGATGTCAACAAGAAAAAAATTGTTGTCAAAAGAAAATAGCAAGATGAGGAGTAGTATGTAGGATAGCCACATTTATCCATAAAAGTCTCTGCAGTCCAGATATCTGTCCCTAATTCATCACGGGAGAAGAATGGAGAAGGGAATTTGCCTAGAGGGAGAAGCAGGGCAGAAAACTTTATCCAGGTCAGCATTCCTTTCTGCAAATCCCTGGAAAGGTAGAAGGGATTAGAGCAGTACATCTCCCATCTCCCTCAAGTCTGCATTACACTTCTGTTCTCCAAGGCATCTGGAAAAACACAGACCAAGCTGTCCTGTGTGCATCACACTTGAGTTCCATCTCTGAACAGAAGGAAATGGGGCCCAGGACCCCCAAATCCTTGGAAACAGAATGAGGCAAGCCATTGGGGACCAAACTAAACCAAACATGGAAATTTCTGGTTTGGATTTTGAGAAGTTTGCAACACAGGCCATAAAAATTTCCCCAGAGGTAAATATGAACAACTGCACTGCAGCAGCCTAGTGCTTGTTGTAGGACATTATAATGGCAACCAGAGAATTCCTTTATGTATATTGTTGCAAAATGGTACTTAGCGATATTTATGAGTATGTTCTTGAACATTTTTTCACACTGGAAGTGACTAATCCTTTGGGCAGATTTACTCAAAGTTTCTCTGAATGTCAGGCAGTGCCAAGGAGCAAAGCAGCCAGACCATTGCAGAAACTGCAGTGTGGCTCTTAGCAAGGACACCTGGCACAGGAAAAAAAATTAAAAAAAACCAGTTTCCCTTCTGCTTGAGTAGAATTTCTTCACAATGTAAAATTCTTTTCTTAGAGAACAAAGGGCCTCTTCAATGAAGAAGGTCATTCCTACTGGCAATAAGCTTCAAAATTCTGAATAAGTAACAAACCAGCCAAATAGATTATAAATTATATATTATATATTTACATATATATATTTTAATGTATTTAAATACATAAATATATTTACAATATATTGTAAAGAGCACACTATCAAACTTATGTTTTTACAGCAATTGGGACATATTTGAGCACTCCAGATTCTTTCTCATAGATGTCCCTTGCACGGACATTCCCCTCCTCATTATTGTACATGAGATTCATAAATTCTTCTGCTGGAACTACTGAAATATTAATTTTAAAACAACAAACAGTATTTCCTCACATGCCAAGGAAAACAGGAATTTTAACATCTTAAGCCTTCCCTAGAGATGGCAGGATTCCCTTGGTTTGTGTGTTAC
Source organism: Aleadryas rufinucha (assembly GCA_013397815.1). Taxonomy (NCBI): domain Eukaryota; kingdom Metazoa; phylum Chordata; class Aves; order Passeriformes; genus Aleadryas; species Aleadryas rufinucha. The sequence goes on from VZTH01013958.1 coordinate 63,636, forward strand.
TCCACAGAGTTGCGTGTCATGCCAGTGTGAGGGAGGGGCGTCTCCTCTGGTTTTTTCCACTAACTTCACAGTGAGGAGCTCTTTTTCCACAGACTCCTGGGACAAGTCTTCTTGTTTCCTGACTTTGCTCATCATTCATTTCTGAACCCACCAGGTGGGACAGTTTTGTACATGGTGGGGAAAAAAAAGTAATTACATTTGCCCAGTCTCCTGAGGCAAGCAGCAGATTGGGAAGGAGGAAGCATGACGGGTTAAGGCTGGTTGAGTCTCCTTCAACTTTGGTCGTTCTTCAGGAAACCCATTGCTTCCTGCCTGCCAAAAGTTTCTGATCCTCATCTGCTCGCCTCTCCATTTACTCTCTGGCTTCCCTCTGCCACCAAGATCTGTGTGTGGGCTGCTTCTCATGCAGGGCAAACATTCAGCTCAGCCACCAGCTCTGCAATCAGGGCACTGCTCCTCTGCATGACTGTGACTCAGAAATAGCTGGGGGCCTTCTACCCTTGGTGCTTGGCTCCTCTTGCCCCAGGTTCATCTCCTATCACACAGTGCCACGCTGGGCTGCCAAGTATTCCACTTAGGTAACACTTGGCATTTCCAGCCCCAGGGCCTCAGCACTGACGCAATTTCCGAAATTATTTTTTAAAAAGCCACAAATATTTTGAATTCCTAGCAACTGAAAAACCCCAAAAGCAAGAAAGCAGCATTCTTCTGCCAGGAAGAGAAGAGGAAAGGCTGCAGTGGGGAGCAGAATGGTGGATTGAGCACTGCTTCATCTTTCTGTTCCCTCCTCTTCTTTTAAAACTTGCTGGTAATTCAAGGTAATGGGAAAGGGAAGAAAGAAAAAGACAAAAACTGGGGTGAGGGAAATAAATTTTGGAATCCTTTCTCCAGGAGTAGACGTGGAAAAGACCACATAAAGCAATGCTGGCATCTTTCTCTCTCTCTTTTCTATCTTCCCACCTGCATAAAAGCCATGTATCACTACAGGTGAGAGGCAGATGCTATTACTTTTTCCACTTCTTCCTTCATTTAAAACAAACAGAGGCATAGTTAATGGTTAATGCTACTGAGTTCATGGAACAAACAGTTCTCTTTTCCCATCTTGCCTGTAGTTCAATTATGAACTTAGGCTGCCTTCAGGCTACAAAGGGCAAGAAAGCAGGAAATACATATATCCAGAAATGCAGCCAGTGTTTGATGTTTCTGAGCTAAAATTAAATAAAATTGAAGTGGAGAATAAAAGCAATATGCAAACCATGGAGCTTGGAGTCAAGTGGAGAAAAGGCAAAAAACCAGGTCTGAGATAGCTGAGCAGCTTGCAACGTGGAGAACTTCCAAATTCAGCAGTAATTCTAGAAAGCTGTTTCTGTGAAGGTTGTTAGTAAATGATCTTCAAAGTAGTCACAGATTAAAAAATAAATGAACAAACTGTGGCTAATATAAGTGTGCCCTCTGGGTCTGCCAGCACTGAACAAGCAGGGTAGGAGGAGGAAAACCAAGACCCCAGAGTATGGAGTAAGAACAGTGACTGAGAAACTCAAAAACCCTGTAGGGATACAGAGGAGCCAGAGAACAGGATTCAGCCTCACACTCCTCCAAAACTTCAGGATCGCCTTGGAGTGTATGGTGCTCTGAAGATCAAAGGTCAGTACTTATCTGTCGGGGAGGTGAAAGCAGAGGTGAAGCACCACATTGGATAAGGATGCTCATACAAATCTGACACTCAGCAGTGCCATAAGCAGGCACTGGACAACATCACAGACAAAGGCAGCAGGCTTCAACTCCTGATGCTGCAGGAAGGAGAAGGGAGCTTTCTGTCTGGATTATTCCATGGTGAAGGAGGAGAGTGTGTACAGAAGCCTGCCAGAATGGGAAGAAGGATTTGGAGCTCTAGCACAAACCAAAACTAGCCCCCCAAATGTTTCCTTTAAGCATGACCCACGTTTTTCTACAGCTCAAAGTGAATCAGAGCTCCTAATCTCAGCATTGCAGCAAAACACATGAGATCAAGGAATTGATCCAAAGTTCACTAAGCATCAGAGAAATGAACCTGGGTTGCCTTTGGATAAAATAAAAGACAGGTATTGTATTTAAAGGATTGTGAAGTATACACAAACTAGCTGACTTCACAGAACCTATAAGAAAACTATTATCTGAAGAAACCATAGAACACAATGAATGGCATAGGTATGCTCAAAATTGTTATGAATGCAAAATTAATAAATATAAGTACCAGATAACACATGCAAATCTAGCTTTTCAAAAGTCATGTAGGTAGGTAGTCAGGCCAGTTTCTAGGAGAAACTCCAGGGAATGCCTAAAAGAATACTGCATATTGAAAGAATAGTGCACCTCAACATCAGACACATCAAGAGATGTGCAGGATGTAGATTCTGAAGACACAGCACCTGCACACTGCAGACTCTGAAAATATCTAGCTGAGGCAGAGTAAAAAGATACTGTAATTTTAACCAGTGTGTAGATCCTGGAGAGATATCTTCCCAATTGGTGCCTTCCCTGCATTATCTAATGAAATCACCTTGTTAATCAGCACATGAGTTTTCTAAAGTGATTGAGGGCTAGGTGAACGCTATAGGAGGGACACAGTTTTGAAAGGGTTAAAAACACAGGCAAACAACCACACCCAAAAACCTAAAAGAAATGAAAATTCCAAATAGCTGCTTTACAGTTTTATGTCTTTAATAAATAAAGATGATAATTAAATTTATATATTGGCATCCAGATTACAGCCAGTAATATTTACATATGTATCCCAAAATCTTGCTATCTTGATGCAAAAGGAGTCCTTAAGAAAGAGCAAAAAAAAAAAAAGAGCAATTCATGGCAGAGCACCAAAGCATCTCATAAACTTTGATATGTTGATATACATTTTAACCTAACACCAAAAAAGAGAAAGAAAAAAAGCCCTTAATTATGTTGGAAGATTATCCCTTGCTATTAGAATAACCATGGACTTTCAAACAGAAGCCAGAGTGGGTTATTCAAGCCCAAATTGACATTTATGTTTTAGCAAAGAAGAACCCATACACTATTGTGAAACGTGATGGAGATAATACACACTCCGTTCTTTGGTTTTGGTACCATTAGCACAGGTGATCCGATTATGAGTGGGATGAATTAATCTTGAAAAAAAGAGGAGCATAACAGTGTATTAATGCATGGTCCAAGGATAGCATGTCATTAACTTAATGATACACTTCTTATGTTACTAATTGAAATGTCCTATTAAACAAAATCAATACTTACAGTCTTTTCCCTAGCTGACTGGTGAGATTGGCACAAAAGGTGTAGTGATTTACATATATTTTTACTATTTTTTTCTTTGCTAGAATGCCAAGTCTCCTCTATGAGGGATGTGACCACTAGCTGGCATCGTTACTTCACTCGAATAAATGGCCTTTAAACGAGGTGTTCAGCTACAAAACCTGACCTCTACATTTTTGAGCTCTAAGTTTCGTTTTGCAACATCTGGACACGGTGATGAGGGAAAAAGGGAGGAACAAATAATACGTGATTGGAAAATTATTTCCCCCTCCCCACCCTGTGTATCTCTTTCAGCAAATTTTTAGTTCTACCTTAAATTCTGAAAGAGTGAAGCAATATAAAGTGTAGCTGTGGAGGGAAAAAACCCCAAACCAAACCACAGCCATAGTCATGCACACTTAAGTGGTAGAGTCCAGGCTGTGGGTGTAGACCCACCAGTACTCCCAGGTCAGGAAGCTTAAATAACAGAAACACAGCCGTTGAATGCAAACGTGAAATACAAGAACCTTATACCCCATGAGCTGCTCCTTCTGCTACACCAGCACTTTTAGTGGTGCCTTATGCTCTGAGCTGCTGGTAACAAAGCAAGTGCCAGCTTTTCTGCATGGAGATTCTGTCATTCATGGAATAAAACAAGGGTGTTTTTCTCATTTTCCCAGAAAAAGCAGGGTGATACCTTTGTGACTTAGAGTGCAAAGAGGCCTTTAGGGCAGGATCTGCCTGTGCTGCTCAGCCCCTGGTCCATTCACTCTCAGGCTGCCTTATCACACATAGGATGGGATGTGGGATTCCTCCTGGCTGTGCTACCCATAGCTCTGGTAGCTCTGCTGTGCGAGACTGGGGAACCCCTCCAGGGCTCAGCAGCACAAGCTGGTTCTGGAGGTCCCTGCAGACAGGGAAGTGGAAAAGAGAACAGGTTGTCTGTCTGTGTCCCATCAGTGGGAGAACGAGAGGGGATTTTCACCTTTTGGAGTCTAACTTCTAGGGCTGATATTGAAACAGTTAATGGTTTACTCTAGCTGCAAATCAAACTTCCTTTCAATTAAACTTAACATTTCAGTGATACAGGAGCAAGCTTTCAAAAATATACACTTCTCAAAGGAAAGTGAACACAATCTGAAAAAGCTGCTTTAGAACAATAAGAAAGATGTAATCTCTGTAATACTGCAAATCCTGGCTCACACACAAACCCACAGACTGACACTGCTTGCACATTAACTACAGTGAGTCAGAGTAATGTTCTCAAATTAAATCCTCGTCTACACTACTGACACACTTTAAGGCCTTAGGTATGTCTCATCAACACTCTTGAGCTCTAAAATACACATAACACTTACCTAGCATTAGAGAGATTAATTCTTTAGTGACTGCGAAGTGCTAGGTAAATGTTTACAACAATTAACAACCACGCAGGATGTTTTCATCACCAAAACAGAAAAAAATATAAAATGCAAGCAGCACTAATGTGAATGGTGGAAAATAAAAGCAAAAACTTCCTTCCATTCTGATGAGTGTTTCAAAGCAAAAACAACAAAGAGCAGTCGATCAACCAGGCAGTGATTTTGAGTAAGTTAAGTAGCTTGACATCAAGTCTTTCAGAAAGTGCAGTAGGCTGATATGTAAGAAAATTTAAACAGATTTTGCAACTGCTTTGCTTATAGGACTTTCTAAAGTCTCATGATAGAAAGCAGCTGATTCCACAATATCCAAGATGTCCCTTGTTGATCTAGATTTAGTTAAATTAAACCACTCACAAAATTATGCCATGCCACAAGGCAATCCATGAATGATCACAGAAACTGTAGCAAGCCATCCCCAAATTCTCCACTATTGAATATCTTAGCAACTGTTTTCTTTTGAAGGAGCTGTACATTAGAAACTCTCAATGGGTTGGAGTGAGCAGATGTAATGCTGCTTCAGACACCCATGTTTGCAGTCTAATCTCCCTCCTCTCAGGGAGAAGCAACTGAAGAATGTGTGATGGCTCTTAGTTTATAACACAGACTGGAGTCTGATATCCAATTGTACTCATTATCAAAATCTATACAAATGCCGTCCACTTTATTTAGCATTAAAAGCTTCCATCCTTTGAAGATAAACAGGTTAACAAGCTTTAAAATCATTAATGAAGTAAGGCTTGAGGAATATCTTTCTGAGCAGCATAAACATTGGCTCAGCTAACATCTCATGCCATCAACGAAGAAAGATCACTAGCAGACCCAGGCCAAGATGCTGTGGGAAATAAGTGGAAGGCAATAACAGCTGGAAATATTTGGCACATACAATAAAGTTTTGAAACCCTTTGGATACTGGGTTTCCAAGATATTTTTTTTCTTTTTTTTCTTTTTTTTTTTTAAAACCACAAAATATTTCATTAGCACTTGTGTGAGAAACAAAGTCAGAAACACCCAGGTGTGGTATGAATGACATAGTTACCTGCCATGAAATGATACAAACATCCCTCTCCTTCCTCCCTCTCCTCCTCCAATTATCTACTTGCAGAATTCATGTAACAGCACATCTTCAGAGCTAATGTTCTGTGATCTGGGTAGGAATACATGTCTGTCTGCATACATTACGGTTGGAAATCCAGTCTTCTTAGGCTACTTTGCTAATTAAATGGGCTTTATTCAATTGTGCTGTACTTCTGTCCAGCTTTGCATTTTCTAATGGTTTCCGAACACAATGGGCAGTTTTAGCCACATTTGATAGATGGATTGAGGTTCCAAATTCCTACAGTGCTGTAGGAGATTTGCATGAGGATAGAAGACACCAGCAAATTTCCCTGTGAAGGGAAATGCTGTGACAGAGAATCAGCAGCTCCTTGCTGAGTCGGGTCTTGGAGAATGCATTGCTCGAAGCTGGGCATCACACACAAGGCCTTTTACCCATGCACAAGTTTGGAGGAAGATGAAAGTGTATATGCAGGGAGAAGAAAGGTATGGAACAGTGAAAGACGAAAAACCTACTGGTGAAGGGCTCAGAAAAGATGCAACTGTTAAATCTGGAGAGGTTTTTAAAATTTATTTTATTTATTTATTTTTACTGGCAGAAAGTTGGAATGTAGGATGCAAGATGTGAGTGAACTAAATTTCTGCAGCTCAGAAGAAAAATATTTTTTTTCTACTGCAATGGTTCCTAACTATTTAGACATCTCACTCAATCAGATGGAACCTGTTTAACCACTGATCCATTGGTCAGTTGGGTGGAGGGATGAGAAAAATAAGGACACAAATAGTCATGTACTGTGGCACTTGAGTCCCAGTCACTGCATGGACCTGGCTGTGCTTACTCCACAAATGTAAACAGAAATGATTATTCCTGTCCTAAAAAAACCCCAAAAACAAAACACCAACCAACCAAAAAAAAACCCATCATAAATATTTTTCCCATCTGCCCTAAAATAGTGAAAGCCAAAGTAAACATAAACCAACCATCCTCTTTAATGGTGATTATAGCCTTGCTGGATTCTGTGCACAATAACAATGGTTTGAATTTGTTAAAGGTCACAAGGAAAAGTACAGCAACAAGACCTTGTAGCTGGCAGCATGTTTTTATTCCTCAGCTTAAAGCACACACAGTAGCTGGCTACACAGCGAGTGCTTTTAAACAGCAATCTACAGAAAAAAAGGAATTAACTATGCACTACTGAGCAAGGTAAACTGACAGATAAAGTTATGACTGCTACCCTCTGAAATTTCATAGCTGTTTTACCTGTGCCAAAGCCATCAGGGAAAAAAAAGTGAATAGCACTTCTCCTTGACTGTACAACCCAAGCAGGAGGATCTCTCCTGCTGTCATGTCTCTTGCATACAGAGCTCTGCAGTAACACGGTGGCACAAGGAATATTCAAGGAATCCAGAAAGTGCTTCTCTCCCATGATATTTTTTTATGTACCAGAAAGGAGGAATAACAGAGGCGAAACAAACTTGTATTCAATCAGTACAGCATGACAAGTACTCAGTTGTACTCCAGGCCTTTGACTGAGTAAACAGCAATGTGCCTGTGAAATGTTCAAAAAACCCCCATAAACAGCCTTTAAAGACACAAAGTGTCTATATAAACAGACGATGGGGGAACACTACTTGATTACCAACACCTTTTGATGGAAAAAGGAATCAGCAAGTCTCTCTTTAGCAGGAATGGAGAACTGGGATACAGATCCTGCAGCAAGGCTTCCTGCAGTCCCAGGAATCACATAGCAGATGCCCAGGTGCCCACTTTCCACACAATACCTACCCAATATTGATAACCAAATAAGGACCTAAGAAACAGCTTTAGACAGAAGGCAGCGTAAGAGAGACTGAAGGCACTGCTGCTATCCTAGATCCTTTCAATGAGCAGGAAAACTGTTTAACAAAGTTTGTTACATAGTTTAGGGGGACAAATCTATGCTGATCCCTACAAGAAAGGGGAAGCACTCTTAGCACAGGATTACCAAAAAGTAAATACAGTGCAAGAGGTGATCTGGTTTCCTTTTGAACATAGCAGTTACACATGGATTCTTATCTTCAGGAATTCTCCAAATTAGTTACACAATCCCTTCCATTGGGTTTATCATGCTCAATCTCCCAACAATTTAAACCCCTCTCTCCTTCCAGTCCTGTTTGGAGCTTCACTCTATGAGTGATCATGAACCTTCCAGTTTCTGGCCTAAATTAACCAGATAATAAACACTCAATCTGGACTAATATTATCCTTTTGTATAAATTTTTTCCCTCCAATCCATTTACAAATAGTTGTCCTATCCCCTTATAAGCATCTGCCAACCAGGCTATAGAAATCAAGATATTTTTATCTCTTTGTAAGGAATAACAGGGAAATGTTTAATCCATTCCTTTCTTCTAACCGACCTACTAATCCTAGTTCCTACTTGTCTACATTCAAATTAGGCTTTGTTAAAGTTACATGATATCAGCTGTACACAAAACTTTATCATGGCCACTTACAATGGCTTGGGTATCTCTACAAAACTGCCTTGCTTAGCATGCCCAAAAAGTACATTATGGTTTTTGCTTCTGCTTCACACTGGTTGCTCATAGACACCCACAAATTTAATTAACCATCGTATTAGACTCTTTTTTTTTTTCCTTCTATGCTTTTATTTGTTTCAAAGACCCAGCAGCAAGTACAAGCAAGATAGTTCACTTCAGAGATGGCTGCTGTGCTGCTTCTGCCCTGCCACAGGGCTTGTGGAATACATGTTGTATTCTAGGCCACTTTCTTAAATCAGTGGCAGGATTAGCACACAAGGCGAATGGGTTATTTTGCAAGATTTAGGTATTGCAGAAATATAGTTCTCCTCTGCAATAAGGAATTAACTTTCTCAATATTCCTACATCAACAGATACTTGTGGTTACATGTAAATTGAGAAGGAAAAATTCACATAGTTTTTAATGTAAAATAACCAACATTTGCATACAGATAAGTGAGACCCCACCTGGAGTACTGAGTGCAGTTCTGAAGCTGTAGGCATGGCAAAGAGGTGATGGACTGAGTCCAGAGGACGGCCACAAAGATGCTCAGAGGGATGGAGCACCTGAAGAGCAGGAGAACCAGTAACACCAAATGTCACAGGAATTTACACAAATGTGAAAGCAAAACTCTGGGGACATTTTCTGAAAAGAAACTGCCAAACACAACACAAGTGAATGACCAAGAAAGAGCAAAGCACTCATTGTATTGCAAATTGGCCTTCCAGCTGCACTGCCCTTTTGTGGCTGCTGAATGCCACCAGAAAGCTCACAACCATGACTAACACAGCAGATGTCAGAGCAAGACCAATTGCACAATTTTTCAAAGTTTCATATACATGAGATTGAAATTACATGTTTCCTGGGAAACGTTTTAATTAGTTAATTAGCTTCAAACACATGCAAACACTCACAGTGGTCTCGGAGAAAAGTACAAGTTTTTGGCTTTCAGCAGATCAATGACATAAAGAATTATATAATAATATTATCTTAGACTTGAGAAGAGCCAGAGCTAAGATTTTAGCATCTTCTTAAATTTGAATTATGGTCTGCTTCTGTATTGCATGGCATCACAGGGGTAAGAAGTAAAATATTACCTGAAAAAATTGCTTTTGAGTGATCTCAGACACGCAGCTCTTTGTGACCCACAGACACGTGGCTGTGAGTTGTGCTCTGCTATAGCTTTGCCACAAGTTGGTTTGGTCATGGCACAGACAGCAACACTAATAATCTAGGAGCCTAGGAAAGCAGGAGGTCTTCCTGGACTCCTGGCTCATGAGAGGAGTGTACTACAAATGCATCCTACTACCTGTCCTGTTAATTAGCCAAGGACAAGGCTTTTGTGCTGCCCTGTCACTACACAAACTTTATATCAACCACTAATTTCCTCTCTTTCTGACATTTGCATTTATTTACAAAATATATAAGCACTACTGAGCATCAAGGTAGCACTTCCTTTGCTCATGATGCCACACCTCCTTCCAGCCAGTAGCTGAGCCCTGAGCTCTCCTTCTCCCTCCTGGCTTCATGCGTCAAATAAATCTGTGTGATGTTTCTGCAAGCTTTCCTTGGCTGCTGCTCTCCCAGACCTACACTTCCATAGGAAGATCATCACCATCTTTGGGGTTTGTTTGTCTGCTCATAAATTCTGCCTACACAACTCACAACACCACCGAGATTTCTGTAAGACTGACACTTTGAACAGCGAAGATTACTTTATCTGTGCCAGAAGAGAGCCAAATAACTTTCTTACACTTGTGAAAGTTTCACCTAACTTTTCTACCACTGCTTTTTCCACAGACTGTACATTTCCCTCCTGCCAGTCACCAAGCATTTCTGATGATCAGCTACTAGATAAGGCAGAGGAGCATCCCTTTTGCACCTTTGCTCACTGTTGTGTTAATTTCTGCACAGGAGGCAAAGGGACAGTCATGGTCTTGGGCCTGAATCAAGAGCAGGCTCTGTGTTCCCTTTGAAAAGGAAACATCTGGCCATGCACCAGGCACCAGAACTACTGAGAGCAATGGAATTAGGCAAAGCTGAATTAATCCTCTCCCAGGCCTCCCACCCCCTCACTAAAAATCTTGGGAAAGCTCAAATCCAAGCTTGATCTTTAGGTACAATATGCGTCAAGGCCACAAAGTGCAAGCTTGCAAGTAAAGGTGCTTTGAATACACAACAGATTTCCCAGATGGGAATTTCCTCCATTATTATATTTAATTTTCCATTTCCTAACATTCAAATACCAAAGAATGCATCCAAGCACACTCGGCTTTGAAGAAAGCAGTTAAGCAAGGACTAAACTAGGAAAGAACACTTGGCCTTCTACAACACAGCCATTACATTAACTCCTCTGAGAGCTGGTCTTTTGAATCCAAACATAGTTTGTTTTTTTAAAGTCACTAGTGATTACCAGGGGAAGAAAATAATTGTTGGGAAAAGCTTGGTTAATTCAGTGACCAACATAACATTTAACTCCATCCCAAGCTTTCTGCGGAATAATACATTGCAAGATGATGGCACGCTGTACTCCGAGGGTCAGCCTCAGAAAAAAACCAGTCACCCAGAAATTCAGTTAAAATGAAAAGCACATTTATTTCTCTGAATAGAATGACTGGTGGGCACACAGCATTAGGTTTGAACTCTGGCAATATAAAAATACTTTATTTTATATATAAACAAGAAATATCTCTTCAGGATGTTCTGTGGGCTTCAGGACCAAAAAAATCCAACCCATTTTTTTAGAGAAAACTTTTTTTAAAAAAATCTATTCAATAAACCCTAAAAATATGCAGATAAAACCCTAGACTATCACAGCACCTTGTATTCTTACTTTCATTACCACTAAACACCACAAAGGAAAAAATGGAAAAAAAAGAAAATCTTTCTTAGGACCCTTCCAGACCAAGCTGTGCATCAGCTGCAGACTTCCAGATCTTCTTCTTTTAAGCCAAGACTGCTCCAGCTGAAAGCCTTTTACCATCTGCAGTTAGCTCGGAAAGATATAGCAAACACGCAATAGCCAATATAATGAGCCCAAATGTAATGTGAGGTTTTGCCAGTATAAGCTGGTATTTTCTGAAAGAACAAACACATCAGCATCACCCACTTCAGCTATAATCCTTCTTCACCCAGAGTGAGGTATAACTAATGAGACTAAGTGTAAACCTTGGCAGTACTGCCAGTGCCCAGGAGAAGAGGCCGGGCTCTTCCAAACCCACAAATCCAGAAAGAAGCCCCATAACCTTTGACAAATGCAAAAATGTTGCATGGAAAGAAAAACTCAGCTGTTTGTCTGGGTAAATCACTGCAGTAAAATGTGCTTACAAGCAGAAAACTTGATCTGTAGTCAGGAGATGTTATAATGTTTTCAGTAACTGGACACTTTGCAACTCCAGCACTACTTTTAATCGGATTTACTGACTGTGTTTTACAAAATAGTCATGAAGAGCCAAAAGGGGCTCTCATCCACCCTGTGTGCCTCTGTCAGCATAGCAGTGATTGCTGCATCATTAGGAATCACAAATCACGATGATTGGAAGAAGTCCTCTCACTCTAAGTGAAAGCAAGGAAGGAAAGCACAGGTGAATTTGCCCCGAAATAGTATCAGGGAGGAAAAAGCATTTCCTTCTCTCTTCAGAGTGTTTCTAGTTGTTGTATTTTTATTATAGTGCAGTTTATTTTAAATATCAGAAAATGCTATTCCCAGGGTGAAGAGAAACTGAAATACTGAGAAGTTCTCTGATCTTGGCCCATCAGTGAAAGCAGTTTGAAATGTCTGCTTCTACCAAATGTTTTGTTTGGGTAACTTCCACTAGGGATTAAGTCTAATGCTTTATTTCCATTAGAATGTCCTTTGAACAGGATTTTATAAAAGCTTAAATGAAATGAGAAAAGGCTTGGGTCAGAACTTGTTCATAGCAGTGTTTCTTCAGGACTTGATTAGCTTGGGATTGAACGAACTGCATTCTATCAGTTGACAATCAGTAAATAAAAGTCTGGGCAATTATGGTTTTTTCAGTTCGGTGACCCTTTCACAGCAACTCCAGCAAAGCAGCTTTGTAAGCAAGAATGTGAATTCATTCACTGAGAGACATTCACTTTCACAGAAAAGGACACATTTGCTTGCTGATACATCTACAGTCATGCATGCGTGCTACCTCAGAATACAGTCAGCTGAAAATAAATGTAGCAGATTTTGCAGTTTATGGGCCAAGTTTTGTTCACATTTAGACAGGCCTGTACCTGGGTCATATTTATCATTTCACTGAATTTAAAAACAAAAGTAAACTTTAAACTGGATCAACAAAAGCATTGTCTGGATCTCTGAACACAGCAGAGAATCAAAAGGCATTTAAAAGTGTTTGAAAAGAAAATCTTCCTCCTTTAGGACTTCATTTTATGGATTAATAAATTTTTAAAAAATAACAAAACTGACAGTAGGCAAGTGTGAGAGAACATCACCTCTTATCCCACTTACATTAAATCATAATCCAATCTCTAACTTCTAGGGGTTGGTATAAATCCTGCAGTATAAAGTGTATTACCTCTCCAAACTTTTGTTCATATTATTTATGATGTCTCTTCTGGTATCACTTTTTCTTTCCAAAATGAGCTGTTAAGAAGTGAAGTACACAAATATTGCTGTGGTCACACCGGGCCTTAAAAAAACATTTATAACAGAACATTTCCCTGCAGGATGCTCCAGCTGGTTTTCAGCATGTGAATGTGACAGAGAACCAAAGCAGTAATCCCTAAAAGAGGGAATAGTGTCAGGAGAAATATGTTGCCAGAGTACAATGTGCTTTCTGACAGCAGTGAAAATTTTAATCATGACAGCACCAGAGCATATGACTCCATGGTTAGCCCTGAAAATTTGTCCTACAATAAAAATGTCTCTATATTTCTTCCTACGTTTTTAGTGGGGAAAAAAAGTGCTACTCCCCTAATTTGCAGTAAATTACAGCTACAGGCAAAAACTTCAGCAGAAGAGAAACATTTCTGACCATCCACTTTTATCTATGCACAAGATACAATCAGTTTCTGTTGCAGAAAGTCTTCAGCACATTCAGTTATAATTTCACCCAAGGTTAAGTAACATCCCTCAACCCTCCCCACCCCAAATCTGGTCTTGCTTTGGAAAATGCTGGTGATTTTCCACTCTCTGTACAACACAGTCTCTGATGTTTGTCAGGTGTCTTGGCTACATGGATCAGGATTTTCTAACCAGACAATCCATTTCTCCATCATGCACCACACTTAAAACTCTGCCCTCCTCAGAGGAAGTCATATCTGAAAATAAACCTGACCTGTTTGTTTCATTTGTTTCAAGAAAACCAGTTATTAATAAGTTATTAAAATAGCACCCTTTCCCCCACTAGTATTTTCTTTCATATTTATCTGAAGTATTCTCAAAAATCAGTGCTTTTTGATGGCATGTAGGGGGCAAAAAAAATATATTTTCTAGAACATAGTGAAATAAGTGAGGGGCAATTGTTGTTAAGCAGAGGCTCTCACCATGCAGCCTTCTCCTCCCTATGCTTGCCTTTCTGTTTAGCCTTTAGCATGCTCCAGAAATGCACCTTGCTCTTAAGAAAGGAAACCAAAACCACCCCGTTTCAGCTCCTTCTTCCCACTCAATCCTTACACCATTATCTCTTTCCAGCCCCACTTCCCTCTCTCCTCCAGCACAGCTTCTCTGCTGGACCATGAAATGTTACTACCAGCTGCACCCTTTCTTGCCATCTTCCTGATTATGGGCGGAGGTGAAAGAAATGAACTCAAACCAAGCCGAAATGCTGTCCTAACAGCAAGACTTGCAGCTACACAGATGACCTTGGGTATTGTTGCCATCTACCTGTACTGTTTACATCAATTCCACACACCTGCAAAACAACAGCCAGCAGCTCCTGAGGGAGCACTGATGCCATCGACTGAACCCTGTGCAGAGACATACCAGCCTGGGTTTCCTAGGAATCCCTCCACCTTCCAAAAAGCAACATGTGGCATCCCCTCTGGACAAGGGCAAGAGCTGTACATAAAGCTTATTTCAATCTCAAATCCACTCTGTTTCCTGCTTTACTTTATTTATCTTCACACACAGCCAGATTCAGAGGGAGACTTGCTGCTGCAACTGCTATGCAGGGAAAGTGTTTGCCAAAAGCAGAACTCGGGAGTTCTGCTGGAATCTGTCTGGCAAGATTTTCTCCTCATCCTTGCAGAGGTCTTGTATCTTCCAACACATTTTTTTCCCTTTGATGACCCCAAATCTGCTTTAAACTTCAGTGGTTTCTTTGAACACCCAGATGTGGCTTCTCTAACTATCTGGTAAGGCCCACAGGAGCTAGTGAGGAAGATACCTGACCAGCATCCTCATGTTTTCTCAGATTTGACTGAAGAGTTACAGAACCTGAGTTTATCAGGATATGTACACAGTTAAAATAATTTTAACTGTTCTGAGTTCAGAGCCACAATCTTAAGACATAGTTTATTTGTTTATTAAACAGCGTAATGATGTCCTGGGAAACTTTTTAAGTTGCTTATATCCTATGAAGTGACATCACTGAAATGAAACAGCGGGTCACAGTGTCACAGCTGGAAACCTTGAATTCATCATAACAAGACCTTCAAGTTTCCAATTCAAAAGCTCTGGGGTGCTCAAGTATTTTTCCCCCTAAGGGTATTAGCTAAGGATTTTGCTTTCCATGGTTCATTGTGAATAGGACATGGTACTGAGCTATTGATAGGGTATCTCTGGAAACTCTGGCTGTGAGAGCACTGTGTATGGAAAAGCACAGTGCCAGAAGCTGAGCTATAGTCCTGTCCAGACCTGAAGGCAGGGTTACTTTGCTGTGAGGTGCCTACAAGCTTCAGAACTGTATGAAATACAGGTAAACAGTCCAAGCTGGATGACAGATAAATCCAGGCTCAGGTAAGGAAATAGATGCAGGCATTACTTGTGCATGGCAGAACAAGAGAAGAGGATCTGTGTGAAAAAGATGTCCATCAAGGCAGAGGACACAGCCATCCACACAAATGCATGGAAGAGTTCCCTTATAAAGAAACACCTTATGTTCAGCTTTTTCCTGTTTGACCAATGGAATTCAATGTTCTTGCACCTCTATGAGGTCACAGACAAGAAGAGTGGTAGAAGAATAATGCTGAAGTAATTTGGACAGACCTAAGGATGCAAGCCTTCAAATTTATCTGACAGTAATCTTGAACAGCAATGCAGACAATTTCTGCAAATGCTTCTGTGTGAAGTCATCTGTAGGGAAGGAAGTTTCGACTGTCTAGCATCAGTTGGCTAGTCTCATACCTACTGAGGCCGCTAATGGAGAACATATTTCTGTTAGTAGATTTACTGCAAAAATAGCATGTAGCTCATGTGGAAACCCAAATACAGCAGGGTTTTTATGACCACTCTTTGAAGGTGCAAATTTCCAGATTTTCTCACCAACCACAGAATGGTTCAGTTTTTTTCCCCAAGCCATTTTAGTGACTATAGTTCATTTCTAAAACTAATATTTTCTTGAAACTCACTAAGATGCATCTGTAGAGGGGGAAAGAATTAAGTTACAAACTTTAACAAACAAACAAACAAAACCATTTAGAAAAATCTTCCAAAGATAAACAGAATTTCCTGTATGGCTTACTGGCCCAGCTAGGATTAACCAGCCCAGTGAGAAAGATTATTAAACCTTTTTAAACCACAAAAAAGGCCTGAGAAATTTCAAAATTATCTGGAGGAAGAAAAGTTAAATAATGAGTGTTCTTGCTCTCACATATAAAATACAAAGGATCATTTCTTAAAGATAAAACCCACAAGAATAACTATTTTATTGCCAATTTTAGTTGCCTGGAGAACAAGGGGTAACCTTATACAATATCAAGTAAGTCTGATGGTGTCAGTTATCCATTAGCTGTAGCCACTTGTTACTTTTTTAGCACTACAAGTCATGCCCTGAAGTGAAACAAAAGGGGGAGATGGTGGAAATTGAAGGAGTCCTTCAAAGAAGGAAAAGAAGCATGAAGCAGCGAGGTGGCTCACCCAAGAAATTTTGAAAGGAAGGGAAGAATGAAGTCAGTTCTTTCCAACGGTAGTGACTGAGGCAGAACACAGTGATTTCTCCTTTCATCTGTCTGTATCTGAAATACCAGCACCCAGATTCATTATGGACCAGCAGAAAATTTTGCCAGAAAACTCCGGAAGGAAAACCAGGTAAACACTCAATTTCTCACTAGATAAGAGTAAAATTAATGGATAAATATTAATATAATTCCTGAAAAATGGGGAAAATATCTCTGTGCAATACAGTACTGCATTGAAAAAAAAAAAGAAAAATTCTGAAAGAAATGTTTTGCAAGAAATGCACAGCTTTCTGCACCTCTAAAAGCTATTGAGGGAATATAAAATAAAATCTCTTCCCAGCGTTTCACGCTCCTTCACATAACACATTTAAAGAGAAACAAATAAGTTGTATGGGACAGTGATGAGCCTCTGAACAACCCTTCTTTTCATCTGGATCCAAACTGGGTTTCAAAAGCTGCTTGAGACATGCCTAGCTATTTCTGTTCCGCAGCAATACAGTCATGGAAAGTTTTCCATGTACCGCAGCAAGGCCACAGAGCAAACAGTTTATCACTGGAGTGTCTGAGCTTGCATGATAAAAAACAAACAGGGAGTAATATATGACAAAACGGAATTTTGGAATCTAATTACCTGGTCAGAAGCTCTTTTGAATGGGCTGTGTGAGCTAATACATTTCTTGTTAGAGAACAGGAACAAGTCTACTTTATCTGGACTCTGATCTTGTGCTTGTAGCAGATTGTTATCAGTGCTTTTCCCCTGGAATTCAGTTTCTCTGCACAGATTTAAAAGAATAAGTCTTTTTCTCTTCCTTCAAGGCAATAGCATGTAATATAGCTGCTCCTACCTTTTGCCCATATTTGGGGTGAACAGCAACTGGCTTAATTTTCGCTTATGCTTTGGTTTCATTTGGCTTTCCAGCAAGAAGAGCCTGCAGAATTCCTACAGAGGGCCTCCCACTACGTACTTTTTCTTTTCTTGTTCTTCTGTGCAGATTTTAGTGGGGAGCCATTAAGATGCATGCGCTGTATCTTTGGGAGCTGGTGGAAGGGAGCTCAGGGTAGTTCACAGGCAGAAGGTGATGTGGTTTCCTGGTGGCTCTGGCACACAGCTGTGTTCAAGAGCAAATGGGCAAATTCAAGTCCAGTGGTTCTTGCTGTGCCATATCTCACAGCTGACGACCTGCAGAGCCACAGCTGCCTTCTGGCACCCCTTGGCTGATCAGATGCCAAAGCACCAGTGTGGGGACAACACCATCATTGCTAAAGAGCTATGGCTTGGCTGCTCCAAAGATAAAGTGATTTAAAAATATGGGAAAAAAAATGAGGATCCGGACTTGGGATTTCTCTATTTTTTTACAAATCCAGAGGAAATCACAGAAAGCAAGGATGTCTTGCCCCACCTTAGGGTGGGGTGTGTCAAGATGACTACAGAATTGGAAGGGACATTTGAAGGTCATCTTGTCCAACCTCGCTGCAGTGACTGGGGATGTCTTCAAGGCCTGGCCTTGAATGTTTCCAGGGATGGGACATCCACCACCTCTCTGGGCAACCTGTTCCAGTGTTTTACCCCTCACACTGTAAAAAATTTCTTTAAAAATACTTTTTTAAACTTCTGTAAAATAACAGTGGCCTCTTGTCTTTATGTGTTTCATTGAAGTCTACCCATGTCTTCCCCTTGCTTTGTTATCCAAACCAATCTCACTGCAATACCAAGGGAAGGTCCCCTTGACCCTTCTGTGATCATGTTATCACAAATGTAAGACTTCTCCAAAAGAGCAGATGTGCCAAACCATCTCAAGGATCCTGAGCTGAATGGAAAGTACACACTGATCAAATATTTGCTATTGCTGATGGAGAGGGAGCTGAGAGGTGGCATTTCCATGACATTTTGTTCTTATAAAGCCAAGAACTGTTCCATAACCTTTGAATGTGCCTTGAAATTGTTAATCTCACACCACAAGTAAATGGACAGATTTGGAAAAGATGCAATTATTTATTCTCAGTCCACAGTATCATACATAAATAACTCCTATTAGGAAATAAGGAACTCCTATTAGGAAATAAATAAGTCCTCATGATGTCTGTGAGAAATAACTGATCATATCAAAAGAATTTACAGCTGAAGAGCAAGGTGACATAGCAACTCCATGCAAGGTTATCTTGCTCTGTCCTGTTGTAATAGGCACATGTGCCTGGCTGAAAGTTTATTTTAAAAACCATACTTGTATTCCAAAAGTCAGCTAAGAATAGTAGTCGACAAATACAAGGTGTTTCCATACCATCCATCAGCCAGAGCTCCAGGAATAGCACTGTGTAAAAATCAGGGAATTAAAACGCTTTTACCGCTTCCACCCTGCACTGGGTCATTTCTCCTGAAATGTGTGTTCTCATGAAAGTTGCTAATACAGATTTGGCCTGGAGTAGAGATTGGTTGGACTTGAATAGAAAGCAAGCAGGAACAAAAAATGCCGTGTTCAAGGAGGAAACAGTGAAAAGACTCAAAATGCAGCTGAAATGTTCGGCACAAGAGAAAAAAATAATTTCAGCTGCTGATTTTTCTGGTGTAATAGAAGTCTCTTTGTCTCTTTTGTCTCTTTTAAATTTGTCTCTTTTAAATTTGTCTCTTTTAAAAATGCATGCATACCCTTCTGAACCAGCTGCCTTCAGACTCCTTTTTGCTCCTTTGCAACCCTACTGGCATGCATTGACATATACACACCACCTTTATCAGGCATCACAAACTACCTCAATTCTGTCCAGTTCTTTTCTTTTGGAAAAGTGCAAGAGCCCTATCTCCCCTAAATTTTGTCTAATATTTTGTCTGATATAGTTTGAAAATGTTCCAAGTGATTTAAAACAATAACAAGAGTTGTCATGAGGACAACTCAGTGCATGTACTAAACAGTCTTGTTTCTTCTGTTAAGGAAGATCTACTATGGAGGAGGGGGGTAAAGGCCAAAAAACCCCAAATCGAAACAAAAGCAACAAAAAGCAACACCAAAACCTCTCCAAAAAGTAGAGAAACCCCACAAGACCATAGAAATAAATTTAAAAAATTCATTCACCACTGAGCATATTTCACCTGCAGCCTGTGGGATCTACAGGTTGCTTAAAATATGGTTAAGTTTGTGATGTATGCAGATTTCACTTATCCTTTGATAGCTTATTTTATTCTCAAACTGCATTTTATTGTCACAGGTATTGCATAATTGTTACCACACAGACAAGGAAATCAGGATTGTTGGGGTGACTTTATACAGCTGTTTCACTCCACACTCTCGTGCCTCCATGCCTCTGCAGAGACACATAATTTATCACAGTGGGCAAAGCAATTTTCAAATTGCTTTTAAGGAAATGCAAGTTGTACGTGGTGATTTCCCTGAATCGAAGTCCCTCATAAAATGGGGAATTACATAAAATTGCTTACAGTTTGCAGAATGGGAGAATGACAAGACAGCGACAAGAGAAAGATTTCAGATCACAGCTAAATTGCAGATGCTCCATAATTCTCACAGCATCCCAGCCTGCCTCCATCATATGAACATCACAGTTTTTCAGAAGAGCTTGTAGCAGTTCATGCACCTCTCACTAGAACATCATAAAATTCTAAAAAAGTAAAACCAACCAAACAAATAACCTGTCATTTGATAGATACATTGAAGTAATTCTCCTTATTAACCCAACATCACACCACAGAGCATCCATTTTCCTTCAGCATTTTCCACACAAGCCTACCCATTCATCCAAGCTCATGCATACAGTATTTAGTCACTTCCACTAACATTAGATTTAAATGTGACCATTAACTTCTGGAGATTTCTTTAAAATGCAGACTAGAAAATCCCTTCTTTCTGTCATTTTGTGGTTGCTATGTTTAAAGAATGTTCCCTGTGGGAATTTGCTGTGGTCAGAAGGCTTCATCACAAACGCACTGTACTACATTTGCCGTAAAAACAAGAAGTGAGCGCCTTCTCCATTTCCTTTTCAAGAACCATGGTTTATGACGTTTTAATTAATGTCTCTTAGCTTGAAAATTCAAGAATTTAAGAAGTAATTTGAACATACTTTCACTGCTTTATTACCACAACTTAAAGCTGTGGTCATTGCTGCAGGGGCCTGTGTGCTCATTGCATATCCCTAGGTCGGTTCGTGTCTGAATGTTTCATGTACCAGCTTCAATTTCTTCCTTCCAATGGTCCCATAAGATGTAGATATTTAGAATTTTAAAATAGCATGAAAAGACCAGAGACTGCACTACCCTCACCATAAGATCCTGGAGGTCTAAGTAAAACAAGGACAACTTGACCTGTACCATGAAGTAAAATCCAATTGTTCAAAACTAATGCTGAGACAGCTTTGATATTTTTGAAGGATGATTTATAGAGTAATTTACAGTGGTAAAAAAGACATAAGAATTGCATAGGCAAAGCTCAAAACAAAATGAGGAACATAATTCAGTATTTAAGATAAGAGTGAGAAACAACCCTCCCCCACCCCAACATTTAATGCAACTTTACAATCTGGTAGCAGAATTTTTGAAGGGCTAGATGAAGCCTATCACTTTTTTAGTCTCCCAAGAATCAGAAATATTTGGCAGATGCTTGAAACAGGAAACAAATAAGTTTTATTTGAGGCCTCAAACATTATTTATAAAAATATCAGCTCACAGTAATCTACCATGAAAACCTTGTACTATCACATCTGTAAAATTTATATTTTAAGACACAGCTTTAGAGTTTTGGAGTTGCCTGAACCATTTACATTTCTGTCATTCATATATATGTATATACATGTGTGTGTGTCTGTGTGTATGTATATTTATAAAGCAATTTGTTTTCCTTTAAAATTTGTTTCCCATAAGTCAAAACACCCTCCTCATTGCACTAAATTGTTTGGTTTAAACCCTGATCTCTAGGGCACTGATAAACAGTATTTTTGTGGGTTTGGGAAAGCTGAAAATATTTTCACTTTAAAAATCCCATAGTGCAGAAAAGCAATGTTCCAGCAATCAAAAACATGGCATGTTCTCCAAGCATGATTCACTGCAGCTAAGCCCCCAAAGAAGCAGTGCTAGTGGATGATCGCCAGTGATAGTGTCTTCTAGAAAGAGGAAAAATAACCCCATAAAACATAAACAGGTGCTGTTTAAAACAAGTGTACAGGTACCACTCACAGACAGGCAGCATTACATATTAGTCCAGATGTAGTTTAGGTTTCTTCTCGGTGAACAGGAGCTTTCCCATTAGATGTTCTAAGCCAAAGAAACAAAGAACAAATCAGGGCCTGATATAAAAATTGCCTGTGCTTGGCTAAATTAAATCTCTTCTGGGGACCCCATCGTGAGAGCACCCTGCCCTGTTTACTCCCGCTGTAGAAGGGACATGCTGCCAGCTGCGGGATGAGGCTTCCTGCATGTTTGCCACCTTTGCCAGCCACGGGAAAGGGAGGGATTTCTGACAGCAGTTTTGCAGACCATAGCAGGACTGGCTGAATGCTTAGCACTTGAATGGATCCCAGCTACCTGCCTCCTTTTGGCCCAGTCTCAGTGCAGCTCAATGCAGCCTCAGCAATAGCATTTGATGCACATCACAGCAGGAACACGGCACCTGAAGCTCCTTACGGTAAACCATATAGCAAGAAACACACTACAGACATTTAGCAACCATATAAGGAACAACCCTGGCACTGATCTGCCATTCTCAGTTCAGTCTCCCTCACCTCACACTGCTGCAGCATATCTTCTGCCTGTGCAGACTCCCACTGACTTTTGGGTTGCACAACCCTGTGTCTGAAAGCAGGAGTAGATGAACCCAGCAACTCACTGACCAATTCTACAATCTACCAAAAAAATTTAAAAAAACAAAAATAGAGCAAGCTCCCACATCTATGCTTTGTTCTAACCTCTGGTACATTTTTGCTACACACCTCCAAAGTCAGAGGGTTCATGGCAAGGGTTATTTTCTTTGCCCTCAACTGGACCAACTCCACTGCTCCCCAGTCCTCACCAGGGCATGCCTCCTACATCCCCAGATCCCCCCATTGTAGCAGAATGGCTCCAGATTGAGACCAGTTTAGGCTGAAGATGCCTTTATGCAACTCCTCCCATTCCAACCTGTCCAAACAGGTCCTGAAGAGCTCGTTCCTCTGCTCAGTTTTTATATGAGAGCAAAGGTAGCTTTGCAAAACAGTCTCAACAAGGATGAATCCTACCTGGCCTGCACAGCATCTGTAGGAAAGCATGGGTCATAGATATGATTGGTTCTTCCAAGGAAGTACTGGTCTTTTCCATTCCTGAAGGTCCAGACAGGGAGAGAGGGACTGTGCTGGCAAGGGGGAGCAGAAGTCCCTGCCATGTTTACAGGGCATCTTACAAGCAAGCAAGTGCACAGTGAGCGGGAGTCGAAGTACAGATCACAACTGAGCCCATGAAGCTTTCTAGCTATCAAATGTGCAGCCTTAGGCCAGGCAGTGAAAGACCCTCTGAGCTCTACCATCTCATGATCAATCCCTCCTGGAAATGACCAGTGATGTCTAAGGGGCAGCCCAGGGAAGGTCAGTGTTGCTCAGTAGAGGAGAAGAGTGGTACTGATATCTTCATCCATTCAGGGTATTTGTATTGGCACAGACACTGTGTAACTCCCAGGGAAAAGGAAATTGTCATCCTCAGGAACACTTCACAGTAAGAAGAGCCTCTATTCTATTCTCAGGGTGAATAGGACTGAGGACTCGAATGAAATCTGGCCATGAACTGAAGGATATAAAAGAATGTTTCTGCCTTTTTCAGAAGAAAGATATATTTGCAGCTTTACTTACATTTTTAAACAAGCAGACAAAGAATTTTTATCTCCTATATGAGACATAGACAAGGAAGAATTTGTTTATTTTAACTGCAAAATTTTATAGATGATCTGAATTTGGGGGAAGCATTTTAACCAGCTGAAGCTTGAGCTAGTTTAGGGCTGGGAAAACACTTTATCTTCCATGTTTGATTTGGATGGCTTTATAAAAGGACAGGAAGGTCCAATTTTGCAATGCATCCAGGCAATTTTGTTTGTAAGTGCCACAGCACCATGAAACAATTTTACTTCCCCAAGCTATCATTCCCATTGATCAGTCTCCATCCTCACGTATTTATATACCTAGTTGCCCACTTTTTCTGCAGAGTCAGATTTTGTCAAGCTATGGTAAAACTCCTCTATGCTTTCGGGTGCCCCAAAAGATGCTCTTTCTGCTTCCAGACTACTTTACCTGACCATGTACATGTTTCTGTTCTGGCTCTAGCAAAGTTGCAGGGTGCATATGAGCTAACCTTTTTCTTATCTTACGAGGTGTCTGCTTCTAAGATCTGATATCCTTCAGATGTCTGTGCTGTCTTAATGAAGTACTGCCAGCAATATCGCTGAGAGAGGTTTTGTTATTTCTTCTCTCCATCATATTTGCATGTTTTTCTTTCAAGTCTCCTTGTCTTCTCACACTTGACAGCCTTACACACAGTTTCAGCGCATAACATCATTAATAAAGTAGATTATCGGGTGATAGAAAACCTCACCTATGTTATTCAATCGCAGCAGAGACAAAAGCAGCACATCTATCCTTAACTGCTGTCAATACCTGATAATGCTGGATATTTTTAGCAAGTCAAGAGATGGGCACCATGTCTTCCTTCAAATTTAGCAGCAAATATTAAAAACCAAAAGCTGCTCATCTGTACACCAGTGAAGGGTTGGGTTTTTTTTTTTAATTTCCATTCATGTTTTCTTCTTTGGCTCCTCTTATTTTCTGAGCCCTACAATCCAAAAAAACACTGTATGGCTTCTCTGCCTCTGGCAAAAATTGAGATATATATGGTTGGGGCATGCATTTAGAATAATTCAGATGTTGCTATGAGTTTATTTAATCTACTGGACTGCTAGCTATCAGTCTTCTCTTTTGTGTGTTAGTTATGGCAGAGATGTCATGAACCCTGTGCACTTGAAACTATACAGCTTTAACAGGTGAAAAGAAACCTGAGGGGGAAAAGCTCCTCACAGCCTTTTATTGCAGATTCTTTTGTGAATTTGTGTTCCCTCTTAAAAGGTCAAAATCATGGCAATGAAGAAAAGAGAAGGCATCTCTTGACAAAACCTTCATCCTCTCACCTTCAGGTCCCATCCCTTTCAAAATAGCTAATTCTGAGCTTACATAGGGATATTTTAAGAAGAGGTAAAATACTAGGAAGGTCCTCCTTTGAAGGAAATGCAGGTATAGCTATACAAGGATTTGGTGACAATTAAAAAACACATGCAATTCTCGGAGCTACCAGAAAAGTTTGAGCCAGAGGATGTGGCTCTGAATAAGTGAACACAAAGACAACAAAAATATTTAGAATGCCACTATACCAACCAATAGACTTCTTAGGTCCTTTATTCTTTCCATTATCTCTTCTTTCGACAGCACCTCTGGTCCCTGCCCCTCTGATACTGGCCTGTGTGTGGTGGGGGTGTTTAAGCTCCCCCCACAGATGATGTTTATGGCTTTCACACCAGCCACTTCATCTGCCCAGCCCACACAACTGACAAAACAGATTGCAACTTATCCTAAAACCTTAGCCCAAAACCCACATCCACTCATCCAGGGAAAAACTGACACTCATTGGTTTTTAAAGTAGTGCTCCTCCTCTGTCCACGCCATGAATGTAAAACTTATGATTCTATCTATATTTGGGTGTAAATTTATTCATTAAGCCTCTTCACAACAACTGTTACAAAAATGCAGGGTTGATCAGACATGAGGTGGATTTGCTTGGACACAGAAGGCAAATGCAGTATCAGAGGCACCACAGTGCTATTTGTTACCGTAGAGTTTCCTCAGGGAATAAAAGTATGGAGCACTGGAACATGCTATTGGGAGTTTTGTAGGCTTGGTAGTACAGAAGGGAATGCACCCACTTTTTCTCATCACCACATATTTAAGGTTTTGTGAGAATGGACCTCTTCCTATCATGTATTAAATGCTATTAAATAATTGGTAATATTTTTCCCAGATTACTTATAGAATCATAGAATAACCTGAGTTGGAAGGGACTCACAAGAATAATGGAAGTCCAACTCCATTGGAGCCTTGCAAAGGACAGCCTCAAGAGTCACACCATGTGCCTGAGAACATTGTCCAAATGCTTCTTGAACTCTGTGAGATGTGACCACTTCCCTGTGGAACCTCTCCCAGTGCTCCAACACCCTTTTTTGGTCTAGTTTTGTTTCAAAAATTCAGCTAAGTTCTTTTTTGAGCTCAGTACAATAGAATGCACATCATACTTTAGAAATAGTTACCTGTGTCATGGTATAAAAAGGAAATGGTCCCCAGGAACTGAAGAAGTTGCTTTGCCCCTACTTCTCCCACTTTTACTCCCATCATACCCACACATTTCCAAAAAACATTATTTTGGTGCTTTTTAAAATCATTGTTTACTGTCCTGTGGTTGGATGGTGCCATTTCCAAAACTGTAAGCTGACCTGGCATATGACCAACATTCCTAATGCTGCTGCTTCATTGGGAGAAAAAAAGATTCCCCACAAGCCACCTACACACACAAAAATTCCTGTTGGAGAAGAGGCAAAGCACTGAGTTGGGAAAGGATAAAGGTCAAACCCGTAGCATATAATTGCTCAGGAAACCATTTGTGGTTTTGTGGTGTAAAAGTGACATGACTTTTTTGTCAAACAATGCTACACTGATGCTGTCATAGCTTTAGAGATTATTCCACTTCTTGACTCGGAGCTCACAAATGGCCGGAAAAACAGCTTTTAAAGGAATAAGCAAGTTCAGTGATAACTTCCTTAATAGTGGATGAAAATTACTTGAGCAATCTGAGACACACAATGTCCCAACCACAAGACTGTCACCAAATGTTATTTCTTGTCACCCTGTGACTCACTTAAGAGGCAGCTGTTAAAACCATGAAGCTCTCATTCCTCTTTTTCCCCACGAAGGTTGGATCTGTTTGCTGACAACTTGGATGACATAGGAGCCAGTGATGAGTGGTTTATAGCATCAGACTACTCAGGAGGTATAAACTAATGCTAACTTCCTCTGTTCAAAGTCTTTATGACAAAAGTTTTAATTTGAGTCTCACTAAAACTAGTGTTGCTCCATAAGTAGAAGAGACCAAACACACCAGCCATTTCAAGCTTGCTGTATGTGGGAGAGGCAATATTAGTGTCCAGTTTCCAAAATATGCTGCAATTCACACCTTGTTCTTCTGCAGTGCAAAGAAGAACAGGGTGGGGGTTTTGTAGTTTTTTTTTTTTTTT
>VZTH01013958.1:90284-192498 GCA_013397815.1 Aleadryas rufinucha
TTTTTTTTTTTTTTTTTTTTCTGAAATGAAGCTGACAGTATTTCGACAGAGGAGAAAGCCCCTGCAGAAATGTGGGGATGTACACAATCTCAGGAAATAATATTCAGGCAATTGAATTCTCAGGGGTGGACAAGCTGCTAGATGTTAAACCAACTCATCCTGAGGGACACTGCTCTCACTGAAAGCTGGTATATGAAGAAGTAACTTGCATCACTCTGAGAGAACTTGTTCTTGGAGGTAACAAAATCAGATACAATTCTTTGCGGAAAAGAACAACTTCAAATGCTGTCTACGATGAGAACAGGGTGGGAAACTCACTGGACTGGGGGCTTTACTTGCTCTTTTCCAAGTCTTGTAAATTGCCCTGAAATGTGCATGAGAAGAGCAGGTAAACACCAAATGAAAGTAATGTTCTTTATGTCTGGTCCAGACAAGAGCTGAGGCCAAAATCAACACAAAGAGGTAGCTTTAGTCATAAAACCTCTCAGTCATCTTGATGGCCTGGGTTTTTTTCCTCCTTCCTTAGGAATGTTGTAATTATGTGCAACAAAGAAAGATTTAACACAGTTTGCTTAAATATTAACTACTTATGATTTGAGGAGAAACCACAGACTTTGCATAAATATTCTGCTGTTATATGCCAATGAATGACACATATCCCCTCTTCTGAAAGGGCATCGTGCTTACCCCTTCTCAGTCGTATGCAGAAAGTCATGATGACTTGGTTGGTGGGAAGAATTGCTTTCCACAGCTATTAAGGAGGGAATCAGAAAATTATGGTTGCATGATACGTTGAAATATAATATAATGGACAAAATCAGTGAAAAAGAAAACACAGTATCTGGAACAAGAGCATTGAAGTCTCTGTGGGAAAAAAATGGTTGCAGAGTATCTACAGTGTGCATTGAAAACAATGAAACCTCCATAAAAAGATGTATCTCACTTAAACCTCCTTGCGAAAGAAAAACTAATACATTTAAAATCTTTACTGAAAGACAGGAGGAGACATTTGAAACAATGAGAAATATTTCTGCTACGCTATTACCTTTGTCTTTTTCAAACTGCAGTAGGAGTTTAAATATTACTGTTCTTGCCAAACATGAAAGTGCATAATTGAAATGGCCTGTTTTTTTATATTACCTGATTTGGAATCGCTTGAGTGCTCATTTAAGGTACCAGTTCAGAGTCCTTTACTCTCCATTCAAGTCCAGCTCTGGTGTGGCAGAGGCTGTAATGAACACAGAGA
This sequence comes from Aleadryas rufinucha, assembly GCA_013397815.1. Lineage (NCBI taxonomy): Eukaryota > Metazoa > Chordata > Aves > Passeriformes > Aleadryas > Aleadryas rufinucha. Next base: position 91,531 of record VZTH01013958.1, read on the forward strand.
ATTAGCTCAGCCCAGGACTGGATCAGCTGCTGCCCACCCACACCTCATCATTAACTCTCTGACTCTGGGTACAGAGGCAGGACCTGAGTATGGGCAGCATTTTTGTTACAGACATTTAACACTGATGAGCCTCTTAGAGATTAAAACAACTGTCGCAGTTACCATCATTTACACAAGAATGAGTGGGTAAGCGGGACCACAGGGAGACAAGGGAAAAGGTATCACAATTCAATTTTGTTCCTCTTTCCTTGGGCTGCATCTTTTGTGCAGCATAAAGCTGCCTGAACCTGGAGTAAAACAGCTTAAAGACTACCACATTATGGTGGATAATCATAGCTATAGCAATGCCATTAATGAGTGTTATTTAACTGCTGCATTCATTATATAACCGCATTATTGCATGCTTGGATTTTCACTTATGTCCTTGTTGTTTCAATACCATGACTCAGTGGAGAATAATTCTTAGCTTATTTTCCAACTTCTTTGTGGTCTCTCCCATTGATGCATGTAGTACAAGACAGGAAAAAGACCGCAGAAAACAGTTCAGATCCTGCTACTCTATGTAGACCTGAAAGCCAAATCTTCAGACACTGTTGCAGCATCCAGCATCGCTCACTGATGGGAACATTGAGTTGTGCTAAATGATTGGCCCTGGTCTTGTACATTGGAGCTGTGCTAGCAGCTTTGTGAGCTATCAGGACTGAAGTGACCTAAATATTCCTCTCCCAGCCTTTGTACTGATGCCATAGTGTTTCCAGATGTAAGAGCAACATGAATGCAGGATATGGTGCACTCTTCCTTGCACAGGATTTGACTCAGACTCCCTTATCCAAACAACACCCCGAGTGTGTACTACTTCTCTTGAGTCAAGTCCATAATAATTAGCCCCTCTCCTAGACCATGGTGTTCATCAGCTGGCGTTGCTCCTTCCTCTGTTCTCAGCAACTTTATGGCAAGTGTTTGCAGTGTTCACAAGGCTGGGCTGGGAGGATGAGGGCAGAGCACACACAGGTTGGCACAGACATGAGCTTTACCATCTATAGAAGACACTTGGATGCTCCAGAGGTTGAGAATAGCAGATGTAAAACATTCCTGGATCTCTGATTTTTTATTAAATATTTAATTATGTCAGTTGACATTTTCTATTCCAAGATTTCCCCAGTAGTGAGCTTCTTGAATCAGGTTAACACACCATCTAATCCCACATCTTCAGATCAGCTGTCAGCTGAATCACTGACTCTCCTCCACAAACATATATTTTGAGATGATGATGTATGTGTGCATGAGATGTACACTCCTGGAAGTCGTTGGTGACTGGGGGAAACAGACCTCAGCTCCTCAGAATTTTGAGAAGGGTTGCCTGTTCTTTTTGGTATGATTTGAACTAACTTAAAAAACAAGGCAATTAAAGATAGAATGGCCACTCCTACCTCCTGTCAGATTCCATCAGCCTTCTCATAGTGCTAGACAGGTACCTCATCTTCAGTAAATTTAACTCTCTTATGACACCCTCCCAATCCTTTCAGGTTTTAAAGTCACTCAGACATATGCAATTTTGGGGACTGAAAAAGAATTTACTGCAACAATGTTATCTCTGGGGTTTAAATCCTACTTTGGCTTTTATTTACTTGGAGCACAGTTCATGCATGTTGCTTCTACCAGCTGTGATGACCAGACTAAATATTAGCTGTACACTAAGTGACAGGAGCTGCAGGTGGAGTCCAGGGACAAGAGCAGCTGCGGTGGCTGCTGCTGTTGAGGAGCCATCCCAGGGTCTGCAGCCTTCAGCCTGGGGGACAGCAACCACAAGCAACCTAAGGGACCTTCCTAATTATGGAAAAGCCTCACAGCAATATTTTCTATGCTTCTGTCAAGCCAAGACAGCATGAAAAAGCCTTTTAAAATAATTTTTTTTTTTTTTTTTAAAAAACAAAAGGTCAAAAAATGGGAAATGTTCAAAACTGAAGATTCAGGAGACTATTTTGGAATCATAGAAGTTTAAATCTATAAGGACCTCAAGATATCACCTACAGGGAACACCTAGGTGATCCCTGGCACAGAGCTCTTTTATAAACCTCCAAAATCTGAGTCTCCAAAAAGGGCTATGTAGCTTATTCCTGAACTTAGAAAGCTCTTTAAAATCCTTCAGATGAGTACTGATCTCTTCACTTTTATGTCTTGCCTGTACTGGACATGGGGAGCAAGTGATGACATTTTTTATGTTTGAAATCTATTATCAGACAAGCTGATGACTTTCATCTGGAATAAATATATTCCTTCAAATTTCTTCCACCTTCCACACAGTTCTTATCATACTTCTTGATGAGTGCAACTTGTGATATCAATTGTAAATTGTGGTGCTTTTGTCAAAAGATTTGGAAGGCCTATGTCACCAGGGATGCACTTTTACATTAATTTAATTTTGGGTAAACTTGAGACACTGAAATTTTTGGATGTTCTGTACATAGACCAGGAAAGCTCCTTCCCCTTTAACTGAAGATTTCAGCTTCTTTATGACATTATAGTCACTTGCATTACTTCAAGTTTAAAATACTTTTCTTCCCAACAAGACAGGCAACTATTTATGCTGATAGGCTCAGATAATATTTCAGCCCAGCAACCTGTGAATTAATTGAATTTCCCTCCAATTCCATTTACACAACACAACAAAAGTCAATGGACATATATCACAGGATAATGTTTCCAATATTTAAGGTGTCTAAGTTGTACATCAGTGGACTAAGTGTTTATGTGACATTTATTTGTGGTTGTGTTGTCGAATTTCTCTCCACAGCAAGACTGATTCCATGATTTTGCATACCACTATCTAACAATCAGTAAAGCAGGATTAATAATACAGGCATTTTCAAATATTTGCTAATTATTATGATTTTTTTTTTTTGGTCCTTGTTCTTACACAGCATTTGGGCATCTGTCAGTCGAAAATGTTGTGCAAGTGTTTGGCAACACTGTTAATGTCCTCATCTGCAGAAGGAGTATTGGCGTTGTAGACTTTGTTTGTTTAACATAGTGATCAAAAGGCACATTGCATTGCCACCAAACCTTGAGTCACCTTCCCCAAGGAGCAATCACCCTTTCTTTCCATTTGGGTGGAGATTGTATATTTCCTAGTAAGGCAGTGGTGATGTCAGTCCAAAATTTCTTGATAATACTTTCTAAGCAGAAGTGGGCTATTTTATATTGAGGTGGCAGAGAAAAGAAGGGTTATTGCACACATGCTGGTAGCTTTTGTCATTGCAGTGCTGAGACCATGGCAGCAGCTCAGTGTCTGGTTTCTCCTGAGCACAGTTAAAGAGGGAGAGGGAAGGAGCATCAGTATAGGTGGTGCTGTGAACTTTGCAAAAACATCTGGCAGATCCTGGCTCTAGCAAAGGAATAGAGACATCTCTCAATTTTTGTTTCAGACACACTGCCTTGTGCGCTTTCTCAGTTTCTAATGGAGACATTCCTCTGTGGAATCACCGGTTTGGGCTTTTTATGGTTAGCAAGATGCAGCAATGTCAGGACACATCAGGATACACCCTGCCGGTGACTGTTTGCCTGCTGTGGGCAGCAGCACGTGGTAGCAGAGGGAAATGGGAGGTGGAGGGTGATGAAGCTGCCTGTCATGTGCTAGAGGATGGATTGGAGTGTGAGGAAGACTGGTTAATCCTGCCCTAGAGGAGGCAAAAAGGAAGACTTTGCAGCCAAGTGCCACTTCCTTTTGCACCAAGATGAAAAGCAGGAGGGAGGAAGGAAGGGGAAGAAGGGCAGGGTTCAGAGCCAGGGATATGACAAAACCAACCCCTCAGGGTGTCCCTATTTCTGTCCCATTAGCTACCATGACCCTCCCAGCAGTCTGGTCAGGGGCAGGAGGGAAGAGAAGAGCAATTAAAGGGAAGTGCAGGGGACATAGGGTGGCATATCAGAAATTTGCTGGAATTGGTCATTTGGGCTGGACCATGACAGGGCTCTAGAGAGTTACTCATAATACAAAGTTTCAAAATATGTACAACTCACGCTCAAAAAATGACTTGTGTCTGAGGGTGGGGAATGTTTTCCCCAGCCCCTGCTTGTGAGACAAATAGGAAAATAGGGGGAAAAAATTACTGCAGTGAACTGTTCAAATAAAAATAATTGCACTGAAGATTGCTCAGGTAATGCTTCATCTTGCTGCCTGTTTTCAAGAGACTGTCCAGGGCAGGTACCTGATAGCACAGCTGGGTCCTGGTGGGGCACAGATGTGGCACAGGAGTGGGCCTGGAAGCCTGAGCCTGGGCTCAGTAAGGACTTTGGGGATTTTTTGTAAGCTGTCTTATGAATTAGGACAACTGACATTGAGTGCCTCTGTTTTTTTTAAAGGCTCTCTGCAATCAGAAAGATTATTAATTTATTTTAGCCTCACAGAGACAGCAGCTGGTAGATGGTAGTTGCCTTTAGCATATTATTTTTTCTTATATGAATTTTTGCTCTTCTTTTCCAAATGGATAAAAGTACGAATCTCCTTATATACAGATACACTTCTGTACTGTCTGTCTCAAAAAATTATTATTTAGAGCAATGGCAATAAATTATTCTGATTTGCACTACGAAATTACTCTTAAAAATTATTAAATCTTATGGCTGGTCCAAATTTTGCCTGTGTTGAACTGCGTACCAGTGCTGCTGCTTTACCATCACTGACCTGGGATGATCCTTTCAAAGGCACTTCTGAATAGATACATCTTGACTGCTGCAAATAATTCAGCTGTGACTATCCCTGAATGTTTGTGGTGTGACTGACAGTGACCAGTTACCTGGATTTCTCTTAGTTGCAGAAGATGAAGTGACAGAACAATGTTTGAGCCTGATGGGAGGAAAGCTTCTTCCCAGCCTGTCTAACTTTAAAAAGATCTTTGCTTGTATCAGCCATGTATCAAGTCACTCTGACCCGCTACAGTCAGGTTTCCATTAATACAATCTACAAAAGGAAATACTTGCTCTAGCCAATGCTGCAGGAAATTACAGGTCAATTCATTTATCATATGCATCAGTATAATATAGTAGTGGGTGCACACATTATTCCTTTGATTATCCAGAGCATTGCTCTAAATCATTCGGTGCTCAGGACATGTTCCTGCAGATGGCAAGAACCAGCAAGTTCAGTCTAAACTGGGGAGTCATAATTTACTGTCTCTGTCAGCTACACTGACAACTACATGGAAGCTCAGCCGTGGTACTGAGGGCTGTGGTGCTCTCTCAGTTTGAAATTAACCTTCATTAAAGGCAATGTCCGGATTAGATGGACATCAGGAGCCAGTGAAGACTAATCTCATCTGGAGATGCAAACTGAAGCGTGATTTCCCCTGCTTTGTCTCTAGCTCTCCCCCTTCCATTTCCATCTGTCTTTACCTGAAACTGCTGATAAGATATGTGGTACCTCCCTGCCTTTTCTGTAGTTGTCACTCCAGAGAGGTGGGGACAAGAAGCAATCAGAAATTAGCAATACATATGAGGAGTTTGCCTACATAATAGAGTGATAACATTGATAACATTGCTCTTTGCTTTGAAGCTCTTTTTATCTTGTGGATTTCAAAGCACTTCACAGCAGAGTGAAAGCACAGAAGTGCTTTACTCCTTTTTTTTCATCTGGGACAACTGAGGCACAGAGATTTACTAGAACATGTTCTAAATTACCCAGTGAGCCAGGACTCACTGAACCTGACACTCCATAAGAGCTCTTGCTTTATCTGTTAATTAAAATAATGTAGGGTGGGTAACTCAAGCCTGGTGATAAATTTAAGGAAGAAAACACAGTCTTTGCAAGAGTCAGGCATGCCACAGGAAGGACTCAGCAAGAGCTGGTGTCTCCTTTCAAGCTGCATTAGTCTCTCCCAATATTTCCTCTGCCTATTGCATTCCCTTCCTGCAGATGTTTTGAAATATATATTAAAAAATGCCTGATGAGTATCTTCATGCTGGATGCTCAGCAGTTGTTTTACAAGACTCAAAGCCAAATCCTCACTTCTAAAAGTCTTTTCGAGACCTGAAATTCTGTGTAGGAATAAGAACCTCTCACAATCAAAGCCATCCATCCCCAGGAGACTAGAAGGATGATCTAGTGTGGGTTAACATCAATACCCAGATTATCCTTGCACTAGGTATAGAAGTAAAGGAAGCTTCTAAGTTTCACTTGGAAGTACTAGGAGCTGTTGGAAGAACAGATTCCCTTAAGCGGATCATTCCCTGATGCTGATGTTCCCTTCTTTCCAAAGCACTCCCAAGTATTTTCATTTGTCTTGAGTTTTAGGGGTAAATAAAAATGGTGGATAATACCATAGCCAGACACATCTTTAAATCTTTTTTATTTAATTATTTTTATTTATTTATTTTATTTTTGCAGAGGTTTACAGGGTGAACATTTTGGTGGGAAGAAGTTTCTGGTGTTTTCAATATTTTTCACTGCATAGCCTTACAGATTTCCTTACAATAGATTCACTGAGTGAGGCCAAAAAAAAAAAAAATAAGAAGTAGATTTCATCTGTTTGCCAGTGAAATTCAGTTTTTGTTTCTCACACTGACGCCTCAGAGATTTGTTGTCCTTGTCACATGAAACACTTCATGCAAAGAAAATGATGTTCCATTACTAAAAGTCTTCAGCACAAAGATCCTGGCAGTGCAGTCACGCTTGATGTTTACTGAAATAAGTCATTGTTTTAGCAAATTAGATCCACCTTTACAGCAAGGTTTAGATTTGGGAATATGTCAAATTGAAAGAGAAAACTCAGCTGCTGTTCTATTTAAATATACATTTATTTGCTGAACTAAGCATACATTAGAGAAAGGTGGTAAAATAATATTTCTATGCAGAAGTGCAATTTGGTTTATCAATCATCCACACTTTCAAAATTTCAGTGTGCTGCAAAACTAGGTTGAAAAAATATGACAGTATTGCAGAATTATCAAAAGGAGATAGAGCTGGAATGAGGACTGCTGCTTACTTAAGCAGGTCTGAGAGAGGAAGAGACAGTGTGGGATGAGGATGATAAACAAGTGAGTTGGTTCTTCTTCCTAAAATCCACCAGTATTTCATTTCCACCACAAGGTACTAACACTCAGATACCTGCTAAGGTGAGCAGAGTAGCTTAGAGAACCATTTTTCAGGTAGCAAATACCGATGCATCAGCTAATGTTCAGGTTTCCCTTGCAATCATAGTGGTTGGAAACTGACTTTTTGGTGAGTGCAGGCAGATCTGAACACATTTTACACCAAAGGTGAATGCCATATTTCAGGCTCACAGGAGTCATGCAGCATGCAGAGGTCTGTTATAAGAAGCCTGGCTGATTTGTCTCCAGATGTTTTGGGAATTACAGCCTTCCCCACTGGGAAAGCTGAGCTCAGGATCTGGGATGAGAGGGGGATCACCAGAGCAACAGACCTCGGCAGAGTGTCTGTGCATCAGTGGCACAAGGTACTGCATGTAAAGCAGATCCTCTCACCCCTCTGGTGACAGTATCCCTGGTTTTAGGGTGTCTTCAGAGCCTCTTAGAAAAGACATTTCAGATGCTCAGAGTCTTTCTGGGCCTGCCTTCAGTGCTCAGCCTGTGTCCCCATCCCCAGCTGCAGTCCCAGGTACTGTTACTCTGGTTTAGGGCTTTTCTCCAGACATGGAGTGCTGTTTGCACCCCCTAGATGAGGCACAACGCTGCAGATCTTTGGTAACATAGCTCCAGTCAGTCCCCATGCAGTATGAAGTACACCAGGAGAAAATGCACTTCTTTGCTATTACTTTGCCTGTATCAAGGGGTTTGTAGCTGTAGTTACTGTGGTTTTCCTTCCTGCCTTCCTAATTGAGACACGAAACAAATTGTTTTTCAGATGAAATCAACTCTGTCTTTTAATCTCCATTCTGTTGCTTGTAGGGATGTTTCCTAGAATATCTAGGGTTTGGTTTTGTTCCCCTAGAGAAGCTCAGGAAATTTCAACCAGGTTTAAGTCTGACCTAAAATGTGATGTCAGCTCTCATACACTGAAGTGTGTTAGAAATGTGAAAACACAGTGTGAATCATAAAGAACCAAGTGATTTTGATTCCAGGATAATGATTCTAGCTGGAAAAAATGAGAATCAGTAAACCAAAGACACAGAATGATGCTTTGACTTTGATGCATTTCCCTTGAAAGGGGAGAAGAAATAAGTAAATGCATCTGTTGATTAGAATGTGAAAAGCAGATACAGTACAATTTATTGCTATTGATAAAATAGCAATAGTATCGATAACAACAGCACCTAGAGTTTATTGCTACAATAGAGTGTTCCTTGTTGAATTTCCTGGAGTGAAAAAGGAATCTTTATTTGATGAGTTTTAATCTGTAAAGATTCCTGACAGTGTGCTGTGCACACTGGAGTGGAGCAGAGAAAGGCAAATATGCTGCTTAAGGAGAAGATGAAGGACATCAACTTGTTTAGTCTAACAAAATAAGCACAAAACAGCGGAGTGGGGATACAATTACTGTAAGTAAATACACTGGACCATAACACTTCAAAAGGAAGAGAATACTTAAGCTAAAGGATAAGGTTAGCTTACTAAAAATAGGTAAGAACTGTTCAAAAAAATATCTCTGCTGGAAAACAGATTTCCAGACCCCAAAGGAATGAGAATTTGGAATAGCCTTCTTCTAGGGCTGAAGCCCCTCATTAGTTTTAAAAGGAAGCTGGATGTTTTTGTGAAAAGGGTACCTGTGATGCTCCTGGAATATGCCTGATTGTATGGAAGATGAAGACACTCTCTGCTCTGGCATTTTTATTTTCAGCCCTTTCTTTTGGATGTAGGACGAAAAAAATTCAGAAAGTATGCAGGCCAGACATACATCTTGGGATGTCTTCACTGTACAATTACAGGGCAGTAAGAGTGCACCTCTTGTGCATCTGTCAGTGAGAGCTGAAACATGGCCTTTCTCAAATGCAGAGTTATTATCAGTCAAACTAAGCAAAACCAAATTTTCAACAAGTGAAAAAAGTTAATTGTTTCTCCTCACACTGTATTTCACTTGTTTCTCTCCATGCTGTATTTTTTCCCAAAGGAAAGAAACCAGGAATGTACTCCCTTGGTAGGAAGGATAAAAGGGAGAAACTTTATTGCTTTGGAAATGACCTTGCTGAGTTGCTCCAAGCCAGTATAGTTGTACATCTATCAATTGCAAAAATTAAGTTATTAATAGATGTTTATAGAAGCATAAGCAAATTCCCCTTCTATACCTAGGCAGCAACAGGAGACAGGGAACAAAATACCTAATTTAATGGGAGTTGGTGGATCTGAAGAGTCAGAGGGGAATCAGGCCTGCCAAACTTTCACTACATCAGACTGTTGAGGTAAACTGCCTCTTGTGTTTTGCTGCTGCCAGTGTGATTCCTCAGGCATCAGCTCCAGTGAGATCATTAGCCTGAACAAGGTATCCTTCTCAGCAGAATTAAGTCACAGTCTCCAAACATTCAGACATTATGACTCATAGGCCTCATGGAGGCACAAGTTTTATCTTTAAAAGGCCTTTGATTTGTTAAGTATGTGTGTGTCTAATCTGATAAAACTTTAAATGTTGTTTTACCAGTCTTTAGCATAAAAGATCAGGACAGATTAGGATATGCCTAATCCTCAGTGTGAAATTCTGACAATGCTGCAGGCAGTGGGAGTTCTGCTGGCAACTTCAATAGACCAGATGCTTTTTCCTTTAATCTCAGGAACCCTTGTTACTGGTGAATAAAAGCCTCATTTGTGAATGACAGAGCAAAACCTGTTCTCTTCCTTTGTAATTGAAGAAACTAGTAACCGAAAGGTCAATTTGAAAGATATTGTTACCTAATACAAAAACTGGAACAAAAATACAGTTTTTCTGCTGTTATTAAAATTAAATTAAATTACCTAAGATGTCACTTCTTACATCCTATGGAAGCAAGAAAACAAGTAATCCAGGAGATGTTTATTTGATAAATACGATGATATTTTGACTCATTTTTTAATATGTCTTTTGAGCTATGTAATTCATTGGCCAATGGGCTGCCTGTCCCATGAAAGCTCTGGTAATTAGTGCAAGCTCACCAAAAGCCTCAGATCTTTTCCATGGTGAAGCTTGATGGCAATGTGAATATCCATGTCCCAAAACAGTGCTTCTCTACTGCTTCTTCTATGCTGAGACAAGACAATAGCAAAGGAACATCTCTGTACAGCACAATCTTTAGAGAAATATCTTAAATTGAAAAGGGTGGGAGACCAGAAGCTGGAGATAAGGATCAACATGAAGTAAATAGCTGAGCACCTGCACTCATTCACCAGTGGTAGTATGGGACATTTCTGAAAGTCTTCAAAGGAGGAAGGTCTGGCCTTTAGGGTAACTGGATGGAGTATCTCAGATACTTATACTTGTGTTTTTAGTTCAGAGCAGCAAACACTTCTACAGGACACAAGGGCACTGTGGTTTGATTTTGGTAGTAAATCAGTTCCACAAATTCCTTGTAATCCATATGAAAACCAGTGACAGAAAAGAAACAGCTTTTGAAAGTTATACCAAGGCCTTAATCGCTTTTTGAGGTATATGAGCTTTCTTTGAGCCACCAGAGCATCCAAGGACAATGCCACATGGTAATGATGTCTGGGATGCAAAGTTAAACATGCTGCTCTGCTAAAATGGTTTCCAAAGACTAGTACCTGTTACTGCAAAGACTTATGCAATTTCAAAGGAGGATGTGGAATGCAAAATACTTGCATTGGGTGCTGAGAGGACCTGGTGAAGTCCTGGTCACATCTGTCTCAGACATAAATTTGGGTGGCAAGATCTTGGGAAGGGATTGTTACTGTAAAGTCAGATGTTGATGGAACAGATAGTTTCAAGGTAAATGCTTGTATGGCAGTAAGTCATGAGCAGGACAAAGACATCCTCCCAGGTGGAGCAGAGAAAATATCAAGTTGATTTAGTGCTGGAGCAGGATCTAACAGCAACATTGAGGCTCCCTCTCTGGCTCAGGGTGATGTGCCACCACAATGGCAGCTTCTTCAGACAAAGACCAAAGCAGAAAGCTCTTCTTGAAGACCTTGCTAGCTTTGAGGTGTTGAGAGATGTTTTGTTGGTTTTGAGCTTCTGAGGTTGCAAAAAACAGAAGCAGATTTAAAAAGGTGGGGGGGAATTGCATCTTAAACATGGAGGCTGGAGACTGATCAAAACAGCTTGCAGAAAAGCACAGTACTGAGAAACTGGGAATGGCTGAGGAGAATGGAACCCCAATGGCACTGCTGTAGGGGTTTGGACAAGGCAAAATGTCTGATCTTGGCAGATGGTGTGCACATATATCCTCAGTAATGTGCACATTGACAGTGTCTCAAAGTATAATCCAGGTTTTCCAATTGCCGTTCTGAAATGAGATCAAAATTTATAAAAATAAGTTATTTTGATGAATTTGATTTAAACATATACAGTTAAAGAGTAAAAATGACATCACAAGTTTTGAATGACAGTTGCCATTTGAACATTTCTTCTCCGATAAAAGAGTTGTTGTTTTCTATTTATTTGTGCTATTGCTGGAGGTATACATTACTATTTGTTATCATGGACACAGAGACTGAGGGAAGGGAACAATTATTTTCTGAAAATTATTACTTGTACATAGTTTCATATTTATTTGCAATACTTTGAATTTTAGAAAATTATAGTGACCAAAATAGCAGCTAATTTAGCATTAGCCATCCAACTACTGCAAACTACTTTATATTAACTTGTTCTTGTGTGAGTCTTTTCATATGCTGTTTTATCATAAATTGGATATAAAATTGGATTTTCCAGCTGGGGCTGATATGAAAGATCCATCCAAACCTTGTAAGACAGGAGTGTGTTGTGAATGCCTCATCCCTGGCAGTGTTCAAGGTCAGGGTGGATAGGCCACTGAGCGACCTGGTCTAGTGGGAGCTGTCCCTGCCCATGGCAGGGGTGAGTTGGAACTAAATAAATCTTTAAGGGCCCTTCCAACCTCAACCATTCTATGCTTCCGTGATTCTATGAACAGGTCAGCTTGAATACTGAAACTGTGCTCTACATTTTCAGTGGTGTTGGTGTGCTGACTCCATTTATTCAAAAAGCTGTTGCCAAACTAAAGTGTCACATATCTTCAAGTGAATACACTTCTTTTTCTACGTTGTCTCAGATTTCAACCTACTGTTGTGCAGCCACTGCATCCTACCCCAGTGCTGGCCTTCCTGCAGGATTCAGTGCAACGTTTCAAGCCTACAGGATGTTCAAGCACTGTGTGACCCTTCAGAGTTAGAAGTGCCACCTAACATTACCAGGCTGCTTGCACACCCATGGCAGCCATTCAAGCAATTTTCTTAGAACACTCTTGCTCGTGTTCCCTGAGTTTACAAACCAACTGGACTGTACTTCCCTTAGAAATGAAGGAAAGAAACACTGTCAACAGCAGTTGGCAGAGCTGCTTCTTGTTTTCTAGAGTGGTTTGTTCGTAAATAACCTGAAATCATATACCACTTTAATTAGTGACAGGTTTTCCCCTTGCAAACATCAGGACAGAATGAGCAGAAGGGGTTGCTGTGCCCTGTCTCACCAGGATGCTGCTGCTGCAGGTGCTGTAAGAAGCTGCTCACTGAGTATTTGCACAGGCTTGCTCCCCACCCCATGAGGGACTGCATGGAGTCCGTATACCTGCTCCTCCTGCCCGGGGATTTTGACCAGCTGAAGAGATGGAGCTGTTGCCTGATGTGCTCCTGTGTTTCTACAGGGTGCCAGTAGAGGGCAAGGATGGCTTTAGGCTTGATGTGAGCAAGCACACAGGTTGCCCTGCAGAGCAGGAAAATTGCATGAGCTACGGGAAAAGGCAAAAATGTATGGGACTCTGGGAAAAAGAGGTGCCTCTAGACGTCTTTCTTAGCTCCTTTTCACATCTTGTGAGCACAAGTTTCCATGAGCCAGGTGCTGTGGATCATGGTGGTGAGCCCACGCTGAGGCAGGAACCTCGCAGGACTTGGGCATAGAAGTCTGTCTGTCCTCAGTGGGACAGACTTGCCCCTGCCTGCCTGAGGTGCTGTCAGTCCCTATCATGCCTAGGAAAGGGACAGGCCTGGCTGCTGCATCTGTTGTGAACAGAGGCTGCTCTGTTACACTGGTCCAACCCCCACTTCTTCATAAGCCTTTTCTGTCTTTCCTGAACTGCTGCGTAACATGGGCTTCAAGGAAGGGTCTTCCACTGATATCATGTGGGACCTCATTTCCCTTTTCTTTACCAGAAAACTTTAAATACAAGGGTAAAGAAGTTTTTTGGCTCTATTCCGGGGAAATGGAATTAGCTGTAGTATAAATAATCTTTGAAGGTCTTGTAATCCAAATAACCCAATAAATTAAGAGTAAGAAATGCAGCTCTTATTTAGATCCTTTCTCTGAGCTGAATAAAACACAACTTATGTCAGTAAGTACTACAGATAGTCTCTAATATACCTTAGGAAAGCATTTTTTTCTCTTTTCACTGCAATTTCAAGTCACATGTCCAGCTGATTTATAAGTTCATTATAATATGCTTCCCTTCTCTACAAGCAAATCATAGGTGTCTGAGAAGATTGTTAATTCCTTTGCTACAGAAACAGAAATAGCGTAACATTTTGTAAATTTGTCCGAGTCTGTCTCAAGAGCTGATGTAAAACTTTTCAAAGGAAAAAAGAAAAAACAAAAAGAAAACCAAACCAGTGACAAAAATGGAAGTGAATTGTAAATACGCTTCTTGCTTTCTTTCCTGAGAGAGCTCTTTTCATAAAATTTCCCAATAGTCAGAGGTTTTGCCAGTTCTCTCACCCATGAAGGGAGTGATGTTCCTCTGAGATACCAGCTGCTGCTTTTTAGCTGTGACTGTGCAAAGCATCTGTGCTACTCTGGAAGGCAAAGCCTTTCACAGAATTTCCTACCTCTTTTTCCATCCCTTCTATTAAGCAGTGAGGTAAATGAACAGGGACTTGTTACACAGCAGTAAAAGGCCACCAAATTTAGAATCTAGAGGACTGTAATCAGGAGATAACTTTCGTAACTTTACATGAATGACAGCTGATGTACAGTACAACCACTTCATCCAAATCACATAAATACATACACGTGGCTGAAAAGCAATGGAAGATGACTAAGGAGTGGGAGGAAAAGGTAGGCAAGGAGGACACACTGTTCAAGGAGAAGTTGCTTGAAAAGAAAAAAATCATTCATTCTTTCAAGTGGAAAAGCAGACGGAATACACTGGCATAGACATAGCAATCTTTGCCTCAATACTTTTACATCCAAACACTTGACACTGGAAGGGAGAGCCAGACAATGAACTACAAGGTCCCACACAGCACCATTTTCAACAAGGCCTTGACAACTAAGGAAGTGGAGGAAATAGAAAGAATATGAAGTCTCCTTGTCTTTTTATTATTTACATGTGTTTGTTCTCTTTTATGTTAGTACATTCTAACCATGAGGTGTACATGGGCAGCCAGTCAAGTAAGTAGAAGAGGATACGTTATTTCTATGATGTGTATGAAATATTACATCTGATTTATAGCAGAGCCTCATTAGTCTGAGTAACCCTAACTATACATAAGAGCAATAATTTAGAGAGAGATAAAAACAGATCAGACCTGTTAGAATGGACACAAACTACAGAAACATACAGAAAGGGACCTCACGACATAACTGAATATGCCCTCCAGTACTTGGTGTCCATACCTGTAGCAAGACTGTACCTGACAGTTCAGCTGTTTGCCTAAACCATTCGTAAATTCTCCAAGAATTTAAAGTCCTTGTCCATCTAGTAGTTTATTGCTCTTACAGTTGGAAATCATGTTGTTGTAGCACTAGGCTCTATCATGTTTATTGCAATGTTGACAGATTTCTTTTTTCATTTTCTCCAAGACCTACAAAAGAACAGTTTAGCCCCTGCTTAGCACTCGTCAGCAGTATTTTACCCATCAGAAAACTTACGTGTACTGGCCCTTTTGTTTTCCTTTTTAGTCTGAATAAATGCATTTTCAGCCTTTTCTAATGACTTTCTCAAATGTCATCCTTTCTTAAACATTTTCTTATTGCTGTAATACAGACTGCTCTCAGTTTACCTACAGTTTCCTTAAGATCTGATGATCTGAGCCCATGCTACAGTACATATTAACCCCACCATCCTAGGGAGTGGAACAATACTTCTCATCTCTCACACATTTTCATTTTGTTCATACATCCCAAGAATCATGGCTTTGGAAGCCATCTTATGTGTTTGGTGGGGGAATCTTTGACACCTCCCAGATCCTTTCATACAGCAGTAATTCTGATGCAATTCTAGGTATTTTATTTTATTTCAATTATCTTTAAAGTGTTTGAAATTACTTTCTTGAGGTGGGAGGATGGGATTTTAAGAATTTCCTGATATGAGCTCTATACTGGTGCATGTTGGTTTCTTTCTCATTAATTCTGTTTCTAGTTTCTTCCTATTTTGCTGCCCAGAGGCCTCTGCACCCAGGACAGCGAGAAATTAAAACGAAGATGAGAACAGGAACCAATTATTTCTACTTGCTAATGGGAACGTAAAATGATCACAAAATTAAACTTCAGAGAGTTGCATGTTACGCGTAAGAAAAATTACATTACCTGAAAAAAGCCCTGCTGAGGGAGGTGGTGGAAACAGCCCCAGTAGATCTCACCAGAACTAGAACCAGACAGCTGCTCATTGTCAGCACATTGTCTTATGGGTTTGCTCACTGCAAAGAGTCATAGATTCAGGAGGAAAGAGGTCTACTCACACTCCACGGCCTCCCAAGGCTTTAAGAGCATTGAAAATAGGTAAGAGCAAACGAACCTTGCATGAGGAAAGTAGACTTACAGTCTACCACAGGTTGACTTACAGTCAAGTGTTATACATAAATGGTTCCTGACATTGATCTATGGTATTTTTAAAGTCACAGTTTGGCATTTATTTGGAATGACTGTAACTGGGAAAGTAGGACATATGGATTTCTCTACTGCTTAAAAAGATTCCACTGTGGGAGTTTTCTGTACCCTATTATTGAGGAAGGGTCTCTCTGTGAAGGAGACCCACCTAGATTCTGGTCTGATCCTGAGGGAAATAGCACCACTGTCTCCCTGTGAGAAGATGGGTGAACGTAGAGCAGCAACAAGACATGAGACACCTCATAGTCTGTAACAACAGGGAACAAAGTTATTGCTCCAGGAATTGTCAGCTACCCTCCTGGAGAGTCTTCTCAACAACAGAGGGTTGTATGATTCTCATGAAGCATCTGCACATCAATCTTTGTTTAAATGTCATATCATGGAGACCTTTAGTATGAAGATATAGCTTTACCTCTTTTTAGCCCTTGAGGATCATTGTAGTGATTCAGTGGGAGAGAGGAAACAACTCTTTCTTGTGAGGTGATGACAATTTTTGCTTCTTCAAAGTCCTTTCCCAGCAGGTGGCATATGGTGTCACATGCCCTGCCCTCCTTGCCTGTGGACTCTTGCTAAGGGAACATGTCCCATCCAAGAGTCCCAGTGCACAGGGATACTTCAGGGCCTTCAGCTGCAACAAGAAATACAAGAGACAGTGTTCTAAAGCTGTTGAATCCACCCAAACTCATGTTCTTATCCTTCCCACTCCAAATATTAGCCAGGCCTAAACATAAGCCCAAGCAATGGTCTGTTTAGCAGGATATGGGGATGTAGAAGAATCTTTTTCATCTGTAGTTGACATGGTTTCTTATTCCCCCTCATGTAGAGGACCTACTGTGTGCAGATGCTCTGGAGTGAGAGTGCTCCATTTTCCTCCTCCTTTTCAAAGTTCTGGATAGGGGCTGTCTCTATCTAGTCCTGTTTCTCATTCCTAGGGTTGCATTTTTGTGTACAAGTACTTTGGTGCTGCTAGATATCCCTGATACTCGAAGAAGACTCCTCTACCTCAGTTCGAGACTAACCAGCCAAGAGCTATGCAAAATATCTCCAATAATCCTGCCTGGGGCCACTGGCAGCTGCTATTCATGGTCTGTTCTTCTGTGCTTGCAATCAGCTGATTGTCCCTGTCTGAAACGGTCCCTTTACACTCCCTGGCACCATAACACCCTAGAATTCAACTATGGCACGTGGTACCAAGCAATGTCC
Organism: Aleadryas rufinucha; assembly: GCA_013397815.1. Taxonomy (NCBI): domain Eukaryota; kingdom Metazoa; phylum Chordata; class Aves; order Passeriformes; genus Aleadryas; species Aleadryas rufinucha. The sequence goes on from VZTH01013958.1 coordinate 108,665, forward strand.
CTGCTATGGGCTTGTGCTCTCACATATTATCAGCTTTCTATAGACTCCTTCATAGCACAGGTGGCAAATCTGGTGGTGGGGGCTTCTGCACAGGTGTGGTGTGAGACCCCATTCCTGCTCCTCCCCTCTCACTGGCATTCTGACGCCACTTACAGTCAAGTGTTATACATAAATGGTTCCTGACATTGATCTATGGTATTTTTAAAGTCACAGTTTGGCATTTATTTGGAATGACTGTAACTGGGAAAGTAGGACATATGGATTTCTCTACTGCTTAAAAAGATTCCACTGTGGGAGTTTTCGGTACCCTAAAGATTCGATATGTAGGCTGTCTAGATAATACTGGTTGCCATCTGGCTTTCAGTCCCACTCTTTGTTTTCATTCTCCAGGCCATTATGCCTTTAGTAAATAATCAAACATATTTTGTTCTATTCAATTTCTTTTCTTCTGGTGAATTGTTGATTAGGAGCCAATGATTTATTTAAACAGGTGATAACTTTGCTGCTTATTTGGTGCAACGTTTAGGTCACATCTACAAAGACAAATGTAGTCATGCCAAGAGATCTGAACATACGGCAACAAGCTGAAGTGTATCTTAAGGTTTGGAAGCCTTCTGGAGGGTTCCAGACTAAAAAGAGCTAAGCTAATCCTCCCAGTTCAGAGGCTGCAGCAGTAGAGGCCACTGTGGTTATGAAGTGGGACTGAGGAGCGTAGGAGTGGCAGTAAATGGGAACTGGAGTGGGAAGAAGGAGAGGAGAAACGTGGAGCTAGAAAAGGTGCAACTACAATTCACAGTGGGCATAGCCTCTTTAAAACCTGTTTTGAACTGAAGCCTCACTAACAAGTCCCTGTATTTCAATGGGCTTGCCCAGTCCACGAAGCTCTACCCATGCCCAGAAGCATGGATAGAGCTTCATGGCCCCGCAGTGAAGCTCTACCCATGCCCCTTACAGAACTACATCCATGCAAATGTTAATCACCAGCAGAAATAAACAGCATGGCTGGAAGTGTGCAAAAGCTTGAGTTTTTCACTGAAGGAGGCCATGACTGCTCAGCTGGATGCCTTGGTTGGTCAGTGTCTGCCTCCTATAGCTGAAGCAGTTCAGACTGACACTGAGTAGAGAAGCCAAGTCTATCTCCTGGCTGTCAGCCTCAAATGCCAGGAGGCTGCTGTGTCCTGCCTGCAGGCAGCCGTGATGTTCCTAGGGGGCAAGGGAATTGTAATGGGACAGATGCAACACAGCTGAGGGAAGGGAAAATTAAGACATATAAACAGGAAGAAAGGCAATGGGAACCAGAAGATACAGACCAAAGGGCTGGAATGGTATCCTTTCCTGAAAAATTAGTTGGGTCATTGCTGCATAGGTCTGAGTAGAACTTGTTTGAAACCAGTCACAGTTCTCCCCACCCTGAGTCTTGTTGTTGTTTTGAAGAATGGTCATTTTACAGTACATAAACTCTGACAACCCCAAAGCCTCTTCCTCCCTCTCTGTGCCAGAGGAAGCTAAGTTTATCCCATGCATTTCCAAAACCACATAGCACTTGAAGGCAGAGTAATATTTGGAATCAGCAGCATTCAAGTAAGAGCCAGTTAGAGCTTCAATCCATCTCCACCTTATTTTTTATTTTCACTGCATTCTCTGAAAGAAGCCTGTCTCAAGCCTACACATTTCAAAAGGCTACCAGTTCTTTCCTGCAGATTTTGCAGCTTTCAGCTGTTATGCCTCCATAAGATTACATATGCATTCTATGACAAACATCATAGAATTAAACTCCCCCAGAGAAATCAGTACCACTTGGCCAGACAACATCTTCAGAAAACTGCTTGGAATTACTTGCCAGAAAACTACTTTCCTAGTGTTTTAGAGCAAATCTCCCCACAATTAACAGATTCCTCAGCTACTGTAGTGCTGATTTCTTCCTGTACTTGATACAAATTTTATCTCTTGCCCCAAAAATTTGCTGAATTCAACATCCCATCCCTTTAACTTTGCCTGACTGACATGCTGGGATTACCAGTTGGGAATAAATGTCAGGCTCTCTCAATTTAAGCAGCTGTAAAGAATAGAGAACTTACACCACAGAACTGCAGATAAGTTGAAGGTTAAATTTTAAAAGCAGGTATTTGCTTTACCTTCTTGCCTTCACCTGATCTCTATCATATATCTCAGAGTCTAGTCTCACAATTTACATTGCTGAATTTCACTTTCTAAAGAAACACAGCACAGAAAAAACCTTAAGACTTGAGTCTTCATCATTGTATGAAAGAAAGCCACCCTTGCAAGACTTCCTCACTTTAACTCACCCATTTTCTATGATTTATTAAAAACTAACAGCCACAAAAGCAGCCAAAGAGTGCAGTGTCCCCCTCAGGTGTCCAAGGTGTGTTGCCTACTCCTGCTTTTGTATTAATTTCCCATTCTAATCAGCAATTAAAAAGCAGGCCAATTAGCTTACTATTTTTCCTTTCTTTCCAGCTGTGCCAGAGATGAGTTGGCAAAAGTTCCAGGCTGAGAGGAATAGAATATATCAAAAGAGATTCTGAAGTGTTAATTTGTTCCTTTACCTTTTGCTAGCTGCCAACAACCCATAAGCCACACAAATGAAGGTTGCCAGAGAAGGACATCAGAGCTTTATGAATACACACTTACACTCTAGCTTCAGAAGCTTGTGACTTCTATTTCAACATGAACACATATTTATTTCACATTGGTATGCACATATTTTGCAGTTCTGCCCAGCAACCAGGAGTATGTAGGAACAAGTGCTCCTCTGCACACAGTTTATTTTGATCAGTATGGATAGCACCCAACCCACAAATCAGCACAGAAGAGGATTTTTGTCTCTGATCTTAGCGGCATTAGGAATTATGATACTTCCTTATACACCCAAAAACTTAACTAGATACACAGAAATGTGATCAACAAGTGCCCAAAGCCAAAAGTCCACAGAACAGATGCAAAGCTGTTGACAGGCCTTAAACAGGAATTTTTTGCTCTCGGTCATTCATAGAGTATATTAATTCTCCTTACAATTATAGGCATATTATTGTGCCACATTACACTTTTTTATTCAAATAAGATTAAAAGTGTGTCAAAGTACTTACTTCTTACCTGAATTAATAATGTATAGATCTATTTTGAAAACATAGCTGCTTTTGTTTAGCATATTTAGGAGAGCAGCCAAAAGAATGTTATTAAAGGTTAGCATGGGAAATTTCAGAGAATGTCTGTAGGAGAAATATTGACTTGTACTTAAGATATTTTGTGTTTTAATCTCCTCACCCTAATTTCAGAATTCATATGTTCAATTTTTTTGTTCTGCTTTCTTTGTCATTCACAGCCCCACTCCAGTAAGGAGAAAAGGGGGGACAGGTTGTATTTTTCACAGCTTTCTCCATGTAGGAAACAACATAACCATCAAAATATGAAGAGTGAGTTATCACTCTTCTGCTCTTTCCTATGAGCAGCAAGGAGTGACAAGAAGGAGAGAAATTCTAGCATCCCATAAAAAATATTCTAAAAATAGAGAACCAAAACTCTTTGACCTCACAGTTGTTTCAGTTTAACTTGTACAATCCAAAGTGACTATCAGAACATTTTCATCAGATTATTTCTCATATGTTAATGTATTTTCCACATACGTACTCATTTTTTATTAGCCAGAAGGAGTTCTGGCTGTGGACTGTACTTGGAATCTTGGCTATCACAGGAAGCCCTCCCAACTACAACATGACACCTGGCTTTCAGGGAGTCTCTGTGCAGGATGTCTCCAGCATCCCAGTCCACATTAACTCTCCCTTTCCAGAGGAGCCCTGCTGGTGTGAAATAGCAAATTTCCTTGGTCAGTTAGCTGAGTGTTTGTGGGTGTTTTGTTTTGGACCTCTATGCTCCTATCAGTTGTGGTACCACTCCCTGTGCTAGGCTGGCTGTGTAGTCCAAGATAACCAGTGGTTGCTACTTTGTTCACCCCAAGATAAAGAACACCTGCTTGGACACCTATTGTCCACAAAACATCAACCCCCCTCACCCTCCTCAATCCCCCTGACCCCTTATGAGTCTGTTTCCTTGGGAGCCAGGAGTAAAAGGCAGTAAAGGGCAGTATTGCACCCCTTTTGCTTTAAGTCTTTGCCCTCATGCCATGAGTCAGCAGGAGCTGCATTAGCTTCACCACAGAAGCAGGTATTTGCAAAAAGAAAGTGAAAAACAACCCCTCAGCAACTCCTTCAAGTATCCCAGGCTGCACAAGACCTAGTGATGAACAAGTTTGAGTGGAGCCTGCCAGGCAGAGGCAATGCCATGGCTTTGCTCTCAGTGAGACGGGTGACTGGTCAGGGCTGGGTTTACTCCCGTTTGCCCATCACTTCCCCTTGCTCCTCAGGGATGAAGCCACAGCCCGCAATCATCCTGTAAAGCCAGGCAGGGTTCGTGGTGGAGGCCCAGTCTGGGTGCAGGTCAAGAGAATTCTCTAAGAAACAAAAAGAAGTAAAAATCTAAGGAACGTTGTACTAAGCACAACCTTTTATTCCTATATATCAGAGTATTAGTTATCTTACCAAGGGCAGGTTGAGGCTAAAATTATGTTAAAAAAAAAAAAAAAGGCAAAAACCAAACAAAGAAAAAACCCCAAACACCCAGCCAACCCTTGCTGACAGGCACAAGGTGCAAGTTATGAATTTAAAAAGAAAACTCTTCCTCTTTAAACTATAGGTAACAGAGCTCCACCGCCTCCTTGCATAAGAGTTGAGAGAGGTATTTTATGGGTTCTTCAGGACCTGGGTCCAGCTACAGGAAATTGCCCTGAATGGAGTAGCACTTCTGTTTAAAATGGTCCTGAACTGCAACTCGTCCTGCCTTTTTTACTGTCTTCATCTCCCAGAATTAAAGGTTTGATTTCTCTGTGCCCACAAGCTGCAGGTTGCTGGTATCATGTTGCACCAGGCATTGTAAAGGCCTATGATACACATTCAGTGAAAAGATTTCAGGCTTAAGTGTCAGCTGGTCTGTGATTTTATCTATTAAGCTATTGTGTTCAGAGAACCCTGCAGTCAGGCATGGACCATAAGAACAGGTGCACAACAGATACAGGTTTGTCCTGTTTTCCTACTTCTTGCTACCCTACCCTCTATAAATTAATGACACTACTAAATTCTGAGGGCAGAAGGTGAACAATAGTATCCAACCTGCTGGGAGCTGATAGAAATATTACTGGGTCCTTACCAGACTCCATGCTATGTGCTGCCCTCAGCTCCACGAGGAGCTGCCACCTCCCTCTTTGGCTCTTTCTGGCATCAGTCACCAGTCACTTTTCCCCCTTCACTGCCCCTCTGTTGTGTGGCTGGAGGAAAATGTACAGATTGGCTATCTTAATTCAAATGCCAGCAGCTTCTACCCTTTGCTTCTGTGCCCCTGCATCTCCCCATTTTCCTAGCTCGTGCCTCAGCAATTTCACTCAGTTGTCTGAAAGCCAAGGTTAAGTCTCTTCCTCCTCAGGCTGAGGTTGTCCCAATTTCTTCAGATGGCTCCATCTCTATCATGGGTATCACCAAGTCACACTTTGCTGCCCATTAAGGCAGGTACTTAGCTATTTTCCATCATGCTGCCAAGGGAATTGCTGGAGCTGAAGGACTGCAAATACTTCTAGCCTGAAAAATGGTGAGCACTGCTACTAGAAATATTGTGAAAATTCATACACAGCTACTCAGATATTTTAATAGCTCTGGCGTAAGATTCAGATACCAGTCATAAATGTCCATTTTATTTTATCACAGTACTGATTAATCCTAACACTTCCCATCTCTGTGCATCTTCTTTAAAAGCAGCCCACTGATAAAACACAGCCCTTAAAATAAACTTCAGTTTATTTTTCAACAGCTGTCCAAAATCCACACTGAGTAACAGTTTGCTATGCTGTATCTAACTGAAGACCAGATGCCATTGAACTGAAGTCATCAATACCCCATACAAGTTCAGGCATCTGCTTGCATAAAACAACTCGCTTTTTCGGCTCTTTACCTTCCAACTCTTTGGGCCAGGACCAGTCTCATCTGTGAGGTGCATTACAAGCATAGGTAGTTGTAAAAAGAAATCTTGATTGCCATTCTTCTCATGTCAGAGAGGATAAATTGTAATTTTTTTATTGCAAAATATTAAAATAAATTACATTTTACAAAGACTTAGCAAATATTTACATACAGTGTGATTCCAGTGACAATCAGCAACGAAGAACAGACAGACAGGCATATTATGGAGTGATAAGAGTCAGAACTGTACAAATGTCAAAAGCCATACGAAAGACAAGCTAATTTTTAAAAGTTAAATCCATCACAAATGGAATGAATCCCACGAGGCACAAAAATTACAAGTCTACAACAAAGTTCTTTTGTTTAGTCAACAGACTTGTATATTGCTTTTTGCTCTCCTCGTCTGTCTCTACACACTCTCCCAGATCAACTGGAGGAAAAATAAAATCTTAGCATATACAGCTGTGTCACCACAGATCTGTTATCAGTCTGGTTTTAATTCTGCATGCTTTGTGATATCCATTGCCAGCAACAGATTCACGAATCACTAGCTCAGAAAAATTTAACACTGCGATTTTGTATTTCCTCAGTGACTTCGTACCAGTGTATCAGATGTGTCAGACTGCCTGATGTGAGACAGGTATCCAAAAATGATGCCCTTCCGGTAAAAATATGCTTCAATAGCACAATACAAACCCAAGAAGCATCACAACGATGTTGTGAAAAATGGGGTCACATAGTCTTATAGCACTTAAAAGGCCTTTTGTAGGAACAGGCTTCCATGGTCACATTTCAGGATTTTTTTTCAATTTTTGGAAAAAAAAAAAAATTGAAATTACTGGCTCATCTTGGCAAAATTAGTAAGTTAACCCATCCTTCACATGATGTGACTGGAAATAAAATCTACTTGTAGGCAATAGCTAGAAAGAAGAGTCTCCACTGTTATTCCACCCCTTCCTTATACATGCTTTTAAGCTTTTTTTCCATATTTGTTTAAAAATCCCCCTTTCCTCTCTTTCCAGGAAGAGATCTGTCTCACGTATAAAACCAATTCCACCGCTTTACAAAACCTGTTAACATTATTAGTTAGCCAAATGAAATCTTAATTGGCATCCGAAGAAAATGTTTCCAGATTGACCAAATAATTGAAATAACTAGAAGACATAACCAGGTAGCACTGGGGAACTCACTCCGAGGCACTTTTGGAGCTGAACAGAACAAAATCCAGCCTGGACACCCCTCTAAGTCACTACATGTAAATCTGAAGGCAGAAAGACATTAGTTTAGATCCCCCAGGCAGCTTCTTTTCTCAAGACGTGGAAGACAGGCAGGCAAAAAGCTGTCTTGTTTAGCACTTCAGCACTTCTGAGATGGCACCATAATTTTAAAAACCCTGGGAATGGTTCAGCCTTTTGGAGAGAGCCCCTATGAAAGCTATGCACCAACTAAACCCCTCCAAAACTCTGAAACATGTAGGACTTAACGAGACCAATTCTGTTGGCCCCTGTGTAAAGAGGAATTTTTTCCCAGCGTCAAGATTATATTAAGGCACATGGTGGGATATCTTGAGAACAGTTTTGTGAGGTGTGATCATGTTTCCCCAAAAAACTGGGAATATTGTACTTTGTTTTAATAAATTTAAACTATTACTTTAAATCCCATGATACTTATTATGCAGACTTATAGTCTATGCTGACTACACTGGGAAAGGCCAGAGAGCCACATCTAGCTTGGTAATATGAAACAGATCCCATCTACTCTCAGCTCTGGCGTACAAGTGCACTTCGCTACGCAGAACAGAGTCTGGGTTCCAGTGTGCAACATCCCCTCCCAATCAAAGCAGCCCAGCCAAGTGTCTGGGTTGTATTATTTCAGTATTAAAGAGAATTTTTTCTTTTTTTTTTAAATGAAGATTAGACTACGCTTTTCCATTTCACGCACTTGCTGAAAGTCTTTTCTTTCCTCGTTGTCCTGCAGCTTTCTAACTGTTACTAAAACTTTGATCTTTGCATCAGTAATGGAAGACAAGTTGGAGGACAACAAAAGCTATATGGAGTGCTTTCTTATTTTCTTTTAAGTTAGTGTGGACTTTTCAAAACAAAAAATATTTTAAAAAAAGAAGAGAATGCTAGACTGACTACACAAGCATCCTGTGCATCATACACATAATTTTACCTAACATCTTTTAGTTATGAAGTACAGCTGTCAACCACAACCCTTCAGATACAAAAACCTGAAGGGCTTGGAGTAATTTTAAAACAGTGGGGATTAAAGTATCTTACTAGAAGTAAATAAGAATCTTCTTGATATGGCCTCTCCCACTTTCCTGTCAGATACAAGTCAAATTCATCCAACCACCCCTGCTCCAAGTAGCGTAAATATAATAAAATTTGATTATAAATGAGAATCTCTCTTCAACAATACTATCATAAATTGCAGATTAAATATCAAATCAAATTATGTTGACTCCACAGTTGTTTGGTATAACAGAGGTGGACACAAGCTGTACACAATTTTGCCATTGTGTTCGCATTCTATTTGAAAAAATGTCATATATGTGGAAAATTCTAGGAAAGAAATAGACTAGTAAAGACAGTGCCTTGTTTCACAGTAGATAACTTCAAAACTTCCCATCTAAAGGCTATCCAATCAGAGTGCCAGTTTCCCATATATCCTCCTTCTTCTGTGGAACAAGCCAGCAACTGAAGCTGCAGCCAATATTTGTAGTTATCAGAAATAGCTAGTAATTTAAGATTAGCATTGCAAGGTTCCATAAGCTCTTCATACAGAGCTAATGAGTCTGCCAGCATTACACTGAAAACAAGACTGAGACACTGAAAATTTTTAACTGTTCACCGAACTTTGGAAACTTTTGGACATACCAGAATGATTTAAATACTCTAAAACCAAACAGATCAGCAGAACCTGACATGTTAAGGTTTAAAGATTTTGGCTATTTTCTGTTCCAAGTATATTGGATAAAACTGAAGTCAGTACCTTTTGCCAGCATATAATCAAGAGCCTCATTTGAAAGAGTTGTCAGGGTTAATGCATAGATATGGAAAAAGAAAGTAAAATAAAACCATGGTAAAATTTCTTTGTAGCCAAAACAATTTGGGCATACATGTTATGAACAGACATGCTTCCTTCTAGTGAGCAGCCCATCGGCAAGTCAAAAGATAATACTTTTAGAAGCTTAGAGCCAAAGTTCCTTCTAAAAAAAGTGCCTTATGGCCTGAAGTCACTTGATCACATCTCAGTTTGCCCAAGGTTTGACATTTCCCAACCTTCTTTCAAGTGGGATAGAATAACCATTGTATACGCACATAGGTCAAACTCTAAAATCAAAACAAAACAAAAATATACAAAGTGTAATCAACTGTTTCAAAAAATCATCTCCCATTCAAGTCATGTCTGAAGTACCAAGGCAGGGAGGAACATCAAACAACAATACTGACTAACACACTGCCCAGATCAGCAGCAGTGCTACAGGTCCCTTCTGACAGGCATTAGGGCATTTGGAGAGTATCTGTGCTTCCCAAGGTGATTTTTTCCGAAGAAGAACAGTGTCAATAAAACGTCACCTGTACACAGAATACTGTATAAGGTTCATTCAAGTATTTCCTTTAGGAAATGGACAGTGGAAGGACACTTTCAACATTAAAAAAGTTCACTGCATCCTGCTTGTGCTTATACATGCTTTGATCAATAAGTCCTCCAGTCACTTTACTCTTTTAACAGTTTTGGGGCTGATGTGCAGCTTAGCAGCCCAACTGGCGAGCTTCATCCCAGATGATTCTTCCTTGTTAGAGGGCTCCTTCTCCATCCATTCCTTTGGAACTCTTAATTTTAATATTTTATTTATGAAATTTGAATTCCCTACAATTTGACAAGCATTGACATATTCTACAGAGACGTTTCAGAAGCTTCCTTCTCAGTCTACCAGCACACTTCAGCTCAGATCTGTGTCCTGGCGCTCTGTCTAAAGTTTCTCATTAAGTACAGAGTGCTAATGCCATGTTTTTGGCGGTAACAACTTAACAATGGGCAACCCCTTTGATTTCATTTGTGATAAAAGCAGGATTCAAATCCAGGTTTTCAGAGGTGAAAGGCTAATGGAGTAACCGAACATATTTGATGCCCAAAACAGTCTTGCAACAGTATAGTTACACTCCCAAACTATTTCCTCAATGAAATGCATGAACTCAGAGCAGATCCAGTGTATTAACTAGTCTTTTCTATTTTGTTCAAGAACCATAAAATCCAAAGAAGGAGTGGGACTCCAAATTCAACTGTTATTTTACAAGTCTTTCAGAAGAGCAAAGCCGATGGGCTCAGAAGCCAAGTTAGGATGGGAAAAGGAGACTGGAGTTTCTTAGTTTGGGACTTGCTTTTGTTTTCAAAGAGACAGGAGAAGCTGCAAACATACTTTTCTCCTTGCTCTATGTTCAATATGCACTGACCACTTTCAGAAAGCCATTGTCCAGCATGCTTCACGTGGCAGCCTTCACACTGCTTACTGTATTATATTCATTCATCAGTTGTTCATAAGGCACAGAAAGTTCTAGCTCATTATTGGTAAAGGTAGATTCATCAGAGGATGGGAATTTTACCAGTTTTTTTGCAGTTTCAGATTCCTCTGCAAGATTATCATCCATAGAGGATTTTGACGTTTCCTCATCATCTGAGATATCTTCCTCTTCATCATCATCTTCATTTACAAATGTTATATTGGCATTCTCAAATATTAAGGGTCGATAGTCTCTGGAATCCCACACTTCACCTTCTTCTTCACTAATCCTGTCCAGCTGGTTTACGAACATGGTTCCTTCTAGAGGGCTGTCTCCAATATGTTTATCATGGAGGGGTCTCAGTACATGACCATTCTGAATGTCCAGGGAAGCCTCATCATACTCAAATGACTCTGTCTTTGTGTAAGTCACCTGCACATCTATACTGGCATTCATTTGTTTGCCATTTTCCACTATAATCATTTTGTCATTGCTTGTCTTCAGGGCCTTCTTACCAATTTGCTTTATAAGGTCATTGTAGGTCTCTTCCTTCTTTGAAAGAAAGCTGAAAATGTTGACATCCTTTGAGGTACCCATTTGAAGGGGTTTTTTAGACCGAGGATGGTTGTCAAATGACTCTTTTCTTTTTTTCCTCCGTTTCTTGATTGCTTTGTGGACTTCCACAAACATACTGACCTTCCAGTTAACAAAGAGTGAGAGCCAAGCTAGTCCCAGATAGATCCATAACTCCACAAAATATCTGTAAAGCGCATGATAGTTTGCATCTGGGTTTACACCTACAAGAAATTAAAAACAAAAACATTACTGAAAGAAGACTCACAGATGATAAACCTTTGAACTTATGACCCTGAGAATTACTCTCTTCCTCACTAAAAGAACCTCAGTATTTGAGCACTGGTCTGAGAGGTAGCAAGTGGGGATCTGAAAGAAAAAATTGATCCCACATCTTCCACTTCTTGGCCGCACTTATTCTGACCACTGGACTAACAAAATAAAAATGCAGCATATTTATCCTCTCCTTATAAGATATAAAAGTGAACATTTTCCTGTTTGAAAACTACAAGTCTTCTTCCTGCCACTGAAGTATGTATATATAGGCACCTTCCTTAAGAAAAAGATTCAGAGTTCCACTTACAAGGACTACCTGCAAAGCCCTGAAGAAAGCGGTGGATTTTAGAGAAAGAAGAGGCTTAGGAGGGAGAGATGAATATGCTCAGCATTCCCCACTGACTGGTTCTAGGCAGGTGTAGAGAGCACTGCCCAATGCCTACACATCCTGCTTAGTATATAGGATCCCATTCACAGGTGCACAACTACCATGGTGGGTAGGGTAGCTCCTTGCCTGAAAGAGACCTGGGGCACCAGAAGGACTTATGAACTCTAGAACTTGGCTGCAAAATTAACCCAATAAAGGCCTTAGGTATCTACACCAACAGTGAAGAGACAGATCTAGTCCACTGGATCAGTACTGAGCCTTAATGGAATGTTCTAGTCTGCAAAATGTGCTGGAAAAGCTTAGAAAACATCTTTTCAAATTAGAGTTTGGAAGCAGAATTGCCACACTATGCATGTAATGAAGTAATACATAAAATACAATTACTGACCAGCAACAAAATCTCCAAATCCTATGGTGGTGATAGTGATGAACGAGAAATAGAGGCCTTCAATGTAATTCCATCCTTCAGTCATCATGAAGACAAAGGGAGGAATAACCAGATGGACCAAGACACCCCAAACAATGAAAATAGCAGTACATGTAATTTGGGCTTTCCTCTGTGAAGAAAAAAGAAAAAGTCAGGGAACGAACTAAATTTTTTCTTCCCACCCATGGCACCAAGAATCATCTGACAGTACCAGATATTTCAGAGTTTTGTGCTAACAATTCAGCTACCATAGTTAAAAGTCACTAAAAGTGACTGAAGTAAACACACTTTTTTTTCCTCTAGGCAGAACTCTCTATTCTTACAACTATTTGCTCAGAAAGGATTATTTCCTCACAGTTTTCTTTCACACTCTTGAAGAGTTTAATGAGCCCCTAGTATTTTATAAATTGGCATGGGATATGGACATAGCACTCTAGTCTAAAAAGCCGTTAGTACCTCTAACTTTCCTTTACTCATTTGAATACACAAGATAAGAAGTGTTTTAAGATATTTCTCTCCTATTTGTGTCTCCTTCCCTTTGCCACTCATGCAACCTCTGTACAAAACTGCACACACACATATAGTTCACTATTATTTTCTGTACTTTCTTCTCAGGTGCAAAACCAAGAAAGTTCTTGCTCTGTTTCCAAAACCAGGACCCAAAGCAGTCTCAGCGCCCTTCAGGCACTATGACCCTGCATTGCCTCCCATTTCTGTGCAGAGTTAGAACTGAGAATTCATTTGCAGTGGGGAAGGGAGGGAAGGAGAGAAAAAAACCCAAATAAACCATCACCAAAAAACCAACAAAATGCCACAAACAAAAACCCACAAGCCAGTAACTCAGAACAAAATGTTATTTTGCAGTGGGTTCACTGCACAGCAGGAAATATTCATGCTAGCATGCAGGCAGGTGGGAGCCAAACAGGAAGGCTTTTTTCCTTTCTATGCATGAAGGAGCTTGAACGAAACATCTGTGAAATGAAGCCTCACGTACATTTGTCCTTAAGGTCTTTAATATAAGAAGTAGTACCAAAGGTTTCTATGAGATCTCATTGGCTAAACTTCTTGCAGAACTAACACATCAAACCCAACCCCTCTTTTAGTTATTTCAATGCAATACCATTTGAGAAAATTCATATTTGTGCAAGTGTTCACTGACTACAAGATAAGCAGGCAAGTTAAGAAGTGTAAGCTTAATTCATGCATCAAAACTACACAGTTCAAGGGTAAACAAGTAAGGGCTTACCAGGCTTACTCCTCTTTTTGTCAGAAACTGGCCCAGCCTCTTGGCACGTCCTCCAAAGAACTTCCCCAGAGCACTGATCCACGTCAAGCAGAGAGGAACTCCAAAAAGTCCATAAAATATGCAGAAGAGACGCCCAGCGTGTGTCTTTGGAGAAACATTTCCGTAACCTGAAAGAGATAAAGTATGTGGCCCGTCTGTTCTTGTTGAAGAGAATTCAAGGCACTTCTACCTGTGCACAAAACAACACTGTGGGCTCTCGATGTGTCAGGCACTCCTTACTTCACCATCTAAAAGGGATTTTACTCCACCTGCTGATCTTCTGAATCTGGATGCCTTCCAATTTGACTCTAGCAAACATGCAAAAAACCTGCATTTTAAGAGTTTCTTAGATTTTGTGCATCTTCTTCTGGACAAGATGGGATAAATACATAATAAAGCTCATCTCAAAACTTCTGATATGATGCCCCAATCTTAAGCAGCACTGTTAAAAACTTGATTTGATTCAATTTTATGGAATGAAACTCAAAATTCATCCTGAAGCTAGCTCCCACGTGAAAGACCCAATATACACATTTAACTCGTGACCTGGTACCTTTGCAGGGTAAGAGCTTGTGAGTTAAGTGCAAGGCAAGTAAGTGCAAGATATTTCAAATGAATTTAGTTCTTTGCTGGTTACAGAACCCAACAGGGCATTACAGACTCAGGATCTAAAATCAGCAGCCTATTTTCTGAACTTCTGACAGAGTTTTCTTCTTTAGGTGTGTTATTGACTTCAACATTTTGTCCTAAGTTATAATATAAGCTGGGTATTGTGAATTTCAATTAATAAAGAAAACCACAGTATGGTTTAACAGTAAGACAGTAAACAGCATATGGTTTAACAGTAAGACTTCTACATCCAGTCCTCTCTGGTTATTTTGCATTCCTTTTTTTTTTTTAATTGTAGGTGCAACAAGCGTCTAACAACACCATGTAGGAAGATTTTTCTGTAAAAGTAGAAGGCAAATGATGTTGAGTTCTGAAAACCTATATATCAGAGGAGGAAGAAGTCTTTCAGTGCAGAGGGTCTTACAAGCACAAATCAGTAGTGATATTTAAAAAACAACAGCAGTTCTGCTTCACCTTCTTTTGAGAGGTGGATAAAAAATCTAGATAGCTCTGCAAGCCAGGAACACTGATAATTTAGTAGTAGCTCAAGAGGATGCGTGTGTGTAACAAGACAGTAATATAAAAACCTCATATGCACTTGCTTTAGGTATTAGTTAAATGGAATGCTTTGCCATGCTTTTGTTTTGAAATTTTATGATTTGGAAATTTAAGTGCATGAATCAGTGGAACTGGAATGACACCAGTCAGCCCCAAAAGCACCTTTAATCCATTACTGATTGGAAAGGCACACTTTTCTCTTCTGTACACCCATGGAGAGTGCCAAAACCCATGGTTTTTTCCTCTATGAATCTGCAGGTGAACACACACTCTAGGCAGCTCCAGCCGTGGGGACTTTATTCGGTGGCTACCTTGACACAGAAATGGGAGAGTACAAACACACTAAAGCCTACAGAAAACTGCAGTTAGGAAGGTTAATATAGTGAATATTTACCGATTGTAGTGATCACAGTAGCAGCAAAGATCACAGCGTTAGGCCAATTCCAGTTGTTGAAAGTATTATTCCCAGTGATGGCAACCCCCTGTCCAGCAGCATCTGACACAATCTGTAAGGAAAAAGCTTACAGTCAATCTTGTAAAGTCCTGGCAGCCTAAAAAAAGAAATGTGCCTGTCCCTCTCAGGTTTTCCCCCTTAGCTCAAACTTTCAAAATAACCTCTGAGTTTTTTGTGAAGGTTGGCTTAGTCTATTCACTAACAATAATTTTATGAAATACTAAAAACTTGCTTCATATAAGCAAAAGTAATGCAGGTGCTCTGACATTTAAATAGAGAGTTTTAATTAGATAAACTTTTACTTGATTTACAAGTTTAAACCAAATGGATCTCTTCCAGAGAGCAAATAACACTCCTGCAGACTCAACTAGCATTTAACCTCCAGTGCAGATCTTGAATTTGGTTTAATATTAGGGACATCTTCAGAACTACTATCCATCTCAAAACACTGTTACGTGCCTTGGCTTGCCTTGGGTTTGAATGTCATAAACCCTTGGCAAAGCTCATGTGATTCATGTTAATTCACCTGCTGTCTCTACCCAAGTCAAACCATCTACAAGCAAACTGTAAAACTGTACTTTTCAAAGACAAAGAAATTAACATTTTTTCACAGTGTTTCATGCAACAGCATTCCAATCATTGTCCTTGAATCAAGCCCTTTTCCTCTCCTACACTGGAATCTGGTATGCCATGATGAATGCAAAGCACTGGTTCACAATGGTCCAGGGAAGCAAGTGAGGCCAGCAGCATTTCTACAGATTCAGCCAGGCAGTTTCTTAACAGCTCTTCACATCTCCAGGTGCTCAAGAATTCTTAACCGCCTTCACCTTTTGTAGGAAGGGGCTTGGAAGAACTAGCCTCCCCTCCTTTCCCAAAACTAGATTCTAGAAAACACATTGCTTAAAAAACCCTAATTACTATTTAGTGCAGAAACTGAAAGTTTCAGATCAAAACCATGCATCTTGCCGATTCTGGTGTGCATTTCTACCTCCCCAGAATAAAAGAAAAAAACTAAACCAGTTTACTATATTGTTTCTGGGAAATCTCTAGTTATTTAAATCTTTGCCCTGTCACATCATGATGCAGTTAAAACCTTACCAGGTTACTCTGCTTTATTTCCCTTCAGTGTAAATACTGAACAAAACTCTGAGGCTACACCCATATACAGAAAAAGTGAAGATATCTCCAAATGTTGGTTTATAATGTTACCCACTTTCTGCATTTCTCCCTCAATAAATGTTGAACATAAAAACTATTGTCAGCTGAATACCTAAAAAATTGGAAGCAATATACTTAAAAAAAAATTTTTTTAGAAATAAACATGACAGGTGATGTTTATCTTAAACTGGTAAGAACTTACAAAGGTAACTACACCCAACTCTTCCTTCCCCCATCACCCCTTCCTTCCTTTCTACTTGATTAAGATCTGATCTTGGACCCAGCAGAGACTCAACACAAAGTTCAATCACTACTGAAAACATACACAAGTTAACACAGGCTTTAATTATTCTTCAGACTTAATACATATCACCACCCTCCTACTGTAATAAAAATGCCCTCAAAGTGAATGTATTGTGCATATACAAGATGCAAAAAATGTAATTAAAAATGCACTTTCAACACAGAAGCTGTTACAGAAGATAAAAAGTGAATGAAGGTAAAGAACTAGATTTTTTTTTTTTCTCCTGGTAAACTCAAAGTGTGTGCAAAACTACATGCAGTGCCTTTCCATAGCCTACAGGCTCTGGATAGAAAACGACAGAGCTCTCTCTCACCAAGGCACTTGTTTATCATGAGAAAGTGGTGTACAAATGAGAAGAAGCCCTAAAACAGGCAAGTAAAACACACAGTGCCACCCCTCCTCCTCCAAAAAAAATGGATCACAAGAGATCATCTGAGAAGAAACCAATCAAAGTACAATCATTTCTCATTTCTGTCATGGGCTGCAGATGAACTTCCTGAAAGTCCCAAAGGACATCCAAATCACCTGAAAAACACAACACAATCTGTTATCTATTATCCTTGAAAAGATGCCTGGACTTCTTCCACTGCCTAAATGTTACACTGAGCACCAGTTTTCCAGTCATTTTCCATTCCATAAGCAGACTTGGATTTTTTTGGTTGTTTTTTTTCTCACAGAGCAAGTGATCTCTAAGAGACCCAGTGAACTAGCCGTTCCCATTGTCACAGGCCATTATCTCATTGCATTACTCCACCTTGGTCTGACCTCATGAGCTCAGTTTCCCAGCACATACAATTATGTCAAGATCTGCCAGGATTTGAGGTCTGGAGGTTTAAAGGGGGCCCAGATCTGAGGGGAAGAGGCTGCTGGACTGAGTGACACATAGCTGCCCTTCACAGCCAGGCAGCTAACATCTGGGGGGAGATGGCCAGCTCTGCAAGTTATATAGACTCCTGGGACAGAGAACCACAGATAATTCTCCAGACACAGCTGACACCCTTTTCCTGTCCCTATTTGCACACAGCTATTGGCTATCAGCACAAAATTATCTATCATCTACAGTCCAGTCTTTTAAGTCACTTTATGCCTGCAGTAAGTCTGAATGCACTATATGCATCCCAGCTGCAGGAATGAAGATGGTCACAAAACATGCTCAGATAGCTTTGGTGCTGTGGGAAATAAGTAGCTGCTTTCCAAGCAGCATAACTTTTGCCCATACTGAAATAATTAAAGATTTTGGCTTACAACAAAAAATGTGAGTGGACACTATACAAGTGAACAGCAAACATGGTTGTGTTTTTTTCGCTTGGCAAATCTGTTAGGCTCTCATGTCAGAGATGCCTTTATCTGCATATGCTAGGATGCAGAATGCCCCAAGTTGGATGTGCTTGATTTCTCAAACTACAGAAAACTTCCTCCAAAAAGTCTTTGGATTGTAAAACAGAAAGCAAGGAAGAAGAGGGCAGATGGTGCAAGTGTTCTTAGTATCTTGAAAGATGTAATTTAAAAATACCTTTTCAAGTATGCCCAAATGCAAAAGCTGAAAATAGCTAACTCTCAATTTATACATCGCCTTAGGTCTCACCTCAGGACAGTTCATACTGATAAAAGCAGGACTGTATTTTCAGTCAAATGTCTTTTGCCTCACAGAATCGAACCCCCTCTTCTCCCTCATTCCCTACTACTCCAGTTCTGCTTCCTGGCAAAGGAAAAAGGCAAAGAAGTTTTAGAGAGTCTGGTGTTACTGCTGAAAGTTAAACAGACTTAAAACTACTATCTCTTCTGGTGACATGGACACAAGTAGAAAAAGGGATGCAGTTTGAAAGTAATCAAGCAGACAACATGCTCCATTTGCAAGGTACCTCTTCCCAAATCCCCACAAACCCCAGCACCGTTCCAATACAGCCTTGTGTTTCCTGGCTTTGGTGACATTTTCATTAACCCTCTGACGACCAGGGGGACTCCAGATTCACCAAGTATCACAGGAAATAGTTGTTAAATCTCCTCTGTCTTGGACAAAGGAGAGGCATTTAGGCACATACCACTCGAAGCCCCCCTGTATGAGTAAGAGTAGGGCTGAAAAGTTCTCAAAACAAATTCAAAAATAGCAAGGTGAAGTCTTGGCCCAAATAGGTCACACACCATGACTGATTTTATTCTAAGAGTCAAGGAGTGCAAGAAAGTTGTGATACAGGTTTTGCACAAAAATTAGGAATGATTTAATATTTGGCATGAAATCTTAAGATCCTCTACTGAGGAATAGTTGGGTCTATCAACAATAAGCAATAGGAAGGAAAAATGACTTCTGGGGTACTTGTGGCCAGATAGACAGATACACCGGACTGAAGACAGAAGACAATAAACTGGCTATGTAAAAACTAGAGCAACAGATCCTGCCCCACGGGCACACTATTACATACAGGAAGAACAGCCAGATAGTGCTCACGGCCAGGTCTCGTTGGAAGAGGCTAAAGCCTCCCATGTTATTCAAAGCATTCCCTGGAGATTTGACATGCAAGTCTAATGGCAGCTTTACGGTTCTCCCAGTGGTATGAACAATTGTCTTTTGAAATGCTGTTTTTCCACAAGAAAGGAGATGTAATTGAACTATTAAGCCTGAAATCAGACCCAGTGGCTTTCATTCTACTCTCAACAGTATTACAGTGTAAGAGACAATCACAGCTCCCTACTGCATCCAAAAGCTGAATCCATTCAAGCAATAACTGACCCATCCTTTGAGGACTCCTAGGCTTTGTCCTCAGTTCTGACTCCAAAAGAACATAGGAGTAATTTTCCTTCTTTCTCAAGTTCTTTGATCAAGGATGTAAAGATTTAGTGCACTGAAAAACACTGAATTACGAATTTACCAAAGACTTTAGAGACTTTCCTGCAAGGAATAAAAGCTCCAACAGCAATCTTTTTTCACATTGACATCAAAATCTTTTATACAATTTGAAGAAACCAGAACAGTGCAGTAATTATCTAATCATAGTTACATGTAATACTGACAACTTAGCCAATCACAATAAAAGTGTCCAGGGTAATAAATTTTAAATTTAAACTATCACATGAAACTCATATACTGCTGTTCATCTTTAACCAGATTTCAGTTTTAACCAAATGCAGTAGCAGCACGGCAAAACAGATAGGTGAAGTCACACAAGCAGCTGTATTGGAATTGGAACAAAATTGAATTGGAACAAAAAGCCTAAAGGAACTCCTGGTTACCTTAAAAATACATAAACAATTAAAATCCATGCCATGCAAATTGCAGACCCTTTTACTTGTCCCACATGGGTTTTGCAGAGAGTTAGGTTTTCTGGCTCCAGCTATAAAGTTACAGTAGCAGTCAGCTGTTTATAATAACCATATTTTTAAATGCAATAAAAACATATTTAATTGTTAATGGATACCTTTCCAATAATAAAACACTTGCGTCACATGTTAAGACTCTCAGGTCAGATATACATTACAAAGTTCTGCTGACCTGGATAATATTGTCTCAGGATTGATTACACGTATGTAAAGGGAAAAGAAACCCTCTCAGCCAGTAACCCTTTTGAAGGAAAAATGTCTGTGGGTGGTCACAGCTGGATTGACAGGACAGCCTCCACGGACTCATTATGCAGACAGGCAGCACAGTGGCCATGGCCAGAAATTTCCTGTCCTGTTGGCATACTGCACTTTGACGTCTGCTTGCACATTAAAAGCAGCAGAACCTATTTCACAGGCACAGTCCGAATTTTGTAAGTACTTTATAGCTAGATCAAGTTGTAGATTCACAGTCAAACTAGAATATATTAATCCTGGCTTACAGCTGTCATCACTCAACTACTGAGTAAGTTTGTGGGTTTAGCTGTTAACAAATATATATATATAAAATATAATACTAAATGCCGTAATCTTTTGTTCTGAGTTATACTCACTGGAGAAAGTGAAAACAACGAACAAACAAAGTAGATATTGAAGGTGATTGGCTTTTAGTCTGCACCCCTGATGTGCCCCAACTGAATGGAAGATACTGTCCATCAGAGAAAATATTTTCCTCTCTGGAATACCTTGGCAGCTTGGGGTTTGGGCAAGGAAAGGGAAAGTGAAGCCAACTATGCAACTAATGATTTTACCAATGAGTAAAAAACTCTTTCTCCCCAATTACTTTTCATGTCTAGATATATGAGGTGTATACAAGTAATGTTCTATTAAAATTTCCTGTTTGAGTTCTTCAAAGACTTCATATTAACATATATATTCTTTCACCTCTCATCCCAACCTCAATTCCAAAGACAGATGCAGTACTGCTAAGAATCTCGCTGTGCCACGCTGCTTACTTTGGTAGCCAGAGACACAACGTGGCAGAGCTGCAGAAAGCCGAGAGAATTCACATACGGTGAAATGATTTCATCGAGGCAGCAGAAAGATCAGCTATTCCCACGTCATCTTTAGGACGGCTGCTATACATGTATCAGTGCACACAAATGGAAGCTCATCACTTCTTGGAAAGCAAAAAAAAAATCTTTAAGGATTAGAATACAAAACACCCACACAACCTAGAATACAGAATAGCAGCACCTATTTGGACATGCTTATTTCTTCCACTTGGCACCTGGCACCTTTCGTATGTAATCTGCTCAAGGCAAGAGCTCGCAGGAAAGGATGGTAGCAACCATCCTCCCCTTCTGAGCAGCTCAAAGCCACCAGAAAAGCACACAGTTGTGGCTCCTGCCATCTTTTTTCACTCTCATCTCTAGTGTAATGATAGACTTACCCTGACTGCTCGCTTGGACTCAAGAGTTCCCAGCTGATTTACACTGGCAAATGACCAGGGCCAGCACAAGGGGCCAAGTGCACAAGCCTTTGAGGCTGCCTTCGCCACTCGACAGTCTCTGCAGGATTACACGAACCAGCAGGACTTAGGAGAGCTGACCTCTCATTTCCCTCTCAGCATTATCTGTGTTTGCAGCATGAATTTTGTGTTTGTCAGGGCAAGAACCATGCCAGATGTAAAAAGAAGTCTTTTAGCTGAGCCCTGGATTTCCTACTTGTCTTCTGTGGGGAATGGTTTGCGACCTTTTCTGAGAAAGAAAAATAAGACAAATGAACCTCATTGTCTCAGTCTGACAGGCAACACCCTCGTGTCTTGCTAACCTGTGAAAGTTTTACTGTCCTTTACTGACCTATGCAGAGAGTTGAGCTGGAGGGTGGTTGGGGCAAGAGGTGCAGGATATGAGTCAGCAGCACCTGCACTATAGAAGGATGGTGGGAATTAACAGATTCCACATTAAATGAATAGGACATCAGTTGACCACACAAGTCTGATTCCAGATCAACTGAACATAAAGGAGTGACTCCTCAGTTGGCCTATATTAAACTAGGTTCTGCAAGACTCTTGATAATTCTAGAACTTTTACAGTCTGTTTTAACAAACCCAAGGCAGAAACAGCTCATTTCTAACAGCACACTGGGGTTATGGACAGCAGCCACCCACCACAAGGTCGAAGTTGAAACTGAAGCAAAAAATTGGAAGTTGTCATTGAGGGAATAACATTAACTTTCACTTCTAGAAGAACAGAAACTCCACAAGCTTCATGCTTGGTGTTGACAGACATAAATAACACACATAATCAAAAGAATACATGAAGATTATGCAAAAAACTAGAGAGATCACTACGAGTACACAGGATTCCTTCCCCCTATCTATGAATTGAAATAGAAAAAAAGAAATAAAAACAAGCCCTGGAAAGCAAGTGTTATTCCCCAGGTTTACATTCCTGTGTAGATCAACTACAAATAGCAGGGGATAAGTTTTCCCTTTGCTGTCATAACCAATCACTTTATAAATGCAGTGCAGGTGCTATTCCAAGTAGATACATATTTTGCATTTTTCAATCAACAGTTTAGTCTTAAAATATAGTTCTCCTATCAAAGGACAAAGTTCTGAAAATTCCCAGTAGGGGAAAAAAATCCTGGCAAAATATGGTTTGACATACTTTAAGGGGAGAGTTTTTTCCAGCAATAGCAATCCACAATGAGATGATATTTTCACACTTGTATCAATACAGCAGAGTATTATCTTCTCACTTTTCCACAGTCTTCAGAGAAAGAAGAACAAGAAAGAAAGAAGTCTTTTTTTTTTAACTGCTTCAGCATGTCAGTGGTTCTTGTGTGCTTTTAATAAGGCAATTATAAAAGTTATTTAAATTTGCTACAAGTGACTTCAAATGATCCACCAGTATCTTATAGCATACAAAACAGAAAGGTATATGTAGAGTTCCAATGCACTGTATATAACACATTTTATTCAAAAGATTATATAACAAGCTCTGCAGAAAAAGTTTGGCTGATCTTGTTGATTCTTCATGTACCCAGCCAACTTCTTAGTGTTTCATTCTGTTCATGCAACAGTGCTTCTCAATGCATAAACGAATTACAGAACCAAGACACTCTATTGCTTTCCCTTCATTATGCTTTACTTTGGTCTGTCAGGAACTTGTACCTTCACCTAAGCAGAATTTTTCTTACCTAACTGAGCCTCCAGCACATGTCACTTCATACAAAGCTGTCCCTACATCTAAGCCTCATATTTAAAGAATGCTCATAAATACATGCCTGGTTTTCACTTTGCGTAGTTTTGTGATATAACAGACAGCAACCTAGACATCATTTTTGGCTGTTAATTTAGAACACAGCACACCCAGAAGGTTTTACACATGTCTTGTTCTTGTTTTCTTATTTAGGTAATTTTGTCACAGTTCTTCACTTTTTTTTTTAAGTGAGGAAACTCCTGTTCTTAGACATCAATGTGGCCAGCACTTCTTTTCTTCTAAAGCAGTTTTGCTAGTTTTATTAGATGGAGAAAGCACAGGGTGGGATACCTTGTCCTTTACTGGACTTTGAAAGCAGATTCCAGTGAAAGTAATTAAGTACATGCTATGAAGAAAACCATGGATTAGATCTCGCCATCCTTTTTAATTCACTGATTAACCAGCACAGAACAGGCTGTCCAGTAAGAACACCAAAGACAAGAAACTACCAAACAAGATACTACCAAACACAGAGAAACACAGAAGTGGTCTTTACCAGAGAGAAGATACTCTTGACTAAATAACTGCATCACTGCGCTGTCAAGAAGCCCTGTGCATGTCCTTCAAAGGATGTAACTGAGTTTGAAGAGGGGTTAGAAAACATTCACATCTCAATCCTACACACATAGCTTCACACTTGAGAATATTCACTATTTAGTATAATTCTGAGGAAGCTTCTCTAAGGTTTATTTAGGTGCTCAGAACTAAGAAAGAACACTGACATATCCCAAAGCAAACTGGAACTGCTCAACATGAGCTCCAAAATCTCTCTGCAAAAGAGTTTGTTGGATACGCCAGTGAATTCCTATTTGCATCTGAAGTTCTCTCACATTAGCTGTTCTTAAAATTCACACTACCCAATCCCAGAATCACCTGTAAATACAAAGAGATTTAAACAACAGCATCCTTGCTATGGGTTAGTGAATCTATTGTGTTTGTGTGGCCATGCTTTGCGGGGGGGGCTACAGGGGTGGCTTCTGTGAGAAGATGCTTGAAGCTTCCACTGTGTCCAGCAGAGACAATGCCAGCTGGCTTCAGGACAGATGTGTCACTGGCCAAGGCTGGGCCAATCAGAAATTATGGGAATACCTCTATGATAATGTATTTAAGAAGGAAAAAAAAGTTATTGCTCAGATGTAATTGCAGCCAGAGCAGAGAGGAGTGAGAATGTGAGAGGAACAACTCTGCAGACTCCAAGAGGAGTCAGTGCAGAAGGAAGGGGAGAAGGTGCTCCAGGCTTTGGAGCAGAGATTCCCCTGCAGCCTGTGGTGCACACCATGGTGGAGAAGCTGTGCTCCTGCAGCCCATGGAGGTCCATGGGGATGCAGAGATACACCTGCAGCCTGTGGAGGAGACCCAGGCTGGAGCTGGTGGATGCCTGAGAGGAGGCTATGAACCCATGGGAGGCCTGTGCAGGAGCAGGGTCCTGGCAACCCATGGAGAGAGGAGCCCCTGCTGGAGCAGGTTTTTCTGGTAGGACTTGAGACTCCATGGGGGACCCATATTGGAGCAGGCTGTGTCTGAAGGACTGCACCCCATGGAAGAGTGACCCAGATTGCACCAATTCACAGAGAACTGCTGCCCATGAGACAAACTCACATTGGAGAAGTTCACAGAGAGCTGTCTCCTGTGGGAGGGGGAGACAGTGGAGCAGGTGAATGACTCCTCTCCCTAAGCAGTGGCAGGAATGATGTGTGATAAGCTGACCGTAAACCCCCATTCTCTGTCCCCCGAGCCACTGAGAGGGAGGAGGTAGAG
Organism: Aleadryas rufinucha; assembly: GCA_013397815.1. Lineage (NCBI taxonomy): Eukaryota > Metazoa > Chordata > Aves > Passeriformes > Aleadryas > Aleadryas rufinucha. The sequence goes on from VZTH01013958.1 coordinate 133,570, forward strand.
CCTGTGAAGGAGAGAGGGGTGAGGGGAAGGTGTTTTTAAGATTTATTTTACTTTTCATTATCCTGCTCTGATTTTGTTAGTAATAAATTCAGTTAATATCTCCAAGTTGAAACTGTTTTGCCTGTGATGGTAATTGGTGAGCGAACTTTTCCTGTCCTTATCTCAACTCACAAACCTTTCACTGTGTTTTCTCCTGTCCAGTCGTGGAGGGGAGTGATAGAGAGACTTTGGTGAGTGCCTGGCATCCAGCCAGCATCAACCCACCATATTTTACTATTGCATACAGTCTCCAGGACCTTCCAAAAACTGTGAGTGAAGTTTTTCAAAAGCATTTGTGTTTAGATACAATGCCATTATAAATAAAACATAAGAGATAATACTGTCACAGCTCCCTACCTTTATTAAGGCTAATGGCTTAAAAATCTGTCCTGCCTTTGCAGCATAGACCTGCCTTCCGACTATTCTGCCAATTGGAAAAGAGTTTTCCCATACCTTCTCCCAGGCATCAGTGATGGATAGCACTTTTCCTCCCTTTCTCTATGGCGTCATTATGTTAACACAGCACCAATTACACATGTTAAACAATGCAGCAAGTTCTTCAGTGGACTGAGTCTAAAAAGGAACAGAGTGACAAATTCAAGTCTGGGCATTTCAGGGGTTTTTCTCCTGGGCTTTGTTTAATATTTTTGCAAGGGCAACGTGTGTATGGGAACAATACTAAAATGATACATTTGTAACAGGGACCAAGCATGGAGCTTTATTAATCCATAACTGCTGACAGTGGCAACCCAGTGAAGAGAGGAAATAATTGATTTAACATGCAAAGGGCAGTCTCAATAAAAGCAGTACTACAGGGACAAGCAGCTCTTTTCGTTTCTGTGTCCTCTTACTCTATATGCTTCCTAGTTGGCAAAATGAATGAGGGTAGAGAATGCACATTTGTCACAGACAGAAACACTCCTTATTTCAGTCTTTTAAGTGCTCATCTGTTTTCTTGTTTTTCAATTAAAATTTAATCAGACTAAGTGATCTTTCAGAAAGGCAATCTGTTAATTAACCCATATAAGACAACAGAAATCATGCTATTCAAGCACAATCTCAATTTATTATCCAGAAATAGCTCTCATTAGTTAGAGACAAGAAGCAGGGGGGGAAGTTTTTACATACAAATTTAGAATATATATGCTCTACTCTGGTTTTAGCTTGTTATCTGAAGGCCATACAATATATCATGATTTAGAGGAGATATAAAGAACCATCTTTATACATGCCTGAACCTGAAAGACACATAAAACTCTAATTGTGGCTTAAATATAATATTTATGAGTCTGGAAACTTCAGGACACAGTCCAGTGGAAACAATTTGTGAGTTTACAGACAAATTAATTCCACATCATTGTATGGAAATAGAAAAAGTAAATAATTCTGCCAGCTATTCCCTGCTTGAAAAGATTATCAAAATTAGACAAAGCATGAGCAGTATGAAACAGGATACATAAGACGTAAGAATAAAAATTTTATGGCACTCTATAGTGCCAGCATTTGCTATATAGAATATTTTTTCCTCCTACTTTCCCCTGCACATGTTCCACCCCCACCTCCTACCCCCCCAATTACAACCAGACATTCACATGCTGGCCATTTTATTAATTCATATAGATGTAAATGCTGATCGCTGCAATGAATTCTACTCTATCTACATCAAGTCCTTAGGGTTGCTTCTACTTGGAGAAACAGAGTCTTAGTATTGTGTAACAAACTGCAAGACCAGCTGCTCAATCAGTGCTGGTAACTAGCACCACCACCTTTTCCTTCCCTCCAAGGTGAACACAAACATCACAAAGCGTATTGATATGCTTGAGTTCTGCAGGGAAAGTTACAGCTGAGTAATAAACCTAATCAAGAGAGCTTTCCTGAGGATATGATGCTTCCCAAGATGCAAGTGCACATTTTTTGTGTGTCACTTGGCATGGAGAACAAAGACTGAGAGTTTTAAAGTTAATGGAAAATATCCTGGGAAACAATCCCCACTGACATGATGAGGGAATTATCTCCTGTGGGACAAACAAATGGGTGGGGATCAAACAACCCTCCTAGCTTCCCAACTTCTGCAATATCTGAAAATTAATAGAAAAACAGTAATTCCAAGAAAAGCTGTCAATTTAACAACAGGAAGTGCCTGCCTATAGAAGAGAACCACAGAAAAACCATTTGACTTAGCTCGATCATAGAGAGAGCAGGCTAGCAAAATACAGTTTAAAACGTATCTAGTTTCTTTAATTTCCTACTTCAGTCTATGCTATGAACTTAAACTCTCCTTGAATTAGCCTGAAAGAAGAGGAGAGTTCCAAAACTGCCATATCTTGAAACCAGACCTCATTGCCCTTGAGAACAACATAGGTTTTGTCATCAATTTTATTTAGAGAAGATAAGCAATTTGTACTGCAAAAATAAAGGGTGAGAGGAGATAGCATTGCTTTCTTTGTACTATATCAGAAACTGTAAGGCAAGACCACAAACTAAAGCCATTTAAACAAAAAGCCAGTTTGGTATAAGAATAAACAACAACAAAAAAGGAGAGCACGAGCGAAACCAAGCTGGAAATTAAAAGTTCTCAACCAGGCAACAGCTGTTAATCAAAGCATTCACCATGGTAGTGTACATGAACCTCCCCACCTAAACCAAGATCCAGATTAACAGTGATTGGTTTAGCTAATGTAAATAATTCTGCATTGTGGTGTCAGAGGTAAGATTTTGGATCTGGAACCCTTATTACTACTATAGTGCACTGGGGAGCATATTTTTGTCCTACAGTAAAATCCTCTTAGTAAGAGAGGAGGAGTTCTTCAGAGAGATGTTGGGAGAAAGTGTTTACTCTTTCATCATTTTCTGTGGCTCCATTCAAAGGCATGCAGGAGCTCTTCCTCAAGGATGGACATGATGCAGAGCACCCAAGAGATAAATGGTGAAGAGCAAAACAAATTCCTTGGAAAGAAAGAACTCTACTGACAAATAGAAGACCAACACTTTTGCAGCACCACCTTGATTTATTTTTTCTCCTGACAGACTTCTAACAAGAAGGTCCTTAAGTAAGGTTTGAGCAATATAGAACACATATAATTTCCTTTACTGAATATACTAGTGGTTCTACGAAGTGGATGCATTTCTCTACTGAATTTGGGAAGCCTTATCTTAAGACAACATTGAAAAGAAGTACAAGTCAAAGATTAGTGATTTTGTAATGATAATTTGCACTCCTTATTTGTACAAAGTGCTATTCTACTGAAGGTTTACAGATGGCTGTTATGTCTCCAGCTACAGACATAACATAAGAGCTATCCTCTTCAGATTAAGCAAATTTTGCACGAAAACACTCCATCTGACAATGGAAACAGAACACTAATCTGAGAAACCTGGTCTAGTGAAAGGTGTCCCTGCCCATGGCAAGGGTGTTGGAACTGGATGATCTTTAAGGTTCCTTCCAACCCAAACCATTCTGTGATTTGTCCTTTTGTTTTGTAAAAAGCAATGAGAGAGTTACATTTGTCTTTGCAGCTTTCCATAAGCATCTATTTTACAAAATAGTGGTTTAAAAATAGGCAGTTTAAGACATTTTCAGTCAAAACACACATATGTGTTTTCTAAAAAGTCCTCACATTGTGTACATGAGTGTCTGTGGAAACCTGTAGTAGTCTGCCCAGACATGATTTGGATAATGCTTATTGATTTCATGGTCTGCAATGAGTTCTATATTTTGCCCTTCTCCATCCTCATGGAAACTTCCCATTGCTTTCTCAAACTACCTTTACTGAAAGGAATGCCCCAAGACTGAGACTTTGTTTTTCATGTAGTAAAATTCAAGAGTAAAATCACAGAAGGATGTTCAGCTCAAACAGGGTTGGACCTAAGCACACCCCCTCACCAAGGTAAGCTGAGGCCAAGCCAGCATTGCTCAGGTGAATTGACAGAAAAACTGAGTAGTCAGGTCTTTGAAAATATTTGTTGCTCTTTCTACACCATGAAATCAAGCATCCAATCAAGCTTTGAAGAGATAACAAACTTAACACCTCTGACCAGAAACTGAGCAGTTGTTAAAATAGTGAATTTTGAGGGGTTTTGGCAAACTGAACCAATACAGCTGAATGAATAAAGCTTCCCCTCACTACCAACCATTGCTGTCCTGCTGCTAATTTCTCTTTGACATAACAACTAGCTAACAACACGCTTAATTAGGGACCTCCCAGCCCACATGTGCAAAAAAGAAGACTAGGGGTAAACTATTGTGAAGAGAGAATTATTAATTCTGCAATAACCCCCCCGGTTTTGGAATAGTTTCTATTTTAGAGTAAACATGAAGTCAATGAGATTTAGGTGGTGAGAGTCCATTAAAAAAAAAAATCAACAACTGGAGCTCTACTTCTATTCTGCAGTACAAATAGGTGTTACTATTTCCTTTGGAAAAAAAGGTCTAATCTGTAGGGAAATTAACCTCTTGGAGGCATGTCAATATTTTTACAGCATGCACTGTTTAAGACTTGCTTGTGTATGATGTATAGCACGGACAGTTAATTTTCCTATAAGTCATAATTCATAGGACAAACAATGTGAGAGATATTAATGGAAAGAGATCAACAAGGTTATTTCCTTTTTGTGACTTTCTGCAGAGTAAAATAATAAGTGAAACTCTTAATTCAGCAAATAAGTTAACTGGAACTATTTTGTCATTGCAGAATTGAATACTGAAGCTTCCCTATTTGTGATACTTGCAGATCCTACACTTCAACGAACTAATGTTGCTTAATTTTATTTCTCCTTTCTACTTATGTGCAATGGATGTAAATACCAACTGTTTTGAAGAGGCATCTGGCTTTTTTGACAGATCATGACTAGAGAATTTAACAGTTTATATGGATTTTCCCCCTCTTAATTACAGGACTAAATTCCAGTTTTATGCACTACTTAATAAACTATTTTGATGAAAAGCATATTCAGTGCTTTACCAGCATTCCCCTGCTCTTGTGATTAATGCAATAATAGAAATGTTTCCTTTTCACTTTCCCAAGTTCCACATAGACATGTTTTGAAGACAAATTAGCTAAAGGTTATTGCTGCATGAGAACTGCAGCTGTTCTGCAGATGCTGAGTGTCCCTACTTTTCATTGGCCCACAATCATTCTCGTTGAGAAATAAAACCTACCAGACTATGTCACAGCTTTCATTAGTACAGCTTAATTTTGTGGGCTTCTGTTCCAATATGCTTATAACACACTTTGCCTTGGATGGGGAAAAGAAAAAAAAGAAGTATTTCAACAACTTTTATGTTGCATCAGCTGAAATTAAGACATTGGAATAATCTATAATAGCAGATTAGGTTTCCTTCCTATCTGAATACATACATGGTGACTAATGTAGTCAACTCCCCTTTAGAAGGGCTTTGGAAAATGCTGTTGTCCCCACTTCAGAGATAAGAAAGTGGAAGCAGAAGAGTCAAGAGTTTAATCAAGCCCTCACACCAGCTGGTGACCTATGTTAGGCAGGGTTAGAACCAGACAGTGTTTGCATGAGCCTCTTGCAACAGAGCTGGTACCGATTGCATAAGCAGATGGCAACCCATGCAGCAGTCTGTTTCCACAATAATACGTTTCAGTTCAGTTGCAATTGATTTAAGTAGATTTAAATGAAACCAAAACAGTCCTATTGTCAATAAAAACACAGTTTATAGAGATGAATTTACTAGATGGAGAGGGGTTGGACAGAAAATGTGGATATTGCACAGGAGAAGCAGAAAAGGAAACTGAGTTTAAAATTAAGCTTCCCGCCACCTCCTCCCCCCCAACCCGCCATGCTCTCAGTGTATAAGAATAGTTAATTAGGACAAGTCAAAACACAAGTGATCCAAGCTTGACAGCTTTGCTTACAGAAGCCCAATAAGCTTTTCAGCTCAGTGAGTGAATTGAAGCATAAAGTAACATTGCATATTACACTCTCCCCTATTTATGGCCATGCACTTCAGATTAAGAAATTTACAGAAAGTCACTTGTTTAGAACACTATAAAAACTGTTCAGAGTTTGTTTCTTAGGCATTAGGAGGAAAATGTCACGGACTTTTGGTTTCACAAGCACTTGTGCATTTCATTCCCAAATTTCAATACAACTTTATAGGTCTTGTTTCTCTGAAGGCACTCTAGAAGCTGCTGCCGAAGCGGGCTAGAAGCATCACACGCCTCATTTCCTGTTTAACAACCTATCCTAAGGAGAAATGAGTATTAAAAAAAAAAAAAAAAAAAAAAAAAAGCAGGTCCTTGTAAAATAACTTAATTGTCTGACAATTCGGTGAACTCACACATGCTAGAATAAAAATCTTGCTTGTCCCAAGAGCATCAAATAAAAAACCCGAAAGTGATCAGACTTGGGTGGAGCAGAGTACTACTTGTAACAACATTTTTAATCAGGTAGACTTTTGAACCACAGAACAGGAACAAGAAAAAGAAACGCTGTTGGCTATTAACTCTTTAGGGTAGTACCTTCACTAAGCCACTTCGTTAAGCCAAACAAACAACCAGGTTTCTAGGGTCAACAAAAACTTTACATAACCTCAACCACACTAGTCTCTCTCCCTATATCATTCCTGTCTCAGGCGGCAGGAGGAGGAGGCAAGGCATGCTTCCAATGTCAACAGGGACAGGATGCTTTGTATGAATAGCAAGGTGATGGGTTTATGTTAAGAGGTCTAATAAGGGGAAAGAAATGCTCTCAGTTTTAAGGTTTCTGTTATTATGTATTTAGCTTTATCCAGGGCTTAACCTGAAACAAAATGGTTTTATGTTACTTACTATAAATCTCTTCAACACTAGATTAACTCAAGACTGATCTTTGAGGAGGACTGGGGAAAGAGTGGAGGCTGCTCTGAACAAATGTCTTCAAATACAGAGATCTGCTGGCACAGTTAACAGCAGGCTAGAAAGAAGTGTGATCAGTAACTGAGATAACACACTAGGAAACGCCTGACCTAGACACTCAGACCTGTAATAGCTTAGTTTGCCTAGCCCATGTTATTTCTTTTGCTGGATGAGTGAATTAGACTGGCAGTAACATCAGTTTGCTGCTAAGAGCTGGCTGTGCATTACTTAAACACAGTTGTGTCAGCATATATACAAACCCCATTTTTGCAGGAATTGTGTAGCATTAAAAACCATACACATCACAGGTGCACTGGAACACAATCTTCTGCTATTTTAATGCATTCGGCACTATACTAAGTGCACAGAAGGGGCATTTCTTTCCTAGCAAGAGAGCTTCCAACCACTAACAGAAAGCAGAACAGATATTGCTTCAATAATTCTCCAATAACCTTTTCAGTCCTGTACCACATCTAGTTCCTGGTCGAAAACCAGTTGTAAACTAGAAATTGCATATATCCTGTAGAAAGGATTTTAAGTAAGTGAAAAATTAAGCTTAGTCAACTGAAAAATCTTTCCACTTAAGACTACAAAACCATGCACATTTTTAGATTCACGAAATTTCCCATACATTTGCAGGTTTCCCCTGAACAGCTAACACAAGACAAATGGCAGGCAAAGGGTAATGTACAGCACTGATGTGTGGCAGGTAATTAACACTCTATGCCCTGTCACTTCTCAACTATCCCACCCCTCAGGATGTATGAAAACCAAACCACTTTGTCATCTTCTTGCTACTGTATTAAAGGCAAGAAGGATCAGCTGGCAGTACTATAGTTGCTGCCTTCTGTTAGACTCTTTTCCTTCCTAGCCCAGATTTCCTGCAACTGACATCGTGACTGTCCAGCAGCATCCATTACCTTCTCAGAAGCTGAGACAGAGGAAGTACTCGCACATTTCTAAGTAGAGAATCCTCAAGCTTAAGAGCTGCTCACATATAAGATGCCAAGGGACTCAACAAACCCCCAGAAAAGCTGCAGCTACCTCAAATAAGTGAGACGGTTTTCCTAAGATGCACAGAATTCAGCTGAAAGCACCTAGTCAATGTCCAGTGTAGAACTACTTTATGGCAGTGTCTCTCCAGGAGAGACACTAGGAGACAAGAAGCAGCCAGCTGTGAAGACATCTTTCCAAATAACCAAATGTCTAATTGTAGCAGAGCTGAACAAGTATTATTAAAACATTCAAATAAAGCCAAGGCACTCTCAAAGTGAGAACTACATTTTACTTCCCCTAAATATAAGATAAAGACATCTATTCTCATTTCATTAATCAAGTTGACAGCTTTAGGACCTTGCAGAGACTATGTAACAACTTCATGAAAAATCACTGTTATCCTATAGTCACAATCCAGTTAAGACACTACCTGAAAATTTAGTATTACTGTAGCAAAAAACATAGAGACACAATAAAAGTGACTACTGGGTTTGCTGCTAAACAAAAACAACTACAAAATTTTTCACTCTCTCCCTTCCCTTGCCTTCCATCTGAAAAGCCATAAAAAAGTTGGAAACGTGTAAGTGGTATTTTAAAAGGGCAGTTGATAGTGACACAGGTGGAAAGCTTTCAGAGTGCACTGACAAAAATAAGAAAGAGTGAAGCATAAACTCCAGTGCCCTTCAAAAACCCTTGTGCCAACAAGGCAAGCGTTGATTGCCCTCTGTCATTCTGCAGTCACGTACACACCACTTAAGACAGGCCTGAAGCCTTAACTGGCAAGTTATCATAGGTCAACTATTTAACTTGATTTTAACATATTTGTATTACAGTCTGTAGCTGGTTAACAGCAACTGTAAGAGCTGAGCATGTGCTAGGTTGAGCATTCCAGCCAGACTAATGCAAGAGAGGCTAAGGGAGAAGTATCACAGTGAGCTTGATTAGACCCCTTCTCTTTGTTCAGCTGCTTGGCTTCAAACACCTCCCCTCTTTCTTCAGTGCCTGGAGGAGACTCATCAACCTCACTTCCCTTTTAGGCCAGAACTAACCTACTTACACTGCTGTTTCTTTAGCAAGGGACCAAATATGACTCTTGAGCAACCTTCCTCCAAAGCTTTTTTACTCCTTTGGAGTAGGTTGGGAGTAGCAAAGAGGAGCAGCAATAAGAGCATTTGGAGGTCATACAGAGAAGTCATCACTGATAATTTGATATTTTAGCCAGGCCATCAAAACCACTGTATCATATCTGACTATGCTTTCTACCTCAGGACCTTCAAAACCCTTTGCAGAATTATCTTCAAGTTCCATCAGCTATTACTCACTTGCTGCCATTATCTGACAATCTTATGACTTATTTTGCAGACCAAATGAACGTTAAACTGTCAGTGTTGTTAGGAAGTATCAGAATTCAGAGATCTGTGATAGGTCCAACTGGGACATTTTTGCACCTCTTGCAACCTCAAAGAGACACACAGGTATGGGTTTTGTTTCTCAGCACTTGGAAACTGCTTACACAGTATCTGCAAGATGCCGGCACAGAACAAAGTCAATTTAGTGTTTGCCAGTTTGCTCAATCACAATCCGTGTCTACCTTTTCATTAAGGCAGAAATATAGTCCTACAGACTGGCTGATCTGTAGCAATCAATCCCACAACAGCAGTTAAAAAAATAGGTCCATTGTAAGAAACACTACAAGTACACATATGGTTAGAAAAGGAAACACAACCTATTATTTGTCTCCTACTTCCTTTTTATCACTCACCTTTCTTTCTCTTAAGAAAACCGGTGTATGAGGTTTGATTTTAAAACATTTCAGAAACTGTTTTGCACCCAAGAGTGTCTTTGATCTACTCGAGTTCACACAACACAATGCGGGGGAGGGGGGGAAGAATAACTTCCTTACTGATTGGACTGTAAACAGAGCTACTAGGGCAATGAATGCCTAGGAGCAGTCTCTCCTGCCTACCATTTAAGTGTTGGTAAACACAGTAAAATCTATAAACTCTAACACAAAGACATGATAAAATAAGATGGGAGGACACAGAAAACAAACAGCCAGCCTGAAGTTCCCTGCTAAAGAACCTGGTGTTTTAAAGAAATGACCTAGTAATGCTAGAACCAGCAGTGCTGATGGGAGACCTGAGAGAATCAAGACAGAAAATAAAGGAAGATGAAGCTCCTTCAAGCCCTCAGCAGAGCTAGCAAAAATGCACAGTGCATACTGCATGCTTATTTTAAAGGTTCAATCTGCCTCAAAGTGTGGGTCTCCTGAGGATGTCTGTAGCACCACAGGTGCTTCAGGTGTGACCTCACTGGGATTTGAATTTAACTGAAGAGTGCAACTCTTCCACTTGTCCTGTTAGCACATTCTGTTACATACTACAGAGCAGACTCAGTTTCTGATCTAAACTCATTTTGGACTAAACAAAGCCCAAAGACATACCACTAACTCCAAACTACTCCAGGAAGAAATGTAACTGCATGTTCATATGTATTCAATCCATGGAATCACACAAGTGCCAGGACAAAATAAAACCTCTGCAAATCACAGGCACTGTGATCAGCAGATCCATAGCACCAAAGTGCAAAAGCATTCTCCTTTGCTCCCCAGCTGATCAGATTATTGACTGTCACTTGTAATCCAGCTTGCTTCTGGGTTGTACATTACTGTGTTGACATCTACTTGCACTACCAGCAAGGAATACGACTGTTCTGAAAGTCAACAGCATTCAGAGAAAAGGAAAACAATTCATTATGTTTAATTAGTATTAATAGCAAAACCAACAATTTGTTATTAAAAAGGAAATCTGTACAAAGTCATCATTACACTGTCTCTTCACTGGCTACAGAAGGTATCTTGCAAAAACCACATATACAGAATGAACAAAAGCAGGGCTTCCAAGATATTTTACAAGCTGTTGATAACTTGCAAAACTACTTGCATGCCATGGTCTCTAGAGCAGAGCTTGCCAAAAACACACCTAGTAGCAGAAGGTAACATGTAAGTAAGGTAACACAAACATTCAGTTCTAAGGCAACAGAAGGACAGCACACTAGGAACACTCAAGGATTAAGTTCGTAACAGGAAAAAGGAAAAGCCCATAGCGGGAAAATTATAGCTTCTGATCGATTGCTATTGCTCCATCAGCAGAGAGTTGCAGTGTATGCACTATCAGCTTTGTTTAACTATGTTCCAAGAAAGTTCAAACAATTTAATGGTTAAACAGAGAAAAAAAAAAAAAAAGAAAACACAACAGAAAAGCATGCCTGCTTACATTTGGTTTTTTGTGTAGAAACACACAGAGAAAAGCTGTGGGGTAATGCAGCTGGACATCAGGAGAGATTTCCTCACAGAAAGGGTTGTTAAGCATTGGAATGGACTGCCCAGGAAGGTGGTGGAACCACCATCCCTGGAGACGTTCAAGGAACAACTGGACATGTCACTCAGTGCCAGAGTCCACTTCACAAGTTGGTGTTTGGTCAAAGGTTGGACTCCATGATCTCCGAGGTCTTTTCCAACCTAAATGATTCTGTGCTGCCTGTCCTCAATTCTTTTCTCCTAATGTTGCAGTGGCAATATCCATAACTCACAGTGTCTGAGGGATCTTAGTCAGCCACGGACAGTGGTCCCACATTTTCATTTCAGTTCATACCTGCTCCACTTAGAGGATGTATAATTAAAGATATAAATTTGAAAAATCTAGGGATACCTATTTCACAAGCATAAGCCTTAATTTACACTCTAAGATTTTTATATAAAAGATATTAGAAATAGTTAACAACTTTGTTTCATTGGCAGTCACTTGTCCTTATCTGAAAGATGCTCAGCTTTACTTTGTTCAGCCTATGAAAAAGGCTTAGTCTTGAAAGGGACAAGTCAACTGGCAATCCAGATAATTAATTCAGTCCCCTATTTATCCACCCCACCTTCAATATCTTCCATGGAAGGGATCAGGAAGGTAAAGGGCAAACAAATAAACCCAAGTAAGTCTAGACTCTCATTTATGCATCTCCTGAAGAGCACAAAAAAGGGAAAGTATTATGAAAAAGATGCCCCTATTAACTTTACACTGAAAACCAAATCACTCTACAAAGCCTAAGCAAAAGCCACCATCTCTGTTAAATGTTGAACAAAGAGCACTGAAAACCTAGTTCAAGTTTTTAAGAAAACTAGTTTGCAGACTCCATCAAAAGTGCTGCACATAGATTTAAACCTTGAAGTAGCAGCTTGAAAGTAATGTGGGAAACAATGCTCAGAATCAGAGAATATTCTTAAATTTTCACAATTTAAGACAAATTCCAAGAATATTCAAATCTAGAAGCAACCTTCAGCACTCTCAAACACAAACCAAAATCCTGCAAATGCACCTGTAGGTACTTGTGAAAAGTGAAGACTCTTTAAAGAACAGGGGAGAAACTACTATTAATCCACTTAACTTATTTCCTTTATCATAAACAATGTGTCATATATATTCCAGCAGCGATCCTTAAAAGTCTTCTGAAATGTTTGTTCACAGCACTGGGCTTTAAGTCTAAACATTTAGGTTTCTAAAGTTATATCTCAGGCCTGTTTAGAGTCTTGTATGCTTTTCAAATAAAGACGTCACACTCAGTATGTTTGCCTGTCTCCCCTAAACACAGCCAGCAGTTTCTCTTTTCATTTTATTGCTGTTTTGAAAGTAACCATTTTCACTCATCTGCAAATTCTTCCCTTTCTTTTCACCAGCCTTGATGTTTATCAATGGGAAGCATTTCATTTTTCAATGAGTCTGGTGGGCCAGTAAAAGATTTCCTGGTAAATAAGACGTGGCCCAGGGTAGGCAAACCTTTGCTCATGTGAATAGACATGAGGGTCAAGAGGGCACCTCCTTGCATGAATAGCTCCTTTATTATTAAGCTGATGTTTCACAACAAGGATGGAGCAATAAAGAGTAAAAGTAAAGAACTGGAGAAGAGGGAATTCACTGAATCACCTTATATTTGGCTCAGTCTTTCCAAACTCCCTCCTACATCAGGGTAGATAAAGGTGTTATCACTGTGGATCCCTTTTGTTGCCCTTCCTGAAGAATCCCAGGATTTAGGGCCACTGAAACAAGTGGCAATAACAAGCCATAGACTTCTATCAACAGACAAAGCTGTTACACTACTTTTAAGATTCTACAGTGATGATAAATATGGTATTTTAACATTAATGCTAAAAACGTCAATTTTTGCACATAGCCTAAAGAATTATGAGACATTTCTCTTCCAAAGTAATTGTACATAGGGATGGGAGATTACACAGTTCTTGTGTCAATACACAGTTGTGGTTGAGGGTCTTTTGGAGGCTTAAATAATGTGAATAATGTGGCATCTCAGCCACATTTATATTTGAGCAATCAGCTCTATCCAGAAGAACATGGACAGGCAGAAACCAGACTATACACTGCCCAGGGTGAGTCACCTTTAAAATCAGGGTCTACATAGCATTACTCCAAGAAGTGTTTAAGTACTTTCTTTACCTCTTACAGTTATGATAAGTAATATGGTACTCTTAACAATCAAAAGCAAATGGATTCTTCACACAAGAGACTCCTAAAAGTTGCTTTTAAGCAAGTTTATTTTTAGGCATTTCTCAGGACAGAGGGAAAAGGCTTTCTTTTTAGCATATCCTACAATACTCAGCTTGTAAATTTCTGCAAGTATGTTAAACACATTTCAATAAACAGTTATTGTGGTGTATTTCTACTGTAATAGATTGTGAAATTTTTATTACAGAATATAAACTTTAGACAGTATTTGACCGAATAGAGCCCACTTAATAATCAGTTGAACTGTTGGTACAGAGACACTGGTCTGTACGTGAGCTGAGAATCTGTGCTGATAACCTACTTGTCTTTTGAAGTGCTCGAGATCAACACTACAGTTCTAGCTTTGTAGTCAGTCCACACAGTTTCCATTGCACTTATAACTAGCATTAGGCTCAAAGGAACACACAGGCTAACCTGGGTGGGGAACAAGGGCAGCAGAGAGACCGGTCTCTGAATAAGTCAGTCCTTGTCACCTTTCAGGCTGCTTCTGGAAACAAAATTGGTATTGTTAGTTCAACCTGAACATTTCTTGGCATCCTTTCATTTTACTAATACCCCGTTAAAATTCTAGAGTTGGTGATATTTGCTGAAGAACTTTATCCAGTGTGTTTTAAATGGGGGTCTTGAATAGGACATCAGAGAAGTAACAGCAAAGCTCAACATGGCTCTGTAAAGTCACATGAGTATCAGTGGGGACCAAAAACAGAGTGAAAGAAAAGGCTTCAAGATGAAACCACCTATTAAAAAGGGAGACAACAGCAGAGAAATTAGTTAAACGATGCAAAATCCCAGGAACAAGTTTAAGGAGGCCATGGAAGAAGCTAGAGGAAGAGGCTCAGAGGAACAAGACAGAAGTGAGAATGAGGACGGTGGGGAGGTGTTAAAAGCCCATTTTCAAATCACCAACATTCTGGATTTATTAAAAGAGAATAAATTTGGAGGTTTAACAAGAGAAGAGGATAATCAGGATTTGTGAAAGAGATGCTAGCAATGCTTTAAAGATTCAGCAGAACTCAACAGAAGCAGCATTGAGTGGCTGAGAATGGACAACTACAAGACTATTTGTGATATACTTAACAGCTTACTGAGGACAGAATCCTTATGTCGTTACATGATTCCCCCCATCACAGTTAGCTTCAGCTAGATTAGATTTCACACTGCCATCGTCCTCTATCAGAAGTGATACTCCCTTCTTTTCCCATCACTTCTTACATAGAAGTTGAATAAGAACAAGCACAAAACTACAAGTCTAAAAGAAAGCAGGCAGCGAAGTTTCCAGTTACCAGTAAGAGTGAAATAAAGGCATTTACATTTGAGCTAACCTGATCTTAGGACGACAACAGATTATCTATGAGGGATCATCAGACCATCAAGACTGGACATGGAAAGCAGGATATGATTGGAAGAAGTACAGAAGGAAAACTTAAACCTCATATGAGACTATTACCAGGGGCTAACACGCGTTGAAGAGGGAAGGCCCTCCACATTTTTTCACTGTCATCTTGTATTTTAAGGGGGAAAAAAAAAAAAAAAAAAAAAAAAAAAAAAAAAAACCAAAAAACCTGCAGCTTTCTGCCACTACAGGTTTAATTGTGATACGCATCAAGGGAGAAAACAAACATAAAACCCCCTAACGATTCCCTCATACCAACATGATTTTCATCCTAAATTGAGGCAGAATGTAGATTCTGCATTATGTCTGCAGCAAGTTAAGCAAACCAGGCTTAATGTACATCCCAATCCAAACAAGGTTTTTTTTTTTCTTGAGGACATTAAAACAGATTTGGGATACAACCCTAGAGTAAGATTTCATTAAAACTCCAGAACAGCAAAAACATACTCCAAACACATAGCATGTCTTTCATTTTCCAACATCCCTTTATGGTTTCAAGCCTCCATCCACCTGCTCCACTACATACCGCAAAGACACACTTAACAGGGCACTAAGATGGTAACAATAAGGACACTACCACCAGAAAGCTCTGCTATCTGAAGCAGACAGAAGGCAGCCACCAACTGAAGAAAGGAAACTTAAACCACAAACTTCTGGGATCAAGAACGTACGCTCTTCTAAGCTTGCACAGTATCGATTATACTAAGAAAACTAATGAGCCACTTTGCCATTCTTCTGTATTTTAGCATTTTAATAGACTTTTAGTGAACTTGAAAATATTTTTTTTTTTTTAAAAACCCCAAAACATAAAATCTACTCGGTATAAACATTCTCAGCACTGGAGCCCCACGTATCTGGGCAGCCTGTTTTTCATAGTTCACCACTGCTTGCCACATTTTAACGGATCCATAAAAAGGCACTAACCAAGTTTATATTGCTCTCGGATTTAATACATGGTATCGATTAATAATTAGTTTTGAAGAGGCATTCTGCCAGATGAGCAAGACAGGACGATTATCAACTCCTTATGGCTTGGAAAGAAGTCAGTATCCCAGAGTACAACAGCGCAACAGTTGCGAGCATCCCTCCGTGCGAGCCGCGCACCCTTTCCCCCAGCTACCTCGACTGACCTCCGGGACCCCCAGGGCACCTCATTTAGTAAGGGAACAAATAAAAAAAGGCAAAGGGAAGAAAATCAGACCAAACAGAAGAGGATCGAGATATTTGGCTTCACCTTCCCTCCTTCTTAACACAACATCCATTGAGGCAGAAGGAACCACCCTGGGTGCTAAAACAAGAGCCGCATTCACGGGCGCCGTGCTGAGCAGCGGGCGGGAGCACGCTCCGGGCGGGCACCTCTGGGCCGGCCAGCTAACGCTGAAATCAACCCCCAGCTTCTTCAGCACTCAGAGGGAAAGAGAAGGCAACGCGGACCCATTTAAGGGCTCTGTCTTCAAGTAGTTAGGAACGATTAAGAGGTTTCCCTACGCTCCCGCTCGAGGGACAGTTTTTCGGCAGCGGGCTTTGTGAAGGCACAGACGCGGTCGGGCTGCGCCGGGTCCCGCCTGGCTCCTCAGCCCGCCCGCCCACGGACGCGGGGTTTTCCGCTCCAGGGCGCCCGGCAGCACCTGCTGCTGCTGCCGCCGCTGGCACCCCCCGGCCCCAGCCCCGGCCCCCGCCCCGGCGGCGCCCGCTGTACCTGCAGGATCTTGTCCAGCCCCTCTTGGCCCAGGCAAGGGAACTGCTTGAGCAGCTCCGTCTTCTGCTGCTTATAGTTGTCGGTAGCCGAGCGCCAGTGGGGCTCCTCCAGCACCTCGAAGATCGCCGCCCCAATGGACAGGTAAAAGATGATGGCCGAGGTCAGCAAGGGGCCCCTGTCCACCATGGTGCCGGCGGCAGACAAGGAGGGCGGGCTGGCGGAGCGCGGCGGGCGGGCGAGCCGGGGCGGGTACCCTGCGCTGCGGCCGTGGGTGCCCAAAGCCGCCCTGTCCTTCCCCTGACCACCTCTGCCTACCCCGGCCGTCCACCGTGCCTCCTCTCCCGGCTTCTGCCGCGTTCCCTTAGAGTCTTCCACACTCCCCTTGCACACTCTCCTCCCACTCTCTCTCCTCCTCCTCCTCCTTCCTCTGCTCCGCTCCACTCCCCCAGGCTGTCTCCTTCCCCCAGTTTTCTCCCCTCCCTCCGGAGCAGCGATTTGAACCTGGTGCTCTCCCGCTTCCTCTCTCGCCCCCGGCCCGCGCATGCGGTGCTGTGGCCGGGGAGAGGCCGGCGGGGCGCCCCGGGCGCGGCGGGACCCAGCCCACGGCCCGGCCAGGGACGGGCAGTCCCCGCAGGGCGGGAGGGCGGCGGTGGGGTCTGGCCATCACCATCGCCATCGCCCGCCCCTGAGGGGCCGCCTGGGGGAAGGGGAGCGGGGCCGCGACCTCAGCTCTTCCCGCCCTGCCTGGCGGGAGTCGCTGTGGGGCCGAGAGGGCAGCCCGGCCCCGGCTCTTCCCCCTGAGCGCGGCTGGTCCCTGCTCCCGCAGTGGTCTGTGCGTTCCCCTCCGTGTTTTCCCTTGAGTCAGGGTAAGAAGGGGTAACGTCGCTCAGTTTTATTTTACTTGTTCCCTCATACCGGCAGGTTCAGCAGAATTCCTCGTTTTCGACGCCGGGAGGCTGTGAAACGAGGTCTGTGGCTTTCCTGGATGCGTGGAAGCGTGGGGGGAAGATGAGCAGGAGCTCTGAGGAGAAAAGGTGTCTGTCCAGAGATTTCACCCCTTCCCCGAGACGTCCACACGTGGGCATTACAGATCATTCGGAGCAGAAGCTGCATCTCCCTTTCTTTCATGCCTTTGGTACCTTCAGTAAATATTGTTGTGTACGCTGTGTGTTTGGGAGGGAGGGGCAGACACCGGGTAATGATTTTCCATGAGATGCTCGAAACATCTTCCAGGCTGAAGCTCTCTTGAAGCTCCCCCTGTTTGTGAAGCCTTCTCCAGGAGCTGCTTACAGCCACTCACAAGCCCACGCCCCACCGTGTTCGAATGGGGCTGGAAATGGGGTTAAATGGCCCGGAAGAGGATACAGCAATGCGTTATGCACCCTGGCAGAGTGCTGCTGGTGCGGACACGGTTCATCTTACAAACATTGTTTTTGTGGGGGTAACTTGTTTTCTTCCAGCCCCCGCAACAGGAAGTAAACACTCAAGAAGTAGAGTCGTTCATATCAACTGCATCAACACTAAGAGATTTGGGGTGTATAGGTACTCAGTTGGAGTACACAAACTAAAAGGCTAAGATAAGCCTGTGCAGACATAGTTGAAATGGGAAGAGGGGGAATGGAAGAGAATGGGAAAGACAATGGAAAGAAGTAGAGAATATGCAACACAGTATGAGAAAACAAAAAGAGCGGAGGAACATGCCTTGGTTAGAAGGTATATGGAGATACTTCTATAAAATCATGCCCAATGGATGCTTATGTGAGATTGCCTCCAGGAAATCACGTGGCCCTAAATCAGTCCTTCCTGCTAATGTATATAGTGCTCAGTAAAAGTACGTCTGCAAGAGGTTCCTGGCAGCCTAAAAGCAGGACTGGAGAAACCACAAAATCCACAAGCACGTTAAGTGATCAGTCTTTGCATGGGATTTCCCAGTTATTTAAAAGAAACATTAAGAAGAAAAAAGGATTTTCAAACTGCAGTAGTTAAAAAAAATTAATTTGTATGTGCTAGAGGAAATAGCAGGAAAAAAGCATTGTAATAAACATTTTTAAAATGGGTGTCATAAAGAAACTCCGCTAATCTTTTTTATTAATGCAGAAGTGGGGGATACTTCATGAAGTTGAAAGGCTGTAATTTCCTTTTAATTAAAAGGAAAAGAAGAATTTCATGATGCACAATTACCACATGAAAATTATTCCCAGGTGTTATCACTTGGCCCACGACCTTTGCAGAACTGGAAAAGCCATTGGCCACATAAATAAATAACATGAGCATCTGTCATTGTCTCACTCGCTGATTTAAAAGTAAAGTTAAAAATCCTAAGGTATATAAGTACTTACGGCAAGTGACTGAAAGTATTAAAGAACTTTCAGTAGGCAAATTATGATATAATTTTCCTTTTGGTGCTCTTGCACCTTCTTCTGAGTCACCTGCAAGTGGTTAGGTTATTCTGACAGCAGTGGCAGTAGCCTGACACGTTACAGCAGTGCTGCACTTGTGTGTTCCTGACCCTGAACATCTGTGCTTCGTAACTGGAAGGTATTTGATTAAATTTTGAAACTGTACTCTTCTCCATCTGTCTTTAAGTCTCTAAAGGCCCATTTATACATTGAAACAGTATCTTAAAGGCACAAGGAATGACACGAATGACCCTGAACCCACTGCGGTTACAGAGCACAGACAAGAGCAAAAACACTTTCAGGCATTTTACAGAAAGTTTGTGATTTTGATTCAACATTTCTGCTTTCCACTCTAAACTCCCAATCACTGATTGCATAATTAATACTCTCAGTAACTGAGTCAGTCGGTGTTTTAAAACAAACAAACCTGTGTATCACATACCATTTTCCCTGTGTTGAAATGCTATTGCACTTGTTAGACTGTCTCCTTGTGTTTCTCAGAGTTTAAAAGAGGTGAGCCTGGTAAGGAGCAACATCCAGAAGAATAGTTTATTCCCCAAGGAACCATAACCAGCTACTCCTACAAGTAGAGGTGATCCACTGAGTATCAACAAACTTCAAGCACTTAGATATTTCACTTAGATTCCATTGTCTTTTGTAGAACAAATTACAAGGTATACTTTCATGCTGCTGGCCAAGTGAGTGCAGCAAGAAGGAATGTTTTGTGTAGCTGGCCTCTCTTTACACCTCCTGATCTAAAATGCTTCTCCTGACCTCAGAAAAGATCCCATATCCTTTTATTCATGGCCCTTTTCTCCCCTTTGTTTCCCTTGGATTAAACAGTACCCCTATTGTCAACCCACAGCACCTGCCACATAGGCCCCACAGCTTTTCATGCTAGCTAAGTTAATGAAAAGGCTGGGGTTATTCACTCACAGGCTTTTAAATCTCATTAAAAATCAAGGGCAAAACAGCAGAAAGCACTGTGGTGAGCAATACCACAAGTATCAATCATTTGTATTATTTGCATAGGACGTTATTTCAGGCTGTCCAGTCCAAAAGGAAATCTCTTTCATCCAAGCTGTATGTCTAAGACACATTTGCTGTACAGATGTTTCCTAGGGCAGCCTGAAATGAATGAATAAATGTCAGAAAATGTTTTAGATGGAGCAAGTAAAAGACATTGTTTGAGCAAAAGAAACCTATCATGTAGTGGCAAAGACTGCATGTTATACTGAGTATGAACTATGAGCCTCTCTTCAAGCCTCTGCCATTTTTCACTTAGAATTCTGTTTTTGGCTGGTTGATGACTGTTCTCCATGCCTGTCAACTCTGCATCTTTCATTTTTTTAAACTGTTGAAATTTAGACACCTCCAACGTTGCCTTCAAGTGCCTTGCATCTAGCCACGTATGGTTTAACTAAGTTGAGGGGTGCACTGTCGTGACTATCGTGAGCAGTTTGGCTTCTTCGATGCAGTCCAGTGCACACAAAGAGGGTAAGGATGGTCTGCAGATGATGCAGAATTTTATATGAGGCATTTGTGGAAAGTTCAAAAATTCTCCATGGGATTGTTCATACCTTTTGGCTTAAGTATTTACACAAAGCACATTTTATGCGGTGAATGTACAGTAACACATAGTAAATCATAACAAAAATAATAAAAACCTTTACCAAAACAACCTGCATACCACTGCAACAGACTTCTTCACCCATGGACAGATAATGAGTGAACAAACACCACATGACAGATGTTAGTCATGCCGCTTAATGAATAACTGGTGATGAGTACAATACCTGTGTGGAATGGCTGTAATATGTTCAAGGAAAAATATGCTTTTGGATCATCAGTTTTTCACTGAGGTACCTGCAGTGCTCGAGAGAAATGTCTTCATCAGGAAGAAGCCTAGGTATTTCAACAGTTTTTCTGCATCTGTTTCCTTGACTGCCTTGTTCCTCAGCCATCCATAGCAGTCACTGGATGATGAAACACATTTTCCTTCAAAATATTTTAAAAAGAAATACTCTGGCCTTCTCTTTCTGTTCCACCGTGACCTCACTGGTAGTGCCAAAAGCTTTATGGCAGTCCTTCATGCTGACATTCATGTCAGTGATCTAAGCATTTCAGAACACAGCTCTACAAAAAAAGACCGACTTGTACAATGTCAGTCCTGGACTGGCTTTTACCACCATGATACCCGGAGGACATTACTCTTCTAGATAATATAATATGCTCAAGGATAGCTGAGCACCATGGTAACAGAGTCAGTGAATATGCAACAATCTGTTACTTTGTTATGTAAAACATCACTGTCAAGTCTTATTTTTGTGTCATTAAGAAGGAATTAAATTTTATTTGTGTATAGTAATATGGATGAATGTTTGCACATCACCCTGAGACTTGTTTCCCAAACCAGTATAATTTAACTTTTATCAATCTGGTGTCATGCAGGGCATGCAGTGCATACTTCCTCCAGTGTTACTGCCTGAATGTGACAGTGCTAGATCACAGGGGAGAATTCAAGAGCTGCTAGCCTCCCCCGTCTCCCAGCTGGGTTGCACAGCTGCGTGTCTGTGTGCCAGGTTGTGCAATGAAGGGCCTTGTATGTGACTGGGCAGCTCCCAAATCCACACTGGGCTCCCTTCCATGCACGGTGTGTAGCACTCACGTTTTGTTAGTCAACATGCCGGAAGAGTTGTTCTGTTCCCACCTATCTCTTCCCTCTATAGAGAAAAAGTCAGCACATTAATTTTGGCAGAGGGAAAGCAGAGGGAAGGTTGATGGCTTTTTTTTTCCCTCTCTTGGGTGAATAGAGCTTCGTGGATAACAAATGAAGACAGCTATACACCAAAAAAACATTGAAGAGGATCATATTTTTATCATCTGTTCTCCCATTCCAAACCCTACAGCAACAGCTTGTGAGGCTAGATTGGGTCTTATCTAGGGAAAGAAAAGATTGAGTAAGTAAGTGAGAGAGTTGGCTACATGCAGTTAAAGGAGTATGGATTTTTAAGATTTTTGTTTCCTATGGACACTAGTTGCTTTTGTGCTTGGTGTCCTGGAATGAAAGAAGGGTCATGGCCCACGCGGTCTCTATGCATGCGCCTCTCCCTTATGTGTTTAAAGGAGTTTTGAAAGAAGACAAGAGTTCCTGGCATAGTCAACCTCCACAGCCCCTTAGCCTGTCACGTGGTTCTTTGTGATCCCTCCTCCGTCTTGTGTGGTATTGGGAAAGAAGACAGCAAAGGCTGAGCACTAACACCCACAGCTGTCCTGCAAGAGAAGGGCCTGCAAGGCTGTTAGTGGCTTTTAACTTATGCTTTGTACCCTCCTAGACCATCCCCAGGAGAGGTGTTAAGAGAGTTTGGAGAAACTTGGATTTCGGTGTTTACTATCTTCCAGTGGTGCCTCCCACATGCCAAAACTCAGTGTAAAAGTAGCAAGCAAACCCAGGTGACTCGCAGATGTGACTCTTGGCGGGTAACTTGGCACAAAAGTGACATGAGTTAGAACATCAGAAAGAAATCCACCTGGTATAGTGCTTCAGTTAACAGCAGCAGGACTGTTGTCATTGCTCTAAGCATAGAAGCTGCCTGCAAGTTCTAACTTCCAGGTCTCATGGTGAGCACCATGCTCTTGGCTCTCAGTGACTTTGCAGGGATGTGTGTGTGCATGGTCACAGTCAATTGCAAGATAACCCATGGCTGAGGTGGAAAAGCAAGTCAGATGCTGGATATTTTCCTCCTGTTGTGTAGCACCTCAGCAGTGCTCCGTTCATCATTCTGTCTCACAACTGGGACAAAATCCATGGAAAGTGAAGAAGCAGTGAGTGAATGGAAGCAGACTCGAATTGCCCATGTTGCTGCTCTCCTTTGGGAGCTCATGGGGAAGTCCTGGTAACTCAGGTCAGACTCACAATGGTGCCAACAATGAGATGTGGGGGAGGCCTGTCAGGAAGCAGAGTTGAGGGAAGGCAGAAGGCAAAAGAATAGACAACTCCTAACTGTACCTGTACATCTGCAAAAATCTCTGAGGCAGTTGGGGGAGAGAGAGAGAAGAGTATGGGGGAGGGAACACTGACCCCTTCAAGATAAAGGGCTGTGGTGGTCTCTAAGGGCATCCAAACAGAGGTGAACATCCCAAGCTTCTTTGTTCATTCAAGAGGACCATCTGAGGCTGAACATCCCCAGGGAATACTGCATTGCCAACATGGGTTATAGAGACTAATGGTTAGCAGCCTGTTAGAGGTTTCACAACTCATTTCCTTTGAATATTACTTATTTCTTTTGCCAAAGAGAGGCGAAAAAGGCAGGAGGAGGAAATAAAAGCTAAATGGGCTAGTTCATTTATTTTATAAGATCAAGTCAATAAGCAGATGGGTGAACTCTGCAGACGGCATTGCTTCAGTCAAGACAGAAAATTCAGTGCTTTCCCTGCATGTGTTTTTTTGCAAGATTTCTTTGGAACAAGGAAGTGTATGCAAATAATGGGACCAATCTGCAAATGCTCATTCAGTTGAGCAGCCATGAACTCTCACTGACAGTGGATACTTGTAACAATAAAGATTCTCCAGGCTGCGGAGCCTGGCTCTTAGGTCTGCTTCATGTTCTACCCTTGCTTCACTACTCCCTAGTCTCACCCCCAATCTTTTGCAATTCAGTGACAATCAGAGTTAATAAAGGTGTGTCTGTGATCCTATAAAGCAATTTGCATCATCATCTTTTGTGATGAAATTTTCACAGGGGAAGGAGGAGCAGCAGCATTTTGTCCAAGTAAAGGTTACCCTGGCGATATACCAAGAAGCCTGAAGCCCTTAATTTTCGTAAGAGAGATTTGATTACCGCGGCCCATATCTGAGTGCAGAAATGTGTCCTGCAGAAACTACACCTCCCTACCCCTTCACTCCCCCTCTTCCAAGATAAGTCTAAAAGTAGTCTGGAGCTTACAATCTTGCATGACTGCCACTGTGTCACAAGCGCATGGACAAGCTTGGGCTGCCGTGCTGAAATCATTGTACTAGGTCTACAACAGATCACATGGCATCTGCCTCTGCCCTACCAAAAACATAATTTTCCATAGCCGGGTTGATGAAACTGTGCTGCTTTCACTAGACAGAAGTGGCCAGAACCTGTCAGTTGACATTAACTGTGTTGTATGTTATTTCAATGTGTGTCTATTATAAACAGATGACAATACAACTTCCATTTTGACTAAAGGAACTGATAATCAACACAGAGCTATTAAAACATGACAAATAAGCAATGTCTAAGCCAGATAAATAAATGAGCTGTTGGAGAAGTCTTTCTTCTGCTGTCCTGTCTAGTGCAAATACAGCAGCCTTGCTCAATAAAGAAGGCCTCATTTAGTTCTGGGCTTGTCTCAACACTAGTCTTTTACAAGCACTTTGGACAAGATCATTAAACCTGCATGTATCAACTGAAGACATGCCTCCCAAATTTCCTTCTAATGCTGGGAAAAGCCCTAGTTACACAATTATACCTTGACTAACAAATATCTGTTCTCGGCAGTGGGAAGTGAGTTGTTTTGCAGCTCTCTATCAGAGTGTACAGATGCCTTGTATGACATTTAGACAGATTAAATTCCTTTGCCTCTCTTTATACCTGGGCTGCTTGTAGGGCATGCTGCTTGGAAAACGTGGGAAGATTACAATTGGAATATCTATTATTATGATAATGTGTGGAAATCTGACAGCTGTTAACAGAGCAGTGTGGTAAGGACGTTACTGGGGTTCATAGGTAAAGCAGAGAGGGGATTTTGATATCTGTCATTAGTACAGAGCAGTGGGAGAAGCTGCTGTGGTGCCTCACTGGCAAGACACAGTGGGGAGGCTGCTACAACCATAAGCTGGGCACTGGAAGAAATGGTGGGATGGAGCCTACAGGAAGAGTTGTGCATGGCCCTCCTGCCATGGGAGGCCTTTGCTGGCTGTGTTGTGGGCAGCAGGGCCGCACGACAGATACTCCAGCTATCATTTTTATTTTCCAGAAAAAAGTTGGCTTTCCTATCTGGGGTGACTAAACTAAAATGTCTTTTCTCCATTTAACCTTGATGCAAACTCATGTTTTTGAACAGAGGTCCCAAGTTTTAAGATCCAATTCAAATCTGAACCTTTCCTTATGGTCTTCACTGTGTGGAGTTCCTCTGAGTCTGGCAGTTTTCCATATTAGAAATCTAATATTGTTTACATTGATTGTGGTTTAGACATAAAGCTTGAATTCGATCCTGTGTGGATAGAAGGATTGAATATCTTCAAACAGTGGTGCAGTGAGAGAAAGAAAGGAAAAGTAAAAAGGCCTTGAATAATATAAAAGATGGGATCTAGCACTGCTAAGGAGGCAGATCAAATAACCTCGTGGTCTTTTCATTTGTGACTTGTGCAGTTCAGCATAGGCTTTTCAGGACAGTTGAGTACTCACTTCAGGACTAGGGGGCAGGGGTAAGGAAGAGCTCACAGCAGCACCTTGACAGCTTGCCAATGCACACACAAGCAATACGCACCTTTCAGTTAGTCCCTGCAGTGAATTATGTTTTCAGTTGTACCTTGCAGAGTGAATAGCAAATAACTTTAGACTGTAACACTGTTCAATCTGTTCCACCATATGCATTCCTTTTCCAAAGAATACACTGTACCGTGGACTAATGAGGGCGTTCAAATAACAATGGAAAGAATGACTCTGAACTAATTTCAAAGCTGCATATCCAGTTCTCTGCCTTTTTCGGTCAGTCTCTTTATACCATTTATGCCTGGTTTTAAACAGACTTGGTAGGAGAAGAGATTCCAGCATACCTGATCCAACTTTTAAACTCAGCTCCACAGAAAGGCAGATATTACATAGCCATAGAGTTAGAAAGTCAGCAGAATTTTCTGTGCTCCCAGTACATTTTTATTTCTTAAAACTATGCAAATTCTGTGTTGGTAAGGTACATAAAACTGACTGTGGGAGGTTACACATGAACTGGAATGCATGGCACAAAAACTCATATCTTTCTGTAACACTAAGTATTGTCTCACATATGGGAGGCAATATATCAGAACTCCCAAATCCTCTTTCAGGCACCTGTAAAAAGCCACTGAAACCAACATGGGCCACCTGCGACATGCAAAGCCCTCAGCTGAAACAGTCACATTCACAAAGCTGAGTTATGAAGTCCTCTGTAATAGAAAGTCCTCCAAACTTGAAAGATTTATTGTTCTTCTGGGGCCAGTTTTAGGCACATAACTTATTCCCACTGAGCTCTGGCAGTTTCTCATATCCTGGTTCTTCTCACAGTGTCTTCTCTATGGCTAGTCCTGCAGCCAGCTTGTTTTCTAGCTGAATAAGCTGCCTCTGCTGTAATATCAACACTTGTTGGGCTAACAGGAAAGACAGTGGAATCAGATGCATATATAGGATAACAACAGTAATACTGTATATTCTTTATTCCTTGTATTGGCTTTCTCCCTGAAGGACTGTGCACAGCACAACACTGAGTGAATTTCAGTCCTTGTACAGGGCCAAGATGTGGTTTCTACAACACCTGCGTTCTAGTTAATGTTCAGGTTGGCTGAGTGGGAAATAACTCTTGTTACACTTCTGCACATAGGCAAATTTTGATTAAAGACAACGAAAAATTATTTGGGAGGAGTGAGGGTATTTTTTTTCTTCTTCTCATTCTGGGAAGGACTACCAAAACCCTTCTACCTACTGAACTATAAAGACAAAGAATAAAGGTTGCAACTAATATGGGGAAAAGGGAAAGGTTTTACATCACCACTCTGTCCCGTTTGAGTGGTCCATCTCCATATATTCTTCATGCTTGGGCAGTGCAGTTTCTGTTCAGAAATGTTCCTGCCTTGAGTGTCTGCTTCATGCAGTGATAGTTAATAGAGTGTTGTGTCATAGACAATGCCTGGCACAGGGCATTGCTCTGCTGTGAAAGGGCTCAGCTGATCACAGTGGCTGTGAGGACATGGGTGAAGGCTCCCGTGCACTTGCTGGACCAAATGCATTTCTTAAAAAATAGTATTTTGGTATAAGACAAGTCAAAAGCAGCAAGCCTCTGACTGGAAACAGACAGCCCATTTATTCTTTCAGAAATTCCATTTATGTGAGACATGGATACAAGCCCTCCATACCGCTAAAATCCTCCAACTCTTGCAGACAGACAGGTCTCCTTTTAACCATTGTCCCAGATGTATTTCATCCGCAGTACAAAACAAGTCTGGCTCAACCCTTTGCAGACCTCTGAATTGTCAAAAGCCTGGAACAACGAGACTCTCAAGTGATTGCATCACGTGAGAGGGGAGGAGGTCAGAGGGAATCATCGCTTGAGAATGCATGCCCACATCTCAGCTCCTAATCCTGGTCTGACACTGGGCATGTCGGATCACGCACGGAGGAGATGCACAGGGCATGCCACTGCTGGCAGGTGCGTGCTGCTTAACAAGGTTGCTTTGAATGCTGGCCCCTGCAGGTTCTCCTCCACCTGCTCCAGCCCCAGGCTGGAGCGCTTCCTCTCCACAGCCGCAGTGCTGGCAACAGCTCCTACCTTGGGGGGTGCTGCTGTAGGGATGGGTGCAGGAGGATGGTGCTGCTGCAGGGATGGGCTCAGGAGGATGGTGCTACTACAGGGATGGGTGCAGGAGGATGGTGCTGCTGCAGGGATGGGTGCAGGAGGATGGTGCTGCTGCAGGGATGGGCTCAGGAGGATGGTGCTGCTGCAGGGTTGGGTGCAGGAGGATGGTGCTGCTGCAGGGATGGGCTCAGGAGGATGGTGCTGCTGTAGGGATGGGTGCAGGAGGATGGTGCTGCTGCAGGGATGGGTGCAGGAAGATGGTGCTACTGCAGGGATGGGTGCAGGAGGATGGTGCTGGCGGTGGAGTGGCAGCAGCAGGAATCTCACTCAAACTGCCTCAGGCTCAGCAGGACTTGTCTTGGCATTACCAAAGGATCATGCCACTGCCTTCATTGCAGAAATACTGACCAAGGCTGACTTTTCCTTTTAGAAATAGAGAAATTTCATCTAGTGAACTATGTATTTCTTGGATGTTATTTGGCTTGCCAAATGGCTGTAACTTGTCAGCCTTCACTTTCTTCCTACCAGATCAGCCCAAGGCCTAAAAATGCTGTGTCTTGTATCTTATTGCTGAAAGATTAGTTTGTGCATGAGGTTCTGTTAAGAGAATCTGTTATACAGAGGTTACTAAACTCCTTGTACCTTCCTCACAAAGCAGATGTGTCCTTTTCCCTAGAAAAACATTGAAATTATCAAGGGATTAGCATATGTTAGGGAACTAAAAAAAAAAAAAAAATTACAGCAAGAAGGTCAGAGAATACACAAGTTCTTTGGGTTCCTGTGTTTTGCAGCCAAAGTTCTGAAAAGCACTTCTGTTCAAGCACAGAAACTGTAGCTCTCTGTACTGTTAGAAGGATGTCAGCAATTGCAGAAGTGTGGAAGAGGAGGGGAAGTCCCAAGGCGCCAGCTGAAGGAAGGAGAAGCAGTGACGTGAACAGTGCCCCTTCAAACAGCAAGGAAAAGAGGAACCACCAGCTCTGTCTCTAAACCACCAGATCTCTTTTCTGTGCTAGCAGGATGCTCTGCCCAGCCCCTGCTTCAATTTAAAATTGTCTTTCAGAGAAATAAATGCAAATGCCCCAGGTGACAACTAATATGTATCACAGAAAATAAATGGAACCCATGGAGTCAGGAAAAAAAAATTAAAAAGGGCTAAGTTTCATTGCACTTACTTCTCTTTGAACTTGCTGAAGTTCAGATACATTCAGAACTGGAGTTTTGGAGCAGACTCATTTCTGTTGTCAACTCACTTATCCTCTGTTGTTGTGGATTGTTTATTAAAAAATAGCGTGCTATTTTTTAGCACTCCAGGTGAAAATGTAGAAAAATTAGTTCTGAGTACAGTGGCTGTATTTTTTAAAATGCTTTAAATAATGTGCTTAAGAAAGCTGAGGGCAAGTATGTGTGAAGATATACTGCTTAAAATACTGAACTTTAACCTTGTAGGTCTGCACATTTGTACAGATATCCACATCACAAACTCAAGCACTCTTAGATTCAAACTGCTGGATTCATCAGGAACTCTTCAGCTGTGGACAGAATATATTTCAGGAAGCTGGAAGTAGTACAGGATAATCATGGACTGAAAAGGCTTTTGCCCTGTTCTGAGTTGCAGAGCAAGATTTGACCCAAAAATACACTATCAGAAGCTCTTTGAATTAATGTAATAATAGAATATGGTGCTTTTATTTCTTTTACCTAATGGTCTCCAATTCATTTAGAAGTATTGTTTAGCACTAGCTACAGCTCTCAGTTGTGGAAATGTATTTTCACAGGCAGCTGTGAAATGATTGTGTGATTTACCCTGTTTCACAAAATTTAAAAACAACAAAAAACAAAGAGTAAACAAAAGGAGACAGGGAAAGGGAAGCAGGAAAAGGGCCAGGGAATCAATCAAGATTGGAATGAAAGTTTTGCCTCCTATTCCTGCTGGACAATATTTTCTGTCACCATCATTCTCACTAATGTACCTGAGCAAAAGGATGTCGAGTTACATACTGTCATGATTCTACACAATGTTATTTTTGGCATTTTTTATTTGCTTCTGTTTTGACCGCTTACAAGGTTCCCTCAGGGAGGGGTAATAATGTCTACCCTCAGAGAAGCCCAAACTTTATTGTTGTACTCCCAGAACAGTTTCTAAACCCAGTTGCTCCTCAGCCATTAAAACACACTAGATCTGTCAAGCCGTCCCTTTTAACTTTCCTAAGCATTGGGTGTTTGTGCAGTGCTTTATGTGCGTGTAATTGCAATGACACAATTGAAATATGCTTAAAAAGACAGTTTTATAATAAGTCTCTTGTTAATAAGTCTGTGGTTACTCAAGCAAGGTTACTTCAGTTTCTGGCTTGTCACAAGAACCAGCCATATAGGAAATGTATGGGCCTTTTCACATGAGAGAAAATTAATACTGGGAACTTTGTAACTCAGAAGATGTTGAGAGATGTACAGCCATTAAAGTCTCTGACTAACAAATCTGGGAAATGATGGCAGACCACTGGTTACTGTGAGAAAGATGCTCTTGCAGTTTCCCCACCCAGTAAAGGCTGGGTCCAAATGTTTGTTGTCAGTTGCTAGAGAGCCCGTAACTTGACATAACCAGGCGCTGATGTCAGGGCTTCAGGACTAATACTGAGCTAAAATCTTGTCAGCATTTGTAGTTAACCTTTTTATTACAGATTGATGGCACAAAGCAAACTTAAGTCAATGTTTACCTCCACTGTTAAAAGCAAGGAGAAGGGAAGAGAACAGTTAGTGGCTTCAGGAGGGCTTGATAGCCAGAGACTAGTGTCCTTGTAAATCTGATAAATAACAGACAGTCCAAATTTTTGTAAGAGCTCCAAGGTTCCCTGCGGGATTCCTTTAGATAAGAATTTGAAAGGCTGTGGTTACTTCCGAAGGTACGTTCCTCTCTCAAGGTCCAGCAAATGGGGAGAAACAACTTTAAAACAGAAAGAAGGAACATATGGGGAGAAACAGCTTTAAAAAAACCCTGAAACCCCAACAACCTTTGCATAGTGATGGACTGTCTACACTCTCTTAGAAGAAGCATGCAGTCAATGGATGTATAAAGCAAGAGGAACAATTAGATAAGAGTGTGGTGAGCAGAAACACGAAATGTAATGGAACTGAAAACCAAACATTGCCGTATGTAACCTCCTGAGTCAGGGTCATGCCCTAAATACACATTATTGTCTGAAAGTAGTGCATGTTGTATTTAAGTACCTAAACATAGACTTAATGCATACCTGAAAAATATTTTCCAGATCCAGCATTATATCCTTTTATGTACAGTATGTTCCTTTAATAAGGAAGAGACGGCAATCCTGAACCTGCGGTCAGAGGTGCTTGTCTTGAAGAAGGTTCCTGGAACCATCTTGGCTCAGGTTCAAAGGCTGCTCAAATGTTTAAGCTCAAACTAATCAAATTAAGCGTGTTCTTGACAGGTTATGTTCCCCCTTTTGTAGGTCTCCCCTGGGGGATATTAGTCATAAACTCAGCAGAACGCCTACACTGCATCCACGCAATTTGAGGTAGATGTTAAAATAATCCCCCACCTGAGCACACAAGGTTGGTAACTGTTCAACCAGTTATGCAATTTGCATGTGTAAATGAATTTAGCATTCACAAATGGATTCCTATGGGTATTATGGATAGTTAAGAGTGGAATCTGAAAACTCTTCTGTAGTATTTATTTCCCACAAGGGGATTTTATCACATCAAATTATAAATCTGTATGTTGAGATATATCTATATATAAAGATGCACAGAACTGCCTGTGTTCACTTCTGGAGCTGTAACAGTGCTTAGCCAATTGAGAATGTGATGATGGAGCTCCATACGAGGTCATCTTTGCTTGTCACATTTTGGGAAAATGAGCAGGACACCAAGACTGGCAATTTTTTCAAATTGTAGTGGCCTCTGAGAATAGCTGATTTCATGCCCTCTGGGTGTTTGGATTTCAGTTTGTAGATCATTTCAACTCTTGCTTTATTTTTTGGAATGCAAATCTTCAGGTTATGCAATGTACTATTCAAATTCTTTATTGTCAGTACTCAGAAAGGAAGTGTGTCACCAGTCCCACTGGCCACTTATTGGCACCAAGTTGTTAGCAAAGTGTTGTGTGAGTGCTGAGTTTCTGGCACTGACCTTTTTAAATATTTTTTTCTTTTGGGAACAGACAAACACAGTTCTGACCTATGCAGATGAATGTAGAAAAATAAGGTGGCTTAAAGTTTGAGTCTGCCAGCTCTGTTAGTTTTATCAGTTTCTGTAGTATAATACAAAATCAAAGTATTTTTGCATGATCAGTCCAGGGAAGAATTGGGTGGTTAAAATGATCAATACTTCACCTAGCCTTAGAGAATTCAATTTTCATCCCCTTCTCATGAAAACAGAAACATCTTCCAGATATTCATGTGTTAAAAATATAACATCTCTCACTCACATGTTTACAAAACTGTTTCCCAATATGATTTTTACTTTCTAAATGGGCGAGAGTTTCATGAAAGGTAATTTTAAAAGTTATCCCATAATTCATGTTTTGGGATCAGATTAAAGTTTGGGTAACAGTAATGACACATTTAGACTTTTCAAATTCCTCACAGGAACCACAGAGCTACTAGTAAGAGCCATGAATGTGACTTTTCCTATATGCCTGTAGGCATAGATTTATATTAGAGTATTATAGGTTTATATATTTGAATATTCCCTGTCAGATAAAAGAACATTAATCAATGTAAGATATTAGGAATTGCTAAATCTCTTGACTAATCCTCTGGGGACATATCCCTCATAGTGATCTGCTTTTGGATTAAATGAAATATGTTTACCTTAAATTCTATTCCATATCACCTTTAAAGTCTTAATCTCAAAGATTCCCAGGAAATTTTGGGAAAACAAGAAAAAAAAAAAAAGCAAACAAACCCAAACCTGCAATAGTCTTCTTAAGTTATAACACAAGAAAGATTTAAGCACTTCTTCCTCTTAGAGAAAAAAGAGCAAAAGGATACCTCTGAATACCTGGATTTTTTACCTTGTTGGTCTAATTTTTAGGAAAAAAAAACTAATAGAAATTTAAGAATGATAAAAAATTTAGAAAAGGTATCATACCAGTAAGCAGACACTGGTATAGGACATTAACAAACTAAAAAAATGAAACTGATCATCTGAAGTGATGGGGACTCTTTTCTGCCTACTTTAAACTCAGTTTCTGCTTTGCAAATTTACAATTCTAATGCCCCATAAAGACTTATTAGGCGAAAAAAGTCTTTGCTAAATACTTCATGTTTCCTTCTTTCCTATTCTCTCATATTATTTAATCAGACACTGATGACAGTAATTCAAACAGAAATAAAAATGTTACTATAAAACATCCAGAGAGTCCTTTAGGTAAACCAGTGTTAAAAAAATAGCACTGACAATTCCTCTCAGTTCCAGAACCTCATGAGAATTAGAAAAACTATTACTTTCTTTTTGTAAATAACATCAGGGTATGTTACATGAAAATTTCAACCCTAAAAAATAAACTGTCAAAAATAATATTAATCCTGTGCACTAATTTTTGCAGCAGACGTGTTGTTACAGGCATTCTCTGCCCTTTGCTGGGTTTTAGCTGCTGCCCTTGTTTTTACCTGCTGCTGGAATATAGCTTTATCATATGAGGCTGCTGTGTTACAGTGCTGCTTCCTACCAGTGTATTCCTGACTCATTTCTTTAATTACTGTCTACTGTTTATGCCATTTGCAATATGTGAATGAAAACAGAAACCAAGGCATGAAAGAGATTGACAATATAGATTAAGTTATAAATCTGTAACCTCTTTTAGTCCCCTACTTCAGACTTTACTATCCTCGTATGCATTTTATCTTGTTACAGTGATGTACTGGATTTGTTTTCCCCCCCCCCCCCCCATAAAAAGCCTAATCATTTGGGAGCTCTTTGGCTAACTATGTAGTGGGATCACTTTTCCAGGCACAGCAAGTATTTTTCCATCCAGCTCTATCTTCAAACTCAAGATGTCTTTGATAGATAAGGTTATTCATTTCTTTGTCATTTTCAGTGTGGACTTCTTAGCATTTTGGTCTGAGGTATGACTTTTGCCAGCATAACTGTATAGCTAAAACCTGTAGGAAAAATGCAGCTGAAAAGAGCAGTGACAGTGTTCTGCTTCGCATAAGGTAGTGAACTGTTCTCCTACAAACGCTTCACTGTCAATATATCTTCATCCTCAATTTAGAACATAGTTGGAACAGTACAATTTCTGGGTAGAAACATGGCCCAAAGGACTTGCATGGTTCTTTTTAAACCCAGTTGGCTGTCTTGGTTAATGTGGAGTTCTAATTCAGTTTGATAGTAGATACATTTAGTTTAAATGTTTTCTTGAAAAAAATGTATTTAAAACATTAAGTTAATCTAAGATTAAATGCTTTACTGCACAGGAATTTAGGTAAGTGCTTAAGAGTTCTGATGAATCAGAACCCAGTTAGTAAATGAATAGCTATATGGTTTCAGAAGTTGTCCTTTTATATTACACATTCTCAAGCTCAAGAACTACTGATATTTCAGCACAGTGATTATTATACTAATTATTTTTTACCAGAAAATATGTTAAATGTTACCACACAAATATAAAATAGCAACTGTTTTACGTTTATTATATTAACAATATATTATGCTATTAGTACAGTATTCTCTCCTATATGCTAGATGAACAGAATCCATAAAAAGAGCGTGCTTGTTCTGGGAAAGCAATCATCTAAAGACAGAAAGAAAACAAGAATTATGAGGAGAGAAATAGTATATTTTAATCATAAAATTACTGTGAGGTGATGTGATGTTGAAGCAAAGAGTGTCATTATCATACATAATTTCATCTACTCAGACCTCGAAAGAAGATTATTTGTGAAGGTTACTTCTAATTTTTTCTTGTAATTTTTCCTTGCAAATGAATTTTTAGAGTTTCCAAACACTATCAGAGTCGAATGAATCAAATATGTTGGGACAAACTGTATGAATACAACAAAAGGTGATTGTGAAAATTTAACAGTTGAGAGTAGTGAGAAACTTACAATGTAAAATGGTTTTATTAGAAAATATATACTCATAAACCCCAAAGTGTTACACCACAATATTTTCGGTGCACTTCTGATAAAATGCAGACTGGGGATGTGCAGCTTGTTCTTAGTACAGCCGTTAGGTCTGGAACATAACCAAGAGCTTGACCTTCCAAGTCCATAGCTCTGTGTCAGTGCCACACTGCTGACTTGGTGACTCACATTTATCCTCCAAGGCACCCAGGTCCTCTGCTATCAGCCCTGCCCTGCCATATGAGTTCTTTCAAAACCAGTGATCCAAATGTTTCCTTGCTTCCTATCTCTGAGTGCCATTCCTGGGAATGTGGGAATCTGCGTGAAATGAGGTCTCTCTCTGCTGGGAACAACTTCAGGATATCCAAAAGTGATGGGTGATTATCTTGTACCACATCAGTATTCTTATCTAAATGCATGACACCAAATAATTTATTTAATTTAGGGCACAGTATGGCATTACAGCAGTGATGTCACTGAAAGACACGTTCATGCTTCTCAGAGCAGTTCCTTGTGTAAAGTTGCACTCACACAGCTATAAAGGTATTGGGCAAGTAAGACTTATATCTGTACAGAAACTGATGTTAACCTGATATAATCTGAGTGGACATAGCATTCTCTATGTTGATTTAGCTTTAGTTGATTGCCTACTGACTTAGGTTAAATCCTTAAACCTACTCATAACTTCCCATATATCAGGGTGTATTCTGTCTAATCATTACAGTTTTCTTTTCTGTAAAGTGACTTAGAAGTTCAAACCTCCTTTTAGAAATTATTTCCATGTCCAAGAACCTCAGACTTTTTGTAAGACACTAAAACTTAAGCTTATCTTGAAAATTATATCAGTGGTCTTAAAATGGCAAGAGTCTCCACCTGCGTCGTGCAGCATAAAGCCCTAGATTAGAAAACAAGTCCAAAGTAAATATTTAATTGAGGATAAACAATTAACAGTTCAGAGAGATCAAAGAGAGAACTTACACTTCTGACCATGACTGTTTAAACTTGCCCAGCTGCAGGTTAGGAGCAGCGATCACTTTGAGGTCACCTTCACACACAGAAACGACAGGAACTTCAACATTTAAGCCATCTCAGGTCTCCAGGCATAAGTTCTCTGGAGAGCCCTGAACTGTAAGCTAGCTACACTTTTTCCATGCCTGAGGATTTCTCATGTCTCATTTAATAATGATCTCCAATCATGAAAGCCAGTGGTGATCACAAGCTCTTAAACTGTCAGTTATCTGGTATTTGCATCTCTTACTGAGGGGAAAGAGCAGGGCGTGGAAGGGAGAAAGATGGCATGCAAAGTGAAACTGAAGTCAGAAGGAGAACTGCAAACATGCAGGCTGAAAAACCCCACTGTTAAACTATCCTATAGTATGTAGACTCATAAAAAGATAGGAATGAGGATGTAGCTTCTGGCAGTGTCAATACGCCGAGTAAGCAAAATGTTAACATGGCTTAAGACAGCTTCATGATCTTAATTTTCCTTCCCTGACTCATTCATCAATCTGATAATTTAATATAACCAAGGAGATTTAATACCTTAATCTTCTACCTCCATTGGACATGGTGGCATCAGTTCCAAATATGAGACACAAATGTACATCATCATCATCATCGTCATCATCATCATCATCATCATCATCATCATCATCATCATCATCATCATCTATTCTGGCTAAATTTGAAGACCTCGCCTTGTAATGTGAGTAACAACGGTTTTAGCACTAATCCTAGCTTTCAAGAGGCAAGTATTTTCCATGAGGAGGTAAGTTGATTTGAACAGAAAAACATCTAAATGTCTACATAAGAAACTCATAGAATAGCCTCTTTCTGTGTCTTGCTAGGAGAATCTAGCCAAATGTGTCAGGGCATGCAGATGGACCTAGTGGCCTGACCACACCAGCCCTTTATATCTGCTTGTGAAGTTTTGGGGTTCAGTTCCAGGCTCTGGGACAGCTGGGCAACGCTTCTTCAGTCAATGCTCTTCTCCAGTGCACCGCCTTGAAAATATTAACAACAACAAGCTACTTCCCTGTCAATAAAAAAGGGCTATCATGCAATAAAATGACCAAGATGAAGGACCTTAATGTAGTTGAAAACAAAGACTAACCTGTGTGTGAAACAGTGTGAAAAGTAGAGAACTGAATTTTTTGATAGATCAAAACAGAAGTCAGGCCTCCAAAACAAGACTAAAAAAAAAAATAAAATCTGTGTTTCTTGTGTACACTGCACAGCCTTATCCCCAAACTCACTTGCCCAGCAGGTGTGCCAGCAGGAATGAGATGACGGGGTAGACAGCTCTCAGGTGTCTCTAAGATGACGAAGTCCTACTGTACTAAGGTTCTAACCTGCAGCCAGCATCTCTCTCCTGTCCCATTGCAACTGTTCTTGTGGCTGCAGGTATTCCTAACCTTTCCTTTTACCTTCAGAAAGCTGATGCACATCAGCTACCCCAAGGTTTAAAAAAAAAAAGAAAAATAGAAAAAAGCAGAGTTCAGCACTGGAGACAAGCCCTAAGGAGATACTGACAAGCAATCTGTCTTGAGGGGGTAATTTCGAGATGGATCTGGTGCAGAAACCACATTCCTGAAACTAATAGATGAAAGCATGGCAATTGATACAGCTTAAATTTGTGACTCAGGCAAATCTGTGCTTACCCAGATAGGATTAATGCTGATAACAGCCAGAACTGCAGTCCCTTAGTGCCAGCAGTAAGGGTTTGGGGATTGTCCATCTAAAATAACTACTTGCTCTACTGACTGCCATGAATACACCATTGATTTCTTCATGTATTTGAAAAATGGCAAAACAAACATTCCCAATACAATCTGGGCTTTCATTTGCAGGAGGGCTGAGCTGGTTCAGGCAGGTTATAGCAATTTGTCTGTTGACATTCTTCTGATGGACAAAATGCCTATTATAAATAGATTTGTTGCTTCTCCCACTCTGGTGGCCTCTCGCCAAAAGTATGGTCTGATCCTGGCTATAAGAGTTGGCTCTGCAGGTACAGTGCTCCCATATGCAGTGCAGCTCCAAACACTAAGGGAAAATTAATTAGATATACCATTAAGGGAATTTTAGAAGGTTAAATCTTCCCACAGCTGAGTGGAAGAGATGAGAGGCACTTGTCTGTCTGTGGCTGGTGAATTCAAAGCCTATGAAGCTTTTACATTCCATTCACCGTGGGGAAAGGGTATAAATGGTCCACAGGCTTGCAAGTGGCCCTGGCAATATTAAAAAAAAAAAACCCTTCAAAAAGTGATCCTCTGTAAACCAGATCATCTTGAAGGGAGCCTCTAAGAGAGATGGGAACAAACGTACTACCAGGGCCTGTTGTAATAGGACAAGGGGTCCTGTTTTTAAACTGAAGGAGGATCAATTTAGATTAGATATATAGAAGAAGTTATTTACAATGACAGTGGCAAAACATTGGAATGGGTTGCCTGGAGATGTGGTAGATGCCCCATTCCTGGAAACATTCAAGAGCTGGAGCTCTGAGCAACCTGACCTCACTGAAGATGTCCCTGGTCATTGCAGGGGGTTTGGACTAGATGACTTTTAAAGGTCCTTTCCAACCAAAACCATTCTGTGATCTCACAAACCAGATCATATTGCAGACATACAAATATTAGTTTTAGCACAAGGAAGAAGGAAGAAATATGGGGCTGGGAAGGAGAAAAAGGAGAAGTCAAGATTAAGACTGCCCAAATTTAAATCAGCTCAAGGTGCCTGGAACCCTACCTAGAATTTCAGCATATGCCTTTCAAGACATGTATTTGCTTTGACACCAATGCAAAATGACTTGCAATTGTACATGCTGAGCTGATCTGTCTGCAATTCTAGTAACTGTATCAGTCAGACCTAATTCATTCCCCAGGGTCCCAGCACCCTTCAATGCACACTGTACTCAAATTAGTGATCCATCACTAATGCACACTCTACTCAAAAACCCATTATGTGTTTAACTACAAACAGTTTTCGGGTTCAAAACTTGCAGCAACAAGATGATACATGGTGACAAAAAGGGGCTGAGAAATTCCATGTCTCTCCCTGACCCCTCTGCTTACCAGTGGGAATCAAGAATGGAGATTTCCATTTTTAATGGACAGATGGATTTCCATCTGTCTGGCTACAGTCTCAGGTGGGCCTGGACTAGCTGCATGTTCTCTAATTTCTCACGGAAATTCCTATATTCTTCTAATTGAACAAGGTTCTTAATTCAAGGTTCAAGTCTGATTGCTGTGGTAATATTTAAACACAGGTTTAAATGCTTTGCTAAATCAGAGTTTATGTCGATACCTTTTTTGGGCACTGCAGGAGTTGCACCACTCAGAGGAACTGAGTCCTGATCACTCTGAATGGGTAAAGATGCAGGCACATGACTGTTAGCTCTGCTGGGGTGATAAGCACATGTTAACCACTTGGGTGGATGTTTACTTAAAACCATCTGCTCAGCTAATCTGTGCAACTATCTGAAGCAATTCCTGAGGTCAGTCTTTTAAACAAGGACATTGGACAGATGGTCTCCTTTACAGTGTGGGTGGAGCACCATAGGTTTGAGGAAGCAGATATCATTCCAATAGAAGCTTGAATTACCCACTTTTCTTGCAGTTGTTGGATTGATAAAGCTGTTGCATCAGTTCCCAGCCAGTGCTCCTGGTAACGTGACCATATTAACTCCTGCTGCTAGCACAGTGTAGAATCTGAGACCCAGCATTAGGGTACATGCGTTTGTACAATAGTTTCACTGCTCAGCTTCCAACTACCACCTCACAAATAGCAGCTGCTGCCCATTCAGGTGAAAAAGTATAACTATTTGAGTGTGGGCAGCTTTAGACACCTTCTAGAGAGCGGCTAAACTTTTCTCCTTAGTTTGCAGTGCTGTGACCATGATTGTGATCAGTTACTGTACCTTATCTGCTAACTCCTTCAATTCACTAAAGATAATAGAACTTCTGACCCCAAACTCTTCTGGGTGCTTTGCCTGGGTAAAGTCAAACTAACAATCTACCTACCTGTGTCTCATTTTCTGTACTTACAAAAGAAAGGGATAGCACATATCTGGCTCCTCAGTGGTGTGTGCAACACAATGAGAAAATAGATACATTTTTAGAAAACATCCATAAAAACATAGATTGTTCTCCTCACAGGTCTTGTGAGGGTACCACATATCGAGCATGGAAATCCTCATAGAAAAGAACAAGCTGTGTTTGGATATTTTAGTTGTCCTTGAAAACCTCACAAAAATGGGGGATCCAAAGGGAAGGTAAAGGGTTAAAATATTTGCTTGTCAATGACGTTATCATAAACACAGAAAATTATGTTTACATAAACAGAAAATTTTCAGTAAAATTTGTTCTGAGCAATTTCATCAGACACATCTACCAGATGGCTGTCAAGTAATTGATTTTGTACCTTGGAAGCCAAATAAAAAGTGGAAATTCAGAATTTTAATCTTCTTGCCAAACAAATTAGTAGAAATTGATTTAATTTCATATTTCATGTTCTGGCTAATACAAAACGTTTCATTTGAAGAATTTTCACAGAAACTAAATATAAACATGTAGAGTTGCAGTAGTTCTCAGGGCTGCTTCTGGGGAGACAGTTGTCCCTTTTTTCTGGCCCTTACAAAGGACATGAACTATCCAGTTTCAACTCCATCCTCTCTCTCCATTGCTCACCTTTCAGAAAATTGACATAATCAGCATGTGTGGTCAAAGAGCCACTCTCCAGTTATGCTGATGCACTTTCACTTTGGACAAACATTTGTAGCCCCAGCCTTCCAGGGAGTTTCTCACACAGCGGGTGGAGGCTCATTCCTGGACGCTTTTCTGTGGTCTTTCTTTTGTAACACTGTAATGTGGAGTTGTGGTGCTAACCCAGGCTTTCCCACAGCCCAGGGAAGCACCCGACTCCCAGGCTGACAGATAAATCCAGTATCTGTCACATCCTCCTTGATCTTTGTGGTAAAAGAAGAGAAAGACCAGGATCCAGATGAAGGTATCTACTGAATTCAGACTGGATTTCTAAATAACACTGGGATAAATAATCCAAACACACTTTGCTCAAAGTTTGTCTAGCTCCAGTAATTTCTTTGCAAACTCTTAAGAAAGGAGTGCCTGTTTTATATACTTTGTGTGACATGGGAGAACTCAGAGGATCTGAGAAGATGGATTGTGGTCTGAAGGTTTAATTGTAATTGCACTGAATGTGTGCAGTATGCAATAGTCGGCATGAATATATGAGAGTTACATTAATGAGATAGAAAAGACATTCCTGGGCTGGGCTGGACAAGACAAATTGAATGTAAAATTTGTATTAAACTGACAGCCATTAAACATTTTTACACTTTAGATACACAAAATTATACTGCCTGAAAAAAATATTCATACAAATTCATTGGAAACATAGTGATTCTGGTCTCTAAAAACATGATGTCTGTATTCTTTGTCAGATTGGTTGTCTGTTAGCTACATTCAAATTCAAAAAAATGTGTAGAGAAGTCAAATAAAAAAAACTTTTAAGAGGTCCCTTGAAAATGATATAAGAGGGCATGCTGTCTCATGTGTCGATGCTGATGCACAAAAAGACTGCCTGGAAAAAGCCAAGACAGTGCCAAGAATGCTGGCATAAGTAGATGAATGACCAGTGCCTTTGGGGCACTGATGTTTCATTACGCAAACAAAAATAGACAAGACCATCACATGCACTCACATGTAGCAGGAATGAGGAAAAAATTTCAATACTTTCTTTATGTCAAGGATCTAAGACAGGAGACTTTTTGAAATATGCTGAAAGATCACAAGATGAGCAGAAAAAAGGAGGGCACACAATGGCTTTTATCTTCTTTTCTACTCTTGGAAAAAATGAATCAACTAATGAAAACAAGTCATATTTTAGACCACACCAGAAATCACTGCAGTCTTCTGCCACCAACAGAACAGGGGTTGAAACACAAACTCTGATCAAAAGTGATATCAAGACCTTTCTACTTGGATGCAACAAGTTATAAAAGGGCATCACTTAGTGCTATATATTCCTGGTGACTGGTGGTGGCAGGAAGGAAAAGCCCAACCACACCAGCTTCTGCCTTGTGTAAAACTCCAGGCTGCTGACATTGTACTTAGGACAAAATGCCAGTGGCCAAATTTCCAGTAAATGGGAACAACCCACTCCATCAGCCAGCCAAAATACCTGCTCAGCTATAAGTAGGGAAGCCAAGGAAGTTGGCTGATTCCCCAAAAACTTAGACACATTCTGAGTCCATCAGTCACACCTTTAGCCAGGCAGCCAACTTGACAGACTTCTGCCAAGAGCTTTCAAAGTACCAGTGTGTCTCCAGAGGGAAAATAATAATAATAATAAAAAAATAGTTATAGAGTTGCCAGTGAAAAAGTGTTATTTTCTGAAAAATGTGTTTTGGTGGAAAAAGTTGTAACCAAGTTAAGAAGCAATTCTGTTTGTGGTGCTTAGTCTCCATTGCCTGAGGTCTGGAATCATTACAAAATATTGCTGATGCCAAAAGGGAGGTACACTCTGGAAATATGGTGTGTGATGATGATGAAGGACTGAGTGGTGAGGTAGACAGCAGAAGGCCTCAAAAGGCTGGCCAAGACCATGTTCAGAATCCTTACCCTGCCCCTGCTAACAGCACTCCACTGAATAAGGAACTGCTGTTCTTCATATTCTCATTACTAGTTATTTCACCCATGGGAGCAGACCATTTGAGAAATTTTGCCTCTTAATTTGCATTCTTGCAATTAAGAACAGCATTTGCTAATATTTACAAATCCATACAGGGTATGTTTAGTAGGTTAGTTTGGTATGCCAAGAATCACATATGTCTGAGGTATGCCTGACTCCAGCCACTGTCCAGAAGTTGGATGTTCTGTTTCTGTAAAACAGTCCCTTTATTATTACTTACATTTGGCTTGTGCACTTGTGTGTCCTACATTGACCCTCATTTGAGGTGAATATGGAATAGAAATTTTCTCTTCTCATTTGCTTCACTCGGTCTCTTCCTAAATGTTCCTTTTATATTGCTTCCATAACATGTCATAAAGACTTAATGGCTGTCACTAGAACCTTATGGGACTTGATTGTAAGAAATAAAAGGGGCCATTGAACTGTGATGGGCCACTTACAGGTCCTTGAGTACCTTGATGTACTCTCGGCTGACAGAAGCCAGCAGGAATATAGAGCAGAGATGAGGCACATTCTTTGCAACACAAATCACACAACCATGACAAGCTGGACAGTAAAGGGCTCTGTGTTACCAAAAAACAGCATTTCTTTAACTTTAAAGAAAATCTTCGCTAGTGCTAAATATTATTCCTGCCCTCATCAGAATTCACATATGCTGCCACATATCCAAAGACTAGACAGTTTCAGCTCTCAGAGGGACTGCACTTGGTATTGGAACCTTTGATTTAGCCAAGGCAAACCTTGACAGTATCCTAATTTTCATATTTATATTATAGACATGCTTTGCACTCCTCTAGCACCTTTTATCAGAGGATTGATCTCCTTTACAGACAGCAATGAATTAATGCTTGCAATGCCAATGTAAATTGGGATTTGTTTTCCTTGTTCTGTAGATAGGAAAGAATGAAGCTCAAAAATGATGCAACTTATTTAAAGAAGTCTTGGCAGAGCCAGGCACAGAATCCAGATATCCTGATATCCTGATACCTGAGGCAGTGACTTCACCTCACCATCAGCGCCCTTTCACCTGCTCGCTGTGCAATAGACATTCAAACTGGACACAAATACAAAGAAAAGCTTCACCTGATTTTTAAAATAGATGCCTAAACTCATGGGTTCACAGGTAGACACCAAGTATGATAAATGCCCATGAAATCTTCAGGCATGAGATTTCATTAGTTCTGAAAACTTAGTAACTAAATAAGGATTAAGAACCCTAGGGTTATCTATGCATTTTTTAAAAAAATCCCTTTTTTTAATAGGCACTTCTAAGTGGCTAAGTTGAACGTGAAAGTATGACAGAAAAGAAAAAGATATTGTGAAAAGGAAAGGAAACTGCTTTTGCCTCACTGGTGTCTATATGTTTATTTGATGTGTCATCATAAGGAAGGCTGGTTTTAATTACTAAACATTTGGCAAAGTTTCCAGAAAATATATGCATGTATTAGACCTGACAATATGTGGTTTTGAACATAGTAGCCCAAGTTTTTTCGTAGTTGTAGGCTGAATGTCAACAGAGCATCCTGTAACACTCACCTTTTTCACCCTGTCCAATGACACTATGTCATTTCCAATTTACACCACCTGATATTCACATATCATGTCCATGCCAGCCAGACAAATCACTTTTGTTTGAAAAGAGGTAGGAAACCATACCTGATCTCGTGTGATACTCAAATTCTACATGCACCAAAGACTTTGCTGGTTACAGTGGTCTCGATGTATTCCTTCATGCAAGGAACACATGCAAACCAGCATTTCCATGGAAACAAATAAAAGTGGGTATAACCTTAAACGCATCCCCCTGCCTGCCCCTTCAGTAATTCTGTGGTCCTGAGCACTGTCCTTTCTTTCAGAACACGTTTGAGAGTGTTAATGTTGGAGTCTGCCTAGTCTTGCTCCTCCTTGCACACAGGGAGACATTACCTGTGTGAATCCACTGACTTGAATATAACTTCAGATCCAGCCTATAATGTGAAGCTCCTCTGGGTAGAAAGCTGTTGCTTTTCAGCTCCT
The DNA here is from genome assembly GCA_013397815.1 of Aleadryas rufinucha. Taxonomy (NCBI): domain Eukaryota; kingdom Metazoa; phylum Chordata; class Aves; order Passeriformes; genus Aleadryas; species Aleadryas rufinucha. Next base: position 177,914 of record VZTH01013958.1, read on the forward strand.
GTTGTTTCTTAAAATCACACTTAGAGAAGAGTTATCAAAATTCCTACTGGCTTTATCCAGAGCCACTATTGTGTCTGGGTAAAAGAAACAAAAACAAAAACAAAAAAAACCCAAGGATTTAAAACTTCCTAGCTTGAAACCAAGATACTGTGAATAAAAGACCATCTTACAACACAGGGAGCTTTCTTTTGCTCTTGTAGACATCACTGCAGAGGTTGTCATGGGAAAACCCATGACAATACTAGCAAAACTGTCTGATTGTCACTATTTAGCTGCTTGCTTTTTTTTTTTTTTAATTAACTGTTTTTCCTTCCTATTTGCCATAGCTAATAATCTGTTCTGCCATAACTTCAAACCATGTGGACACTACCTACAGAATGAGTCCACTCCTGTCAGCTGTAGCTCTTTACTGAAATCTGAGGGAGAAAAAAAAGCCCTACCAGTGTTAAAATACACTATGAAGGCAATTCACTCCTGCTTGAAGGTCTTATCCTTATTCTATAGAATCTGCTTTTTATATTAACAATTTCTTTACTTATCTGAATGGGCTTTTTGACTTAAATATTACACTGTATTTCTTGTAAAAATCCATCTGTTTTTCTCATGTTGTCTCTGATGGAAAAATTGTCAGTAGATACCCCAATTAATTACAATTCCTAACGTAACTCCGTGAGGTGTGAGATTCAGGTGTTAGGGTTGGTGGGTGCACTGCCATACCATACATGTGTACCTGCACACAGTCCAGCCTGAGAGCTCTGCAGGCAACCAGGCCAAATTCACAAATTCAAAGCTTCTAGGACCAAGAAAGCAAGTTGTCTGCAGCTAGATGTTTGACTTCCATCCACAAATACTTGATCTGTATTTGTGTTTAGTAGTTGTACTGGGTAAGAATGACGTTGCATATGGCCACTGATTCCTTGTCCTTTTGCTTTTTGGAAATCACTCTGCTCCTAACATTTTCTCTGATCATGACCCTTCCTGCCTTGTTCTTCATGTTTTCGTTCATAAGAATTAATAAGTATTGCACCATATATTTTTACAGCAAGTGACTACCACTGTCACTTTATTCTTTAGTCTGTTTCCAAGTCAGATTCCTGCTTTAGCCTACCCTGAATCCCTCAGTTCATTCTGCAGATTTTCAAACTGTAATCATTGCTCAAGCCACAGACATTCCCCATTGCTTTCAGTTTTGTCCTTGGTTCTTTTCCACAGCAATTGGACATTTGTTTCCCCATTCCTCTCCTCTCTAGCTCATAAAAGCTGCCATTTAACCTTTGCCACAACCAGCCCCAAACCACCCCCAGGGACAAGGCAGGGTGAAAGCCTCCCAGCACAGCTCTCCCAAAGGAGGCAATAACCAGCAGCCACTATACAGTTTTTCCAAGGAGCCAGACTCAGGCTGGCTACTGCATTACACTGCATGAAGAATTTCTAACTGGCATTTAGATTACGTGTCTCAAAACCTGTCCTTCAGTCTTCTAATTTCCTAATCTACCACTGATCCCTCTTTTCCTCCTATTTACACTGCCACAAGCTCTCAAGCAAACCTAAACCAAGACAAAGCCTGGAGTAAAAGCAAGTCCAATTCAGCGTCTTTAGTTTACTCAAAGCCAAGGATGCCTCCATTGCCCTTTGCCGTGGGGAGCTTTCTGAAGGGCAATTCTCCCTCTCTCTACAGGCAGCACCTGTGTATGTAGCAGACCTCAGGCAGCTAAAATAGCTCATCTTTGGAACAGTGGAATCAGGAAGGCAGGTCAGCATCAACTAAACAGGCAGAGAGGCACCTCTTTTTGCCTTGCAGAGCACCACACACACTAATGACAGTTCCTGGGCAGAGGAAAGCAACAGGGAAAAATAAGAACATATTTTTCTTCTGATGCTTCACTTTATGGAGCACTTTATGATTTTCCATCTTTCCTTATCTCTGTTCTTTCCTTCAGGTATCACTGTTTATCTTTCAGGAAAATGTTTCCTAAATAGTCACTATCTGGCTCATTCTTATTAATGAGTACTATCAGGTGCTTTTGATTTTAAATTGTGAAGTATCTCCCCTAAAAGTATGGTTGAAGTTCACAGTCATAACATGGAAATATTTCCAGACACTGACAAAGACGATATTATATATATGCCTGATTTTAACCCTGTTACAAGTGCAGCTGTAGTCCTTCTGTACTATCAGTCTGAAATGGGCTTAAAAGCCCAGAGAAGTATAAATGCATTTTGGAAGATGAACTCCAGGACAGGATACTCAGTACAGCTGGGCAATGAGGGTGTGTAATTAGTTAATGCTACTCGAGCCTCACCATTCTTAATGTCCAAAGGGGCAAGTAGTAGTTAGTTAACTGCGTTAGTAAATCATGATCCTGGGTTGTGCACATGACAAAGGTATTTTGTTACCTCACAGAGAGGGCTTGAGGTTTGATGTTTGAGTTCTTTCTGTGGAAGGCCATTGAAGCACTAATTCAGTGCACTGGCTAAACGTCCCTAGCTGCGCAGTGGGTGGTGGAGACAAAATACATTGTTTCTGTCTTGCAGTGTAAGGTTGCAGGGCTGTTCATGGACTTAAGCAGTATAGACAGTACTGGTCAGGACCCTGCCATTTCTAACACGCAATCAGAAGATACAACTGTAAACAATCTTTACACAAATCTGGAACTGTGCAGAATACCTCCAGATTTTCCACTCCCTATTTTTTCATTTCTCAGTGCTTTGCACTTCATAAGGATTGGATTTCTTCTAGCCAAAATATACAGTAAAACTGAGCAAAGACGTTCTCAGAGAAATACCTATAAATATCTTTGTCTCCTCAGAATGACTATGTTTGGGCTTTTGGTTCTGCAAGATGTACTTTAATTTCACTTATCCTAGGGCACGTGTACAGTAAATAATGGAGTGGTGCAGGGGTTCCTCATTTAGCATCTCCAGATGGCTCTGTGTGGAGAATAAATGTTCAAGACACTTGCTGAGGTCCACAAGCGGTATAGGTGAATAACATATGGACTGGTAAACCCTGCCACTCCACAAGCTAATTGCAACCATTTGGAATTTAGCCTCCTGGTCTAGAGTGCATCCGAGATTCCTTGTGATATGTTTGTAAATAATATCCCTGGGACCTGGGCCCTGACCTGGATGAAGCAAGATGCCCCAAATCAGCTGTCCCACACTGCTAAGCACTGTGCAGAGTGAGGCAGCTGCTCCCAGCATCCCTCTGGTCCCCACACTGCAGATGCAGGAGCAAGGCAGGACAGATCCGGGCTGGCAGGCCAGGGGTCTGGGCTGGGGGATGAAGGTGGGAATGTGGAGGAGATGGGGCCTGACTGTAGAAGTGGAGAAACCATGGGTGTATCAGAGACTTGCGGTGACATGGTGGAAGACGTTGCTGGGGGCTCAGACTGAGCTCTGGGGAAAACACAGTCTAAGCAGGAATAAGCAGACTCTGTGTCTGTGTGTGTCCAGATGTTCAGCAGCAGCAAGTGCCTGTCTTGGCTGAAAGCCCTCCAGCAACAGCCCCAAGCAACAACAGCTCCCTGCCCTGTGACACAGACACCAACCCAGGGTAACAGCACTAAAAACAGTGGTCTTAAATGCAAACACCTGAGGCAAAATTTAATCCCTTCTGTTCAATTCCCAGCATATGTTTTTTATTTGTCTGCAGCCCTTCTGCACTCAGATGGGTATGTCCTGGGTACACGCTGTTTACCTACAAGGAATCCGAAGCATTTAGTGGCATGCCAGCATTGGGGCAGTTATTGCTGCGCTGGAGCTGCCCTTGGCTCTGGGCTCTGATGTGATATCCTGTCTCAACAGTTGCCAGTACTCTGCGCTTCCCATCCTCTTGAGCCATCTGAATTTGCAATATTCACTTGAGGGTGAGCTGAGGCCACATCAATTTGTGTCGGTTTGAAAAGACCTGGGTGAATCATATGCACTATGAGATTCCCCTAGATTCATCCACTAAATAGTAATGGGTTTTATGTGACAGCATAATTATGGCCTGAAAAACTAATTTTAATTTAACTTGAGAAGTGAATTTACGTCGGTGTGATTCAACTGATGTGGACACTGCCATTGCAGCTTTGACAGATGAGCACAAGCAAAAATCACTGCTGTAGTTCAAGACTACAACTCCAATTATTCCCTTTGCTCTTGATTGACTTGTCCAATAAGAAGAAAACCATGATGGGGATTTACTTAATCCCCCTCCTTCCCCGTGAAGAGGAACATAATCATCATTCAGACACTTCATGTATAATTTTTTCTCTCTGGTTAACTTTGTGTGCCTTGAATAATTAACACTGTAAACTGAAGAGACACTTTTCTACTATTAAAAAAAGTTGCATGGGCAGTATATATTCTAGTTTTCTAGTGTAGGGAGGGCTCCCTTTCTTCTTTATGTAAGTTCCGTAACAGAAGTATATTTGTGCCATGAAGTGCATGAACATCCAATACAGTGAGGCTCACGGGACAAACTGCACAAACTCTGTAACTTTGATCTGCACAAAACTGATGGAAGTTTCTTTGGACTTTCTTGTCAGACAGTCCAGGCAGGGCTGTAATACTGTAGTATCTGGGCTACTGGGCACCTGGACACAATCTCTGAGTGGAAAGAGAGGGCACATTTGGAAAGACATGGAAGTCTGGAACTCCTAAAATGTGGGTATCTGATTTAGGTGCATACACTGTGTTAGGAAGACTCCAGAGAATAACTGAGTGTGCCAATATTACTTCCCGGCATCAACTGCATAATTGCCAACCTCTGTATTCCCTCTGGATGCCTACATGAGGAAATGGCACCTATTTTTTCATTAGCTAATTACATTATGATAATGAGAAAAATATATACCATGTAGACAAGCACTTAGGCAAATCTTTATCTACACTTAAATTAGCCACTAATATTCTGAAATAGGACCATCTACATAACCTCTTACATTGTTTAAAATCTCTTCAAGTTACATTAGAGTAGCTTTCCCTTGCAGAGAAACCATGAGTTCCCTGTTACAGTGTAGATGAGTTGCTTTGCACAGTCTTTTATTGTCACTGGTTTGATATTTTTCCTTTTTCTAGAGCCTGAAAAAGGCTTTTTTCTTTCCTGATTTAGATTTTAAGCTCTTTGGGGCAGAAATCATATTTGTGTGTATTTGTACAGCAGACTTGGGTCTTGATGACTGTGGTTTGTAAACATTACCACAATATAAATAGTACATTAATCATTAATTATATTGTTGATACATTACTATGTCTTAAGTGGTGTCACTGTCTATGACTTTGTCTCATCACAGAGATGAGATCAAGACATTTCCATAATCAAAACGTTTGTCTGAAGTCATGGTTGCCCCAGATCCTCCTGGAACAGATTCAGAGATAGAGATTGACATTGTATTGTAAACTTCTTGCCTAAGGTAGCATCCATACCAAAGATTGACATATTTTGTGAAGCTTCAGAAGATTAAAAATTATTAACTAAGGTAAGTGCATTAAGTATAGGCATCTATACACAATTGGATGCACATGAGAGTCTCAGACAGCTTTGCAAACATTATTTCACTACCTATAATGTACAAAAATATTATAATCTCAATTTAACTCCAGGATGAACTAGTCTGTTTGGTCAGCATGTTCACAACAAGTAAGAAAATAAGTAAACTTGTGTGATTGATGTGTATAAGACATGGATAAATGCTGGGCTCCACAAATTAGGTGCAGATACATTCCAATTTTTTTTATTAGTCAATGCCTTAAACACTGAGTTCACTGTTACTTGACCTGAATATATTTGATTGCCAAGGTCATGCTAGAAATCTGTGACAAAACGAAAAATAGAAACTAGATCTTCTAACTCCCACTAAATTAGTTTCTTAATTACAGCAGCTGACAGTGCGATCCATAACAGCATTTAACCACATGAAGAGCAATTTAAGACAATTTCCCAAGTACTTGAGGCAAATAACTCAAATCTCATCTAAACTGCCTTGGGACACATAGCTTGGACTGAGTTTCACTCTTGTATCCATAGAATAGATCAGCAACACGAAGTATCTACCCAACCATGGCACAGGAGACGCAGGTCCTCCCCTCCTTCCTGAGTCCCCAGACACTGTGGTGACATTCTGTGTCTCTCTTGTCCCGTTGATCCTTGTCATGTGAGTTGTGTAGTCCTGACCCCTTATCCTCCAAAGAAGAGTAGGAGGTGTCCCCCAGGAATGGCCAATATCTGACGCCCGGCTGTGCTGCAGAGAGGGAGCCCTGGGTTCAATGCCCCTGGGGCTGAGGAGGGCCACTGGAATGGGCTGTTCTTCCACCTCATTTGCCTGCGTTCAAGTGCATGACTGAGATGTCAATGCTCATGAGGTGGTTTCGGTTTCTGCCTCACCAAAGCACCTAACTCCACTGCTGAGTTAAACTACTAAATGGAGGCAAGAGGGCGAACTTCAAACAAACCTTTCTTCAGCGTGTCCTGTTGCCTGGCTCAGTGCCCTGAGTATTGAGATGCCTGTTGTCAACATCAACTTTAAACATCTGCCCCTGCCTGCTTGTTGTGTGGGGCTCCTCAGCACAAGAGACTTCTCTGGAGGTGGGCACACACAATTTAGGAACTGAATATCACAGTTCTCTGAACCTTTTTAGAGAGGGTCCTCTGAGACAGCTCAGAAACTAAACACTGTATTTCAGGTGCCCCTAATCCTGCTTTGATATAGGCCATCTAGGAAGGACTTTGAAACCCAGGGAAGATACAGCACTTAACCAACAGGGGAAGCAGAAGTCACTGTGGAAGAAATAGCTGGACTAGCGATCATGGATTTAGAAAACCCTAATTCATGTTATTATTACTTGCACATTAAAGCTATGTGCAAGTGATGTCTCAATGCCTTACTTCCTCCTCTGCAAAAGGAAGAAGAGTGTTGGTGTGTCCTACAGGAGTGCTGTGAGCTTAAACTGAAGTGTGGAGATAGGATGGGAACAAAGGTCTAATACAGAAGCAATAGTCAAGTTGCAAGTTGTTGAGTCAAATTACGAGAACTACTCACATGCATAGGGAGAAATGGCTGTAAACAACCTCTGCCTTGGGTGAGGCTTTTTCACTTGTCCATGCATTGCCATGTTGCAGCCGTTTATCTGCTGCTGGGAACACACACAAAAAATCAGAAGTAAATTCTTTGAGTTTTACTGGGAATAAGAATCCTCACTCTTGCAATTGTGCCTGCCTGAGCTTTCCCTTTCTGACCATCCTGATTATCTGTTAGAAGTTGAGTCCTGTCACTATTGTAGCTGGGACGGAGAGAGAATGAACATAGATTCGGTTCAGGAAGCAAGGAGAAGTAGCCCCTATTTAATAGTCTATAGCTCGTTTTATACCTTAGGATTCTTACATGGTGTAAGGTCATTGGACCTCTGGCCATCCACCTCCTAGGGTGATTGGCTGAACTCTACAACACCCATTTCAAAATATTTCTCTAGTCAGTATCATAACAATACTACAAACAATTGCAGGTGTGGATAGAAAAGCATAGTTTACAGAAAACCGTAACATTGTTTTGAATAGCTTGTGTGGGAAAAGCAGGGCTCTCACAGAATACTACAGTCTCACAAAATACTGCAGAAAGCTGGAAAATTTCTCTGCTGAAAGCTTTTCAGCATCCACAGAGTCCCAGTAATCTCACGTGTCTTCACATGTAAACTGCAGTTCTGACCCACAACACCCTCAGGTTGCCTCTGCATCAGGTGTCTGTAGAGCAGAAAGGTTCAGGCTTTGTCAGGAACAGCCATTCCACAGGTGACTGTCAAAAGCTCAGCAGAACGTCAGGATCTGTCTGAGTGCTTGTTTTCTTTTGCACCCTTATCAGGTGCAGTTTCCCAGTTTGCTGTTACAAATAACACCCATCATTCAGTAGAGGTGTTTATGTCCTCAGAAGAGATCAGGTGCAGCTGTGTGTCTGCAAGGGATATACCTAAAATGTTAGATATCAGACTACTGGTGAAAGAAACAAAGTAAATGGAGGGAGGGGAAGAGTAGAACAACAGTGACATTTTCAGCTGGACAGGTAAGAGAAAGAGAATATCCAAGTACTTTTATACCACTTTACAAGCTTGTATTTGGTAACTTTTATTATAGAAACAAGCTTCTGGGAGAGGTGTGGTAGGAGAGACACCAGTATTATAAACAGAGAGAAGGGGAGGTGTTTCATGATGGAAAAGAAAACAGAAAGGTGACAGAGAGACTTTGTTCATGGCAAAGAGGCCATTGGCTTGCCCTTACTGTTCATTTAGAGGAAGTCGCTGAACTTTTCTTTAGTAGCAGTCATCCATTTTATAGGGGTGTCTTAAATTCACATGCTTATCATATTCTACAAATGTACTAGAAGATAATTAACCAATTCTAATAAACTTCTGCACAGTCAAGGATTATTTTTCAAAATCCAGCTGGGTAAAGGTCACCATTTCTGAAAAATTAACTGTTTGATCTAATAAGGCCCTGCATCACCCCTCATTTTGAAGTTGAACTGAAGTGACCCTCAGGTACTATTTACCTATCATTTATATAAGATCAATTTTATACTGTTGTTTCTAGTACCCTACTTCAATTAAGCTCTTTTGTAGCATAGTTTTCTAGTATTCACTTTATTCCTCCAGATAAATCTTAAAAATGTTCTCTCTTTCTGCCACCATAAAACTGGAACATTTAAGATTCAAGTTCTGGAAAAATAAGGTGATCATTCTTGTTACCATTGGAAATCACAGTGACATTACAGCAGCAGTAGAGCAGCAGCAGCGTGCTGGGTGCCCAAGACAAAATTCCTACTGCTGGGAAGGCTGGAAGACACTAAAAATCAGTGTGCTATGCTGTGCTATCTTATTTCACGTGATCTAATTCTCCAGCCATTACAGAGAGATGGTATCAAATGGGAAAAAGTCCATTATTTTAAGGCTTGAAAGAAAGAGAGGATTTAAGCATAGCTGGAATGAAGGGGATGAAGCATGTGACTAAGGACATAAATGGGAAGAAATTGGAAGACCAGAATAGCACAGGCAGAAAAGAAGTGCATGGAGAGAGAGAGAAGACTAGGATTAGGTGTATGGGAATAACATTTTAAATCTGTTCACACTTGTATTCTTCATCTGAGCTACTGGTGGACAGTACAGACCTCTTTGATACATATCTGGGTGGAAATCCTAATTAGTTCTGCCTGTCCCTGACAGGAGCCCTGAAACCCAGACACACAGAGAAGATCTGGGGGGTGCCAAAATTTTACTTGAACTATGGATGTACTTGCACGGGCTGCTGTTGCAGGGTGCAGCTCCAAGTCTTCAAGTCATACGATAGTTATCCCATCTAGTGCATGTCACTGTTTCTTTAAGAGAATCGTATCAGCAACCCCAAACATTTCAGCCCCCATTTCTACAAATAACAGAAGAATCACTTGGAGATCATATAACCTCCTTTATATATAACTAGTTGCCATAGCTTCTCTCCTGCAAAATTCTGATAGCTGTGGCTTCCTAAAGGGTGTACAACCCTTGTCAATCGCATTTCTCTCTTTCCTTAGAGAAAAGGAGTAAGGATAGAAAATTAAGCTTCAAATGGTTTTCTTGAAGCATAGCTAAGATAATCTGATGAAGCCCCATGCCTTTTTAGAAAGAATCAAGTCAAAAAAAGTTTCTGAACACTAGAAAGGAAGAATTAAAGTACATGTTCAGGCAACCTTTACCCTGCCTGGCTTGTGCACCTCAGCTCCGGGAATCTCTCCCATAACGAAGGGTGGCTTTGAACTCCGCAGGGGGGTGGCTACACCTGCCCTGCAGCCAAATTCCTGACGCACCTCACCCCCAGAACACCAGATCTCTCACATTTGATAAGCTCTTTGCTCCTCTTTTGTAGTCTCTCTGCCTTCAGGTATTTGACACATCCAACCGTTCACTCACCTGCCATTAAGCATATGCACAGAGAGCTGCTGGCATCCTTACTTATGGGACCGATTCAATGCAGTGCTTAAATGAGGTGTATAGGAACTCTTGAAGCTATAGGAAGCTCTCTTTTGATCAAATGAGGGGCCTGGCAAGGAATTTTTTCCTCCATTCACAGGTGGGAATGGTCCATCCAGATCAGCTTTTAACATGAATCACAGCTTTGCTGAACTGCTGTGACTAATCCTTCTGGCTAATCACGCCTTACACGGGCAAGGTAGCTGGATGATTTGCACATCATGCCAGTGCTATTGACAGGGAAGGGCGAGTGTCAAGGTTTCACAGTTGTGTCCTTTAATCCTTTATTTCCCTTATTTTCAGATGTAGGTGCTAGACCTGAAGATGACTTGAAGGACATGAAATACCAGGGAACAGTTTTAACTCTCCATTAATGATGCTTTTTCTCAGTGTCTATAAGATCTGTCAATGAATTTAGGAACATCCCCAACGTGGGAACCGTCTCCCACTCCAGAAGTACTAAAATGAGGCAGAAAGCTGAGATGGCAGATGTTAAATCATCAAAGGTTCGTCCTTATGATTGCAAAGATTAAAAGGAGGAACTCAGAACACCCTTTGAACTAGATGTACACAGGAACTCGAATTAACAAGGTTTGAGGCTAAGAGACATTGTTTTTCTGCTATTATCTTTCTAATGAATATACCTAATCCCCAATACCTCTATGGCAAACTATTTCTCAGCACTATTGTCTGGAAAAGAGTGTTCAATCATTTGTCTCATAAAAGTATGCATCAGTTTTATATAAAGATGATTTTTTTGATGTGTTCCATAATTCGAAAGAGGATGAAATACAAAAGATGATTAAATGCACCTCATTTACGACAGTCCACTATTTTAGAGTTCACCCTGCTTTAGCAAAAATTGCTTTTAAATCACAGGAATGGTAGTTTTGGTTTCCTCTGTAGTATGTCAGTGAGCACTTCGGAAGTTCTGTGAGCTACGGAAGTAAGTGAAATCAACTGCTCAGAAAAATAAAAATAGCCTCACATTCTGCTGTGTATCCATCACCTGGCCTCTTGTTGTAGTCCTCTTGCTTATGAGTCACTCTGAGCAGGAGAGTTTGCTCAGCTGAATGATCTACCAGAGTCAGGCTGTTGTGAGCAATGTGTGTTATAAATGAAGTTATAGGCAACGTGATGCAACCAGATATTTGCATACCACTGGGGTACAAATGTGCTCTATAAATACATAAAAGCAAACAGACACGGTATTTTCCCTGTGGTCACAGTGGTTATTTACTATAGCAGGTGTCAGCCTCTTGAACAATTAAGATACCAAATAAGTTCAGAAACGGCTTGTATTTATTTATTTATGTCTGTCAGGGATGCAGGCAGTATTGAGAAGTACCTACCATTAAAGGGCACTAACCAGCATTGTCATTTCCAAGCTAAGTCTGCTATGTGACAGTAATACCCCTCCTGAGCTGTGCTCCTGGCATTTCAGTTTTTCATTGGCACTTAACATTTAAGTCTGCATTTGTCTTCTAGCTTTTGTGGGCATGTAACAAACATGGGAAACAAAACTAAGATTATCATGTGGAAATTGATAAGGTAGAAATATAAATATGTTCTTAGTAAATATATAAGTTTGAGGTGGTGCCTTAGGCTTTTGTATTTTCAGAGCCTGTACTGGTTTACTGTGTAACTCTAAAACTTCACATAGCCTGTTAGCTACTGTTAGACATAACAAACCCTCTCTGGGCCTGGACTCAAGGACACCTTGTTGTCCCAGGCCCCAAAATATGTAAACTAAGCCTCTGGGGAGGGGGAACAAACTTGGGGTAATTACATCATTACCTGAAATTGTAATTGGAGATTTAACCCTGATATGCAAATGGATCAAACTTATAAAAGTGTGAAAAACCCCTGACGAGTCCATCTTGGGTGCAGCCCCTTGGAGGCTTTTGACTCCCAAGGTGTTCCTATTGAAGGCCCTCAATAAATACCTGCTTTTATTCTCTTAATCTTGTCTAGCCTCTGTTTTCAGGTAGCCACTTCAAGGCATCAGAGGTTAGAGCAGACGACCAGGAGCTAGGTTTCCAGGGCTTTGTTCTCTGGTCTGTTATTACTTCCGAGCATCCTTGGATGAACCCCCTGCCAAGCTCCTCGGGTGAACTCCTGAAAGCACTGCCCTACATTTACATTCTCCTCTCTTCTGCCACCGAGGGTCCATCTCAGTCAGAGACATGGAATGGATTAGTCCTGGTATAGTACTATGAGATCCACTGAAGAAAAGGACTAAACAAATTAAGCACATGGTTAGAAAAGAAATACGCGCGTGTCCACGTGACTTTGCTTCTTTGCCCACTCCCTCTCCAATACAATAAAGAAGTAACAATCACAACAGACCCCTACAGACACTGAAATCATTCAAGGCAATTCTGAACACACTACAGGGTTATCACAATTCACTATTTCTTTCCTATATATCATGTCTCAAAAGAAAATTACATTTTAAAGCACTGCCTAGAGTTGGTCAGCAAATGAAGTGCTTCAAATGATTAAGTTCTAATTCCATATTAACTATCTAAAATATATCTTAATATCATAAAGGCTGATTAGGGACTTCATTTTAAGGACCCTTCTGCTAGCATCAAAACAGAAAGTACAGCTGTTTTCCCAACTTTCTCCATGGTAAGTGGAGGACATTAAGAGCCTGCTTGGCTGCTGTAAGCTCTTCATCAGAGACTCTGGGATGTATCTGGATCAGGCAATACAAAACTTTTTTCAAAAATGGATTGGTCCAGATTTTGTTCAGTCAAACTGGGGAAAAAAAAAAGAAAGGAAGGAAGAAGGTGGAAAAAAATTGTCTGTTTGGCTGTTTTGGATTATAGTACCTGTCTTCTTCTTTGCTCCCCAGCTAAGCTAAGGAGCTATTGTCCTGCAGAAATAATTCACTACCAGGTTGGATCTGCACTGGGAAAAAATGAAACTTCTCTTTTCTGAATACATTTTTAGAATTACATTATAGAAAGAGTTTCATAGTCTTAAGTTGGAGATAAATTGTGCCAAGATGAAATTTTGCAGCTGGATTTTACAGAAGTTGAACAAGGGAATTATTGCAATTTCTTCAGCGATAAATATCTACTAATTTATAAGCATGGATTCCTCAAAACATTTTATCTAACATTTTCCAGCACCAAACATTTAAATCCAAAGGAAGATTCAGTCTTTTGTTAATGAAGTGGACAAAGAGAGCTTCAAGCATCAAAAGGTCCACAGTAAGAACTTTCCAACCCATTAGCTGGAGCACAAAGCCATCATGAAAGAGACAAAAGGGAATAAATGTGGGCTTTCTGACATCTCATGGTGGCTTCCCTTGACAAACTGTGGCTGACATCTGTCCCCCTTCCTTCAGGTTTCCTCCTGTGCTATTTTGTTAGACGATGCACTGGTTTCCAAGTTATGACCTACCTCTCCTGGCACTGCGATCAACACATGGATTGTGAGTTGCAACTTCAATGATACATGAATTAATTGTATCTGTTTTGTGTGTGCAATGCAGGCACACCTAAACTGAGAAAGACCATGAGTGCACTTTCCACTAATAGCACGTTTGATCACAGATCACAAAGCCTGCATGACAGCCTGAGTTTGGACTTGATTCACTTCCAGTGAACTGAAGTTGAAATCAGTCCACTGACAGCAATAAAATCTGCAGGCTTGCTTTGGTTTCTGTAGTCAGTGGCTTCATCTCTGTGGCTTCACTTAAAACCATATTTTAATTTATCTCACAAAGCACAGTGATTTGTGAGATAAATTAAAAACTGCAGTGTAAATTCCATGTGGCAGTCTTAGAAAGCCTTACAGAGTAGCTTTCACTTTTAGATCTCTCTCAGATCCTTCTTCTCTCCCAAAACAGAGAAAGAGGTCAATTATCTTCTTTTGCTAGAAGCAAGACGGAGCCTGTGTTTATACTAGGCATGCTCTGGTAGATGGTAAGAGTTAAAACAAAGCAGGTCTTCGTTTCCTATCGGCTAACTTGATTCCTGAAGTGATGGTGGTGTGTGGGGAAGGGGACTGCTAAGAACTCCACAGTGGCAGAGGCAGTGTTTGAAATGCAAGAATCTGGGAACACAGGAGAAACTTTGGATTTTTTTACTACAAATGTGCAGTTTCCAGATGTGAATGTCATCCATATCTGAATAAGGTATACATTGCCTGCATTTCTGTTTCAAAATACTAAAAAAGCTTTTTTCCTTTTGTTTCAAAATGCCTACGAACCCTTCTTCTGCCCCTCTCTGTTTATGCTAGGCTGGGTCATTATGCTCCTGTCCTCAAAGCTCTGGGCTGTGGCAGTGACTGAGATGGGGCTGGAACTGCCAGACCTCTTTCAGAGCTCCAGGACTGGGAGCCAGCAGAGAAGTGTCTGGCAGCGACAGCACAGCATTCAACTGCGCAACACTCTTATCCTCCTAATGCATTTCACACTCAGCAGATTGAATTGCTTTGGTCTTCTCATTTCTTTTTCTTCCAGCAAACAAAACTTTTTTCTCTCGTTTTCCTTGACAAAGAGTTTTTCCATATGCTCCAAATCAATTGCAACCTTTCTGATGCTTTGTTACCGCCCACATCCTGGGCTGCATTAAAAAAAAAAAAAAAAA
>VZTH01013958.1:192503-253640 GCA_013397815.1 Aleadryas rufinucha
AAAAAAAAAAAAAAAAAAAAGGCAGCTTAAGTGTTTCTGTTTCTGCTCCAACCAAACTAAAATTGAAACATTCTGCTCATTAATTCAAGGGTTAATGTATCTTATCACTCCTTCCTTACTCTGAATTAACCAGAACTGAGCCAATTTCTTGCTATAACTGACATATCTGTCTGACACATTTTTGTCTTTCTGCATGGACAGTTGTCATGAATAGAAAAGAATTTGCTCATATTCATTCACCGATTAACATTATTTGTTGACTTAAGTTTTACATCCCCAATTATCTTAATTTGATTTAATGCTGCACTTCATGCAGTTCTGTCCCTTCCTGTGTGCTGCCACTACACACTGTGCTGTATCCACATGGACAGCCAGGCCAGTCAGCTGAAGAAGAAGAAAAAAGCTTTTTATCGATAAAACTCGTTTTGAGCAGAAGCAGTTCCCATGTGAGCATCCCCTTGTGAGCATCACTGTGGCCCACAGGATGGGCAGAGGTGGGGCTGCCCCCTGCTTCCAGCAGCTCTTAGATCAATTTCAGCTTCTGCCTGAATCTGGCAAATAGCTTTCAGACTACGTTACTGTAGGTGTTACTTAGGGCACAAGGCATCCGTATCCCATACTAACACCTCGTGAGGACACGTTTATAGCAGTAGAACAGTCATACATTCACATATTATGAACCACCTATGAACTGCACTGACAAAGGCACTTTGGGAAATAATTGAGTCACCCCCATGGATATCTGCTGGCACAGCACATACTGGTGAGGTGAGGAATCATGCCCCTTTCTTTCTCCCAGATGATAAAATTTAACCCACAGAAATCTGCAGGGTACTTCAGGATATGATTTGCTTAGAGAGATGGGAATAAGAAGGCAAATATTCAGAGCATGAAGACGTCATTGTTCAAGTTTGACACGAGTTCTGTTACCTCACTTTGTTCCCTCCCCTTCTTTCTCCAAGGGTACAGGCCACTGGAGAGGTCACTCTGTACCAGGGGATGGGAAGAAGCGATGTCAATGCAGTCCCTCACGCTCTGTGTCCAGCCCTGGTGTACCATGAGTATTGCTTTGTATTCCCCAGCCAAAATGTGTTTTACAGGTACCTGGCTGCTACTTTCAAGATGGGTTTCAATGAAACCTTCCAGTTATTTGATATGTTTGGGTTTTTTAATTCCTTTTTTTTCAGTGCAGTTGTTCTGGGAATGGAGAGTTGCATTTTCAAGATCTATATTAATTTTTTATCTGATATTTGCTACAAATTTACTTTGTTCCATTAAACTTCTTGAATCTGTTAGTGAGAATTTTCATGGAAAGCAAAAGAGAAGGTATGCAAGCCCAGAAGAAAGAACGGAACATGATATCACACCTCTGCTCCTACAGATGCAAATAAAACAGAATTAGAAAAATCAGGGGAAGAAATAAAAAAAAAAAAAAAAGGAAAATTAATCCTTTGGGTCTTCTAGTTTATTTAAATCAGCTAATTAGTTTATACGCATTAGGTACGTCTGCATTAGGAAGACTGTCAGTATAACTATCCTGATATAATTATATTCCTGGATAAAATCAATTTAAATGTTGAAAGGAAAGGCTAAAGCATATTTTTCCTCCACTACTGCAGGTTTGTGTTTGCACTGTAAGAGCATATGCAGCCAAAGTAACCTAACTTAGTTCAATTGACATTATGTGATAGAAAGCTGTTACTGTCACCTTTTAAATCATAGTAGTTTGTTGAACAGTACTCGCCTTAGGTAAAATAGATTAAATACTTTCCTTATGATAGTCCTTGAAGACAGCATAGGAATATTATATGACTGCAAAGAGAAGAAAACAGCTCTTCTGAGAGGAAGGAAAATGTAAGCCATTCACTGGAAAATGTGAGAACAGATGAATATGGCAGACAAAACTGAGGAGGACATGGGTATTTTCCCCACTTCTTCTCTTTGCCTCAACACCCTTCTTAACCCAGTTGTTCCCACAGAGCTAAAGACTACAGAACAGACTCTGATTATCTTTCTATCTGGAGTGTCATGAGTCAAGTTCTTGAAGCTGGTATAGTACCTTCGCTTCTGGAGACACAGGACCCATAGAAATATTACCACTTCAAAGAGATCAGCTGCTCAAAAAAAGGGTGAGCTGAAATGACATGAGGCTGTGGGGTGAATCTGCACTCATCTGAGTGAGCAAAGGCAGATGTTATTCAGGCTCATCTCAGATTATTCCTTTTATAAAGCACAAAGTCCTGAGTAGCCAGGCTCTTAATTTCATTTCAGTGTTTGTTTCCAATGGCTGTTTCCACAAATTTACAGTTTACAGAAGGTAAAGCAGGTATTCAACCCAATTGCATAACTTGAGTTTTAACTCATTCCAGCAGCTCAGTCTGCGAAGGGCTTTGTTCCACAAATGTCTCTATGTTCTTAATGTCACTACACCCTTAAGGCAATTTACACATCGTAATTACAGATGCACTGCACAAGTATAAAGAGGGAGCTACACAGTACAGATTCGCAATTTTCTAGATTAACATTTAGAAATTTTAGTCTGCCCTAGACAGGTTATGAATACTTTAACCAGACATGCAATATGTTGTTTTTACCAGACAAATGCTTATGCCCTAAAAAAAGCTGCATGACACCAACATAAACTTTATTGCTTCTCAAGCCAAAATTAACTGTGCAGCACTCTCAGTTGATATCTTTATATTTATGATAAAGCGTGGGGAAAGGTTGCTCACCTTGACTATACAAATACAGTAAAGGCTGCAAAGCTTCCTATTACTAAGAAGCCCTTGCTCATTGAACTGCCTTTTCCTCAGTGCAATGCTTGTTATCCTGGTGAGATTTTTTTGCTTCAGTGTAGATAAGGTTTTATCATCCTTCTCTTGAGTGCCAAATGTCGGGGCAATTGCAATTAACCCTTTGTTAGCTAAAGGCAGCTGCAGGGTGTGTCCCTACAATTCCCAATTTTTCATAAGCATCAAAGCTGGAGAAGGAAATGGGTCTCTGCCTGCAAGCAATAACAAACATGGAAGAGGAATGCTGTTTATTTGGTGCAGCTGGAAAGAATGAAGATGATCATCTTCCTTTATCCCTTTCAGGAATTCAGACTGCTGTTAGGTAACAAGAAAACTATGCTAATAATTTTCCACGTAAGTAAGCAAGCATTTCACCACTGATGCTGCAATGGGCTTCTCTACTGCTGCCAAGTTGCACAGGTAACGAATAAAGCTTGTACAGTGGTTCCAGATTCAATGAGAAACTTTATGCCTAACTACACTGTAGCGATTAAAGCATTTGAAGATGCTTAGCAGAGGACTCTTCAATTATGGCGATTGTTTTGTTTAACAGAAATAACACAACTTATATGTTTTAGCTTTAAGACAAGATCCATTACTAGGCTATATTACTTCTCTTGTTGAGACTACATTCCTTTTTACTTTAGTAGATGTAAATCTCGAGTTTCTCCCCTTTAGGATGTGATTCCCAGAAGTAATGTTTTCAGGTTCTTTACTCCACTCTCTGGTTGCACTGGACGTGGGGACCTGGGGCTGGGAGTTGCTCCCAGTGTCAGGGCAGCTGGACATTGGAAGCAGCACTGAGCCTCGAGGATTCAGCCCTTGCCCACTTGCAGTGGCGAGGGTGTCTCCAGACAGGCAGGTGCAGGTGGTCCCAGGGCTGCTCCGCCTGCTCCCCAAGCTGCCAGGACACGAGCCAGCTCTGGCACAGAGGTGACAGCCTTAGAGTGGTACTCACATCTGAGCTCAGATGCTCTGCTCTCTGCAAGGCTTGTGTGCTCAGGGCAGGACCGTGCTAACACGACTGCTCAGTTTCTGGATTAGGTCTGGCAGCCAGGAGAGGCCATGGGGATAGCAGATGTGTGGACGTCTGCACTGGAATGAAGCCGTGCTTCAGTTTCATGGCTAATACTAAAGGATTCAGTTTCAGAGGGACCTGGGAAGACTGACAGAGATATTTAGGTTGGGGCAGACAGTGATTTTACTCCTATCCACAATATAAACACCAGGAGTATAGAAAAGCAGTGTGGTGTGGAGCAATGCAGTCAGTAAACCAACCCACAAGCGAGTCATGTGGGCACCATCAGGAGACCGAGGCATGGAAGGGAGAGCCTAACAGCGAGTTATGGGAGTGCCAGTGGAATCCACAAAGGGATTTTAGTGGAGGTCCTGAAGAAAATGATCATTGTAGGCAGGAAAAAGTGCTAATCATGAAATGTTTTTGTCACTTTGGAAGATAAAATAGCAATCAAATTTCAGGAACCCAAGATATACCTTATATGTTGTGAAGGGCTAAAGATGTAAGAGAAAAACTGCAAGGGGAAAAGTTGATGGACTTTTTTATTCCATTTAACGTGCAATAAAAGCCTCATTTGTGGATAACAGCCTTGGTTTGGTACTTCTGTAGCCCCAAACAATGCTGCTCCAAAAAACTCCCCATGCCATCTGCTCCACACCCCACCTTGGACCACAGATCTTTCTCCCATACTCCACAACAATCTTCTGTAGGGAAGACCACAAAACAAACTGTGCCATAGGGAGACATCAGGCTATCAAAGAGAGTTCCTAGTGCCCTGCATCATTGCCCTATAAAGGATATATTAGATAAACAATATGCAGAAGATTTAGGAGTGTGGCCCTACATTACAGGAGAAGACAAAATAAGATAGATAGATAGATAGATAGATAGATAGATAGATAGATAGATAGATAGATAGATAGTTCTTGGCAAGTTGATCCAAGGCAAAGTTTTTTCCAAACTCCATGTTTGGTAATTAGTAGATCTTAGTCAGATGCTGGGGGCATTTGGCTTTTCCAGTGCCAATACCACTGGGAGTAATAGAACATGCCAGTAGAAGCAGAGACTTCCCACAGTCAAGTGATGGGAACAGGGAAAATTCTGAAATGGGAAAACAGAGCTGTTATGCACCTCTCTGACATACAGGGAGAACTAAGGGCAAATGCAGTATTTCCCATCATTTCCTGCAGACTTTTGAAGCATCTGAAATAGGATCCACCTTATTCTCTGCCTACAGCTGTTCGGCAAAATGGGACACTGTTACTAGCACTACTGTAACACAACTCTGTATCACGGTACAGCCCTTAAAACAAGGCTTTTTTCCTTAAAACAAGGAAATGTTTTTCCCTCAGGACCTTTGTCTGACAGACAGTCTCACTGTCACAGGAATAGCCCACATCTTCTCCTTATCTCTCCTGAGTCAGCATGGCCAGCCAGTAACTCAGCACTGACCCCACCTTCAGCTGGCACTGGGTGTTGTTTCAGTTCATCATCTGCCCAGGCTGCACTGCCACAGTACGGGTGCTTCAGCAATGAACCCATGTGGCTGGGTTACTCCTGCCCTGATCCCTTCTGCCTCCAGATGCTCCTTCACACCAGCCCCTCCAGAGCCGTTCATGGGGCTGTGCTGGGAACCACAGCCCTGAAGTGCACCTCTGTGAAAAGAGCTCTTTGCTGGAAGGGAGGGATGCACCCATTTGCAACTCATTTCCATTCAGTGGCCCAACTCATGGCTTGGCCCCACAAATATTTGTGTCAGCATGAGAGAGAGACCAGTCTGTGGAGGTGTGGGGATGGTGATTCCCAAACTGTGACAGGGCAGGGCCATTTCTACCTGGTACAGGTAAAGATGGTCCAGCACTCTGTCACCAGAGTGCTTATCCTGCTCTATGATGGTCTCTCTGCTCCTGTTTCTTCCAGCTACAAGAGGAAAAGGTGGAAGGAAATTGCTAATGTTCAGCAGGTGCAATTCGTAAGAAAGAGGCAAAGACTTACCAAGGATCTCTTACATACTGTTAATTACTTATTTTTGAATGACTATAAATAAATAGCCTAAACTCCCACTACCAGGTTGAGAATAATCTTGCATTTTCTTATAGGAGGAATGACTTTGCTCACAGTTTTATGTGGGGGGTTTGGAGAGTTTCATTTCACACGGGCTGAAGTAGAATGCAAGAAAAATCAACTACTCTTATCTGGGTGTGAGAGTGGGAAGGGAAGAGCAAGCTCTAAACAATAAGATGTATCATTTTGAAAAATGCTGCGATGTCGCAGAGATTTAGTTAAACACTGCAATTCTGCATAAGGACATTCTAACATTGCCTTATGTTGTTTTCTCTGGATGTATGCCACAGAAGACAGATATAAACTAAAACTACATTTGCCAGTACTGGAGGTTGGGATGATATAAGACACAACATCATCATAACTTCAGTTTAAAATGGCAAAATCTTTGAAAGATACATGCTTTCTGAATCTGATTAGTTCTTGATACGGTTAAGATACAGCTTGATCTTTCACAAAATACTTTTATGTAGTACATTTTAACCATGTATCTTAGTACAGCTATTGCATAATCTACATCTATAGAATAACTTAACTAAAATAAATCTGCAATCTTATTTGTGCTATAACCATGTTTGGTGCAGTGTGTGTGAAGTGACTTATAGGTCTGTCAGCTGAAAAATGAAAAAATAGACCTACAATATGGTAGATTTTTTGGTCTGTAATTCACAGGGAGAATGAGCAAAAGAAAGAAAGACAAAGTCCCAGTATGCTATCCCATGGTCAATTAACATGTAATATTGTTTTGCTTGGGTGATGGCTACTGACAACTGTGTGGCTGCAAAAGCTGGGTGGTCTTTTTTCAGCTTATATAAATAAACACTGCAAATTCTGATATGGCTGGACCAGAGTCAGTATAAATGCCATCCTCACAAGACAAAATACAGGATGCTTGCATTGCTGGCAGGCACTTCTCAGGCTGCGCTTTCCTGTTATGGTAATTCCACTTTCAGGATACATAGTCATGGACCTTAAACCACTGTGGGCTCGGAATGCGAGGCACTGAACTAATCTTACTCTCTTTGCTGGCTCAAGGATGTTCAAAATGTTTTGAAGGGGTAGCTTAGCAGGTAAGATCTGCTCTCCTACAACTAATCTGCCCCAAACAGTATCCTGAATTCATGTTTTATGCATATCAAATGTGCACTGCCACATGATCCTGAAGAGCACAGAAACTGGTGTTGATGAACAGGCAACTGCAGCTTCCTTGTTCCAGCTCAACTAGAGGATGGATAGTGCAGTTTCCCCCCCTTTCAGCCCAGACTCCATTTGAATTAATGAAGGAGCATTTTGGAGAGTGGAGTGGGAGCTGGGTAAACAACATCAAAGGTGAAATGTGGCTCACCGACTAAGAAAGGGGTACTCAGAGGAAGAAAAAAAGAAGTCAAGGCAGACTTTAAAAGGTTATCTCTACTAGGTAGGGATGTGGATAGACACCTATCTTAAACACTGTAGAACATCTGAAACTAAAAAAACCCTGGAGATGAGTACTGTCAGGACTGGTAGGTGAAGTTAGGATTCAGATTCCTGTTTGTTGGCTGATCAGATTTCAAAGTAGCTTTACACTCAGGAACATAGTTCTGCTATTGTGGCAGACTCTTGGCACAAGAATGAAAGTTATTTCCTTAATATGAAGACAGCAAGAGGAAAATTGCTTGAGATGCTGGAAGTTTGGCTTCACTGCTTGTTTTGGGGTATTTGTGACATTAGGCACTTCACTGTCTGGGGTCCCTCTACAAACAACGGAGATAAGGACTTCTGCTCTCTATCACTCAGAAAGAGCTTATCTTCCCCCAGTGGCCACAAAGAAAGCCCAAGAAGATGAACTAACTGACTTCAGCTGTAGTTCACAATACAAAGAGCTTCACAGCTATTCTGGTTTAAAGTATCATCTCCTTCCTCTCCTTGCAGACTCCTCCCCAGAGATGCCTCCTCTCATTTACACCCTGTCCAGTGGCACGCTATCCCTCACTAGTGCAGCTGTGCTGTAAACAGCTTTGCGCAACCACTCCAGTCAGAAAATAACAAAAAGGAAATTATTTTTCAGATGGAGTCTCCCAATCTGGTTCACACAGTGACCACACAAGCAGCTCAATCAGCACAGCTGGTGCACCCTTTTCAGGGGCAGAAAAAAGCAGCAGAGGGAAGGAGGAGCAGCACTGGCTTAGCATAGTCATAACGTCCCACAGCGCCTCAATCTGCCTCTGTGCTTCTGGAAAACACATTCATATTCCTAGGGCTGGGATAGGTCCTAGTTAGGTCCAAGGCCTAACTCTTTTAACAGAGTAAATCTTGAGCATGCACCAGGCTTACTCCTCTATCTTTCTCTTCCTGTTGTCCCTGTGCTCATGGGACAGAAACCCAGAAGCGTGGGTGAGAGCACAGCTGGGATGTGCTCCTGGGGAGCAAGATCTTCTGGCATCTGTTCTTGATCAGTATCTACAGGTAGCTACTGTGAGCCAAGTCAAGTCCCTAAAAAAGTAGTTCAGCAATTTCAGTCCCTATATTGATGTGACATCTTGGGTAGGCATTTACTTGAGAAATTCCTGTTCCCACATCAAATTGGAACAGTAACTCTTTTCCAACTTTCCAGCTCATAGCAAGGCTGCTATGAGGGCAGAGGTCACCAGATCAGTGAGGTTCAGGCAAACTCAGAAAATTTAGAAGAAGACTATAATTCCTTTGATGCCAAATTTGTTGATAAGAGAATTCAGTGTAGTGTGAGCCAAATTCTTCTGGCTGCCTATTAAAGGCAGCCTCATGACAGATCCTCCTTGTGATGTGGCTCTACTCTGTAACTGCTGATTGTCAGCATCTATTGTAACATCTTCTGCAATAAGGCATCCGTTCCTTAGGGGCAAAACAAAATGGATGCTCCATACTAGTAATGAAAGTGCCAATTATAAAAAGGTCCCTTCAGGCTTGCACACTGACACGAGGCAGTGAAAATCAAAATCACACTCTCAACTCCAAACAAGCAGTGTGTTGGAAAGGGACGAAAGAGTAGTGGGAGTCAACTGAAACAACTATGCAGTCATATTCTGAGATATTGCCAGAAGCAAAGTTTTCAGGGGCTTTCAGAAAAAGAAGGGGACTGACAGCCAGTGTTTGATGGTGGGCCCAAAATGCATCAGAACAAGAGCACCAGATTTTTTAACTCCCTCAATGGAAAGAAGTACAAGCAGTGTTCAGAGACAAAGTTTTAAACAACAGGAACAAAGTCCCTTCAAATGAGTCTGCAATTCAACAGGCAGCAAATATGAGTCCTATCATGGGAGGAAAACTGGCAACAGATCTTCATAAAGGATGTGATAACGTGCACTTTCTCTGCTGCTTAAATCAGTAAAGGATATACAGGTATACAGTAGGCACCAGTTCTCATCTGAGGGCAGGTTATGAGGATGTTGGTAAAATGCAAGGGGAGAGCAGGGGGAAAGGGTGAGTGGTCTGCAGTTGTATTTGGGGGTCTGTGTCACTTAACCACGAGTTTGCCCACCACACTGGACTGAGCTTATGAGGAGAGCACACATATGCACCCTGCTACAGCTGAACAACAGCTCTCCATCAGTGAACATGGAAGAAAAGCAAACCTCTCTAAGTGGCCTCTATTCAATAGCTGTATTTCTATTTTGTCTGGATGAATGATGAGCTATCACAGATGCACCAGGCACAACTGGCACTGCAAACAACTTGACAAAGAGTCATTGGTTTAGAATCAGAATAAGACATTCATAATTTTTAGGAATCCTTGATGCAGCAACACCAATTATCCCTCAGCATTGGCTGGTGTTTTCCTACTTTTGTTTTGTTTTGTTTTGTTTATGAATGAGTGGGAAGCAAAAGGCAGATCTAGTAGCAACAGAAGCAACAACATTTAAAGAATCATCACTGATGGCCTCTTTTTATGTAGTTGTGAAACACACTCAGGGAGACAGTCACTGCCACACTGCTTTGCAGTTTCTGCAGACATGCGTCACCCCCCTGGAAGTGACCACTTGAGTGTAGAGGAGTGAAAAAGTTATTGCATCTCTGCTGATTTATCTTGTTTTCGTGTTTTTTTTTCAACAGAACTTCTGCTTGTGATGCCTAGTTGTCATTTTAACCTTATTTAATCTTCAATAAAATATTGGATTTTTTGTCTAAATTTCTTATACCATTTTATCATATATACCTCTAATCTAGACATGATATTCAATGTGATTGTTTATCTCCTTAGGCCGGTTAAATCTATCTTTTGCAGCCTCTCACAAGTATCTTCACTTATACAGCTGAAGTTCTTTACTAGTCTATCGTCATCTCACACCTTGACAACTACCATTTCCTCTTTTCCTTCCCCCTTTAATCTGGAAGCAATCCTTATTGAGCCAATTCCACACATGGCTTCATCCTCATTAAATGCTATAAGGATTTCCTGCCTTCAAACAGCACAATGCCTCATAAGGAATATATCTTAGGGTGAAAGTACTCAGATGATCTATCTCTCACTGCCACTCCAATCCTGAGATGAGTTTTGCATAGTATGCTTGCACCCATCCATCTGCCTGATCAGGGGGCCTGCTGTCAGTGGTAGGGAGCAGATTCAGTGCTTGAGAAGAGACTGTTGCAAAGAGTAACCACAGGAGGTATCAGTCAAAATAATGTAAGAAACCTGGGGAGAGTTTAGAAGGATGATGCATGAGATCTGATGCTTTTGTTTGTTTCAAGATACAAAAGGTCACTGTGAGCTCAGGTTCTCACAGGTTTATGCAAGGAATACAGGGTGTACTGTCCTGTACAGCTCCCTTTGCCCTGTTACAGCACGAGAAGCTCCACACAGAACAGTAGCAGAGTTCCTGCAGTTGTGTATGTTGATAAGAAAATTGCATAGACAACTCATACAGTAGTCAAATAACAAATGTTCAGTCTGGAAAGAACCCCAGAGTATGAATGCCACTGAACACAAGAAATTGCTTCTTGAAACATAGAATGTTTGGCTTTAATACTGCTTTCTACATCTGTGTGCTCAACTTTGTAAGCTCATGTCCTACCTTTTTTCATTAAACTGTGTACAGTAGCGTAGAAGACAGAATCAGTTGTTCCTTTGATTGAGAAAAAAGTGCAAGGCTGGAGAGACTGTCCATGTGCAAGGCGCAGGAGGCTGTCAGCTGAAACACCAAGGCACAAGTGCAGTGCTCACACTCACGAGTAATGATGCTGTTACCTAGTTATGCACAAGTTCATACAGGTTTGATATTGATAAATAGTAAGAAATGATGCGAAGGTATGTGGGAGAGAAGGAAGAAGAAGGAAGACATGATATTTTCTATAAATCAGGGGATTTATAAGGAAATAAAAAATATTACAAAGAATGGGAACTTTAAAGCTATGGTACATTTAATATCAAGGCAACCATCAGAGATAGTGAGAATCTTGCAAGTGAACTGATAACTCTTGTTTGTAGCATGAAGTTAATTACAGAAGGGAGCATCTGCCCTAAAATTGATGAAACTGTGGAAGATGTGCCCATATGTGAGTATCCACCCTTGAACAGCTTTCTTTTAGGGCCTGCAGAGCATCCCCAGATTAGGTGCATGGCAATGGTGTCACTAAAACTTTGATGGCACAATTGAAACCAAAGCAGAGATCTCACTGCCATGTGGGAACTTGCAGGTTCAAGGGTCTGTGTAATCTAAGCAGAGCTGCAGCCAGGAGGGGAGGAAACTGGGCTCTGCTCTAGCATTGCACTGCCAGCCAGCTAGGGACAAAGTTCTAAGCATCTGCTCTTGTGTAAGATGTCTGGGTTTTGGCAGCTTTAGATGCAAAAAATGTTTGTAGCTTGTTTCTGGGCCAAGAGATAAGATGAACAAGAAAAAATGGAATTAACCTTTTATTAGAGAGCTGAATCATTATTAGTCCATGAGGCTGCTAAAGGGGCTTTTCTGGACTCGGGGTCTGAGTATTAATATAAGGTGGAGCACACAGCATCATAACATCAGGCACAGCAGCTAAGCAGGATGAATCGCAGCATGACTTGGTGTGTGTGTAAGGCTCTCAAGGGAGGTGCATGGGAGCAGCTCTTTCCACGACAGAAATGAATGACAACATTTTGAGAGCATATTTTTTTCATGGGAAAACATGGGAGCTGAGGCTGCTCAGTGAGAACTGGATTTGGATCTGGCCAACAGGAGGAAGTGTGGACTTGGGAAACATCGGCCTTGCAAGCAGGGTGGTGGTCAGACACCACCGAGGCACTGAGGTGAGCTAGCTGCTGCAAGGATTCTGTGTATGGCACTGCTCCACAGAAGTGTAGAACACAGACCTTGCCTGGGACGTCTCACAGATCTGCCCTGTCCTAAGAGACTGTCCTAATCCACGACTGTGTTTTGCTGAGTGCCAGCTGAGAGTGACACTGGACATTCAAAACCCTTGGGAATATGCCTGTTGCATGTGCAGTTCACCATTTACCCCAAGTCTGGACGACGAGCCTGAACACAGGCAAAACTCACCCAGACACAGGAAGAAGTTTGGTCCCATTTCACATTCAGAAGAGAAGGGATAGTTAATTTTACTTTCAGGTGCTCAGGCTGTTTCTAGAGAGATCACTTCTCACTTTTGCACTAGCACTGGTGCAAATGTCAGCTGAGGGAATACCTGTGTGCTGCCACTGTGTTAACTAGGCTGCTAATCTCAGCTGGAAAACCTGTGGCTGTGAATATCCAACAAACAGCATATGAATAACAACCATTAATTGACTATTTTACACTGTGCCTGTGTATGCATGCGTTTGTGTGGGTGGGGAATGCATACAAGATGTTCCTACAGATTCCTGTAGAAAGGAAATTTGAAAGTGGAATTGAAGGTGGTGAAATTTACTGTGTGCTGCATAACAGTAATAGAAATGCTGTGCAGCCAGATGGTTTTTCCATAAGTCTTTGCTATAGACTGGTATTGGCCTCACTATATTAGTAAAATTATGCTCGCTGGTAAATGTCCATACCAAACTGATGATGCATTAAGGAACAATGTTTTTAATCAATAAGTGTTTGTCTGTCCATCCTGTTGATTTTATTCTCCCCAGCATATTTACTTTCATTCTGGAAAGATCTTAAGGGGAATGAACTCCAGCATCAAAGGAAGATGTCAGAAAAATCTTTAGAGGTTAGCATCTTTTATGTGGATTTGGAGGTTTTAGACACTTGTTAAATTTAGGAGTTAAATGAAAACAGCTTTGACTGATGATGCAATGCAATGTTGGGATTGCAAGAAAAGATCCCAGCAGAAGGCCAGCACACAGATGTGTCAGATGAGACTGCATTCCACACACCAGAAGTTACGATCTCCTGACCGAGCCATCAGCAGCATTGATTTGGACTTCCTTATACTTGAAAGCATTCAGACACACTGGAAGAAATTCCAGTCATTGCAAGTAAATTTAGGCTACCATTAAAAAGCCATGAGGTACCTTGCAAAACATCCTTACTTTTCTAGAAAACAATTGTTCTTCACCTGGAATCATTAACTCCAGACAACAGTAAGCCAAGAACAAAATACATAATTTGGTCCATTTCAGTATGTATTTACTTTCCTTGTTTGTTCTAATGGGGTAAGGGAATAATTTTTGTGATTTACCAGTTATGTATACTTTCCTGACTGCCTTCTTCTCTTTTTGGGAATACACGTAGGAAAGAAAACCCATGAAAGACACTCAAGCTCCAACACAAGAGTCACAGGACCACAGACTAATTCAGGCTGGAAGGCATCCCTGAGGCCACCTGACAGGCTACCTGCTCACAGCAGGGCTAACTTCAAAGCTAGGTGGGGTTGCTCAAGGCGTTGACCAGCTGAATTTTGAAAATGTCCAGGACTGGAACTCCACAGCCTCTCTGCCCTGTTCCAGGGCAGTGTCACTTTCAGGACGACATTTTCTTTTCTTATATTCGGTCAGAGTTTGCTGTACTGCAAACTGCAAATGGTGTCATTTGTACCTTCCTGGTAAATGTCTGAGGAGAATCTGGCTCTGTTTGCTCTGTTGCCTCCCTATCAGTGGAGGATGGCAATAGGCTTGCTTATTCTCCTCCTCTTTTTCAGGCTAAATAAGCCTTCTTGTGTCAGTGTCTTCTCCCATGCCCTGTGACTGGTGGTCCTCTGCTGGATGCCCTCCTGTAAGCTGGACACAGTTCTTCAACTGCAGCCTCATTAGTACCTAATCGTGCTCCTAGCAAGGTTCTTGCTAAGAAATACAATCCTTCTTGCCTTTCTTGGAGGTGGGTGTGATATTTGGTGGGTGTGATATTTGCCTTTCTTCTTGACCTTGGGGACCTCATCAAATTACCATAATTTTTCAAATATGATAAGAGTATGGCCTTGCAGTGACACCAGCCAGCTCCCTCCTAACTCTTGGATCCATGCCATCACATCCTTAGGACTCACACACGTCCCCATGCTTATGCTGAAGCATTTGTTTACGCAGGCTCTGACTTAATCTTCCCTTACCATTAGCAATATTTGTCTCCTTCAAACTCTGCCACAAGGCACACAGCTCTGTGAGGCTGAAGGCAGACTTTGACAGTGAAGACTGAGGAAAAGAAAAAAATAAGATCTTCAGCCTTTTCCACATCCCCCATTACCAGGTCTCCTGCCCTATCAGGGATTGTTCTGAGCTGGCAATACTTTCTCCAGGAGAAGTTTGGGTGTCCAAGTTCTGCAGATTTTTGCTTTTGAAAATATGGACTGTTTCTGTCATAATTTTCATTAAAAATTTTTGTGAGAGAAAAGAAAACAGGAGGCTGTGGATGTGAATGTTTGCAGAAAAGGAGAGTTACGGACACAAACAGACCATCTTTTTCTAGGCTGTTACCAGACAGATTATTCCTCACATAATGGCAAATATCTCCCATTTTTTAAATTCAGTTCATAAGAAAAAAATCATTATACAGGGAAAAAGAACCCCACAAACCCAACAACTCTTAATTTATTCCCCAGACTGTAGCTCAACACAAAAAGAAAACACAGATGTTTCATAACACAGCTGTAGAGTGAGCTTTTCCAGGTTTGTGAATTTGGCACCCTCCTGCGTTTTTGGGACCCAAATTAATGGCTCAGAGCAGACAGCCCTCTCTGGATGTAGCCCTGAATGTGTTGCCTGAATAGGGATCAGGAAGCAAGCACAAGGTCCATCAGCACAAGCTCTTAGGATTCAGTGAAAGCTGAAGCTGAGATAATTTGTGCCATGGTTTCCATATTTACGTTATCCCACAAAATCTTAAGTAATTGTATAGCACATAAGTAATAGACTGTACTGACTTCACAGCCCTATGCAGGCTACGCAGATTAGAAATATGCCACAGGGGAATCTGTAGGGTTTGTCACCAGTTTAAGCCATTTGTAGAATCCATACGATAGTGAAAGGGTGTAGGTTTTGCTCAATCCTGCGTGCATTAGCTGCAGTTGTAATTCAGTTGCCTGAGGGCTGCAGTGACTGTTGTTGATGTAGCTGTAAATTATTACTTGCTTCAAGTGAAGAGAGGGCAGGAAGGCTACTATTGTCCAAAAGGGTGTTCCTGAGGCAAACCCTTGATCGTTCCTGCGAACAGTGATGATAACAGGGCTGTTAAAATATAATCCTTGCTGGAGGCAAGGTAGGTACAACTGTTTGCAGTGTGGCTGCCCAAGGTAGGGCTGCTTCCTAGTCCCGTTCAGCGACGACACTGAGAATCTCACTGCTTTACGAGGCACTGCTTTCCAAATCTCTGCCATTCCTTTAACTACATCATGTAACCTTAATTTCCTTTTCCTGCAGCCAGTTCCTTCTGGATGCAAAGCCTGCAGTCCCCCTTCCCACCTCTCCCTATTAGTATCTCAAACACCTGACTTCAAATTCACCTTCATTTAAATACAAATTTTCATAGCTAAAAAGACCAGAATTCTATGTCTAATACCAGGGGAAAAAATCTGATTAGATGATGAGGGAACAAATTATCATCGTTGGAGTGAATTCTCTGAAGTCTAATCCTGCAAATTAATCAGGACTATCAGTTTCCAGTGAGAGGGAAGCATCGTCAGTGGTTCATGGGTTCAGCTATACTATATTACAGAACCAAAGCACTGAAGGATTACTTGTTGGACTACTGAACAAAGATTTCCTCTGTGAAGAATTAGGATTAATGCTTTGTAGAAAGGGAAAAACTCTGGGTACCAGGCAGATCCCTGTCCTGTAGTCACTACAGTTTACGCAAGGAAGCACAGCAATGCACTAAGCTTTCTTCCTTTGGGACCATGGAAATGGATCAGTCTTATCTTTTTGATGTGCTTTATCCAGATTTGTTTGGCACACCAGCAACCAGACACTTACTGACTTCTTCTGAGCTTACAGTTCCATCCTAATAGGGACAGATTTTTCACAAGGGATTACTTAGCCTCAATGGCACAGAAGTACACAGGAAACCAACACGATATTTTTTAAGAATTAGACATTGCTTTTCTGCTAATGGAGTGCACAATGAAAACATACTTGATTTGCTTCTACAAAACAGATGAAGGAAAAAAAAAATGGATCAAGGCACTAAGAATGGGATTTGCTGGTAGCAAACAGCATTTTTCACCTGAAATGCCTAGCATGCTATTTGAAATAGTTGTAATTATGAGCACTATGTCAGTGCTCAGAGAGATAGGAGTCACACTGTCTCCCACTGGATAATTAAGCTCCCATTACTATCCAAGAGGGTGGGATGAGATGAGCTGTGTATGTTGCAGGTGGGAGGAACAGGGCAGAGCAGAGAGGGTCAGAGATGTGCGAAGGCAAGAAGCTAACCAGTATGAAAAAATGAGAAATAAGAGTCCAGTAAAAAGAAGTGCTTCAGCTCACTGCCTCCTCTTTTCCCTATGACAAGAGACACAATATCAGAAACAAGGATGTTCTCACCACCCTCAGATCTACTTAACATTGTCTAGCAGCATGGTGCTCCAGAGCTCTTTATTTCCTATCAAGATCTTGTCATTGTCCCCAAGGAAATGGGCAATTATGATAGCTTTCCTTTCACTGATGGGGTAACAGTGGCCAGAGATGTAAATGTATTTAGAAATCTTTCTAGGATCTTTCAAAGCATTAAGTCATTTGATAGTTGCTTGGTAGAAGTCAGATATGAAATTACTCTGAAATATTCACTAATTATTTACCCACCTTTTTGGGAACATACATATCTTTTAAAATGAGATGAAAGTGGCTCGTTTCTGAAAGTGATAAAGTAGTTTAAAGCTGTGCGTTATGGTAGGTCTCCAAGGACAAAAGTCATAGGAGTTAGGCTTTAAGCACCCTCAGGCATCAGGTCTTTGCAAGCCCTCTATGGGTCCCTGCTCTCAGCTCGCCTCTTAGGTCAAGCTTGCAGCTCAGCCAGAAACCTGAACTTTACTGTTCATAGATGAAAAGAAAAACAAAATGTCTGGCTGGTATAAAGATGACTACATAACATCCTCAACTCGGGGCCCCTGTTTTCTTTAGAGAATGGCTATGCCACCTCTGATATGGAGTGTGCTTTCTTCTCAAAACCCTTTAAGCTTTCTTAAGTTCAGGAGCAAATGTCGGTGCAAGGCCCAGTTTATAAATAGGAGATGCTACACTTGGGAGGGCTGATTCATTTTGTTTGGCTTACTCTGTGGACCAAGGAGGGAGGCTTTTCACAAGGACTCGCTTGGCTTGGCCTCATGTCTTCAGTTTCCTGGGTCTGCTTCATAACAACAAATTCAGGGTCTATAAAATAACTCTGGTGCATTCAATATATTAATCCTGTTGAAAGTACAGATGTCCATTTCTTCAACTGAACAATAATAATAATAGCTTGTCTTCCTTAGAGACTGGAGTGGTGTGAATAAAAGAGCTCTGCTAGACAGCAAAGTATGCCAAATGGACATATTTTACTAGATGAGAAAAACAGCTTGTCACTTCTAATTGTTCAAATTATGTGTGATTCAGTTCTTCCTGCAGTTATTTTTAAATTGTTGTTAAGAGGGTATAATGTGCAGCTAAGAATAAAAAGGGTGTGAAATTGTTAGCTCCCCTGGTAGGTAGGTGGTGATAATGAAGACTTTATAAAGTTCTTGTTAACAGAAAAATCTCTGTAGTGCTCAGGAAGTCTCTTACAGCATTACCAGTCGCTCACTAAAGTAATGATTCTTAAGGAATACACATGGGTTTTGATCTGTTTTCCTTTTTTTTTCTTAATTATAGAAATGAGCTGAAATCAGAGTGATGGGTCAGAACTCCAGGATACCAAGTGTTGTGCTGGTGTCCCAAAATGTCATCCAAAGCTGCTGACTGAGACCCCAGGGCACGGTCTGCAGCTGGCTCACAAGTCATGTCCTGTGCTCGGCACTGTGCCAGCCTCTCTCCATTAGGAGAGCTGCAGCAGACACTCCTCAGCATGGCAAACCTCCTAACAGAGATTGCTTTCACTGTATGGGCCACAAGTCTGGCATCCGGGGACTACTGGCTTAGACCCCTTCTGGCCTGTTGAGTCCTCTTGTCCTAATGTGGGTATATGAAAGGCCTGCTGTGGTAGCTAGATTTCTCTGGAATACCAGAGGATCTCAGCTCACACTGATAATGAAGACATTGGTCAAGAATATTTAGGTTACTGAACCACTACAGCAAACAGCCAGATCTCACACCTACCCGCCCTGCCTAGTGCTGCAGGGTTGGGGCAGAAGTGTAGAATGGGGCAAACTTGAAGACGCACTCAATAGAGCATACTGGAAAAAAAGGATAAACTTACTCTATGGTAAACATCCCAGTCCCCATGCCAAGGCATTAAACCACTCAGCAGGACACCACAAACAGGTTGCCTTAGTTGATGTACAAAGTCCTGTCAGTGTCAAATGTTCCTCTCAGCGCAGCTGATTCAGCAGTCAGGTTGTTGTCAAAGTCAGAACAGTGTTCGTGGAGTGGGGACAGGAGGCAGTTCATCAGTGACTGGACAGGTAAAGTTCCCAGGTGGAGTGCACACCTGAGCTGTAGTCACTGAAACTCATGCAGCAGTGCCTGAATTAACTTCAGTCATGTTAACATGGGCGCAGGTAGGTACTGGCTTGGATGCAGGCGACGGAGTGGTGGCATGAAAGAGCTCAGCAGGAGCCAGCTGCACCAGCACCTGTCCAGACTCACAAATGCTGCAGCCACTGCTGCTTGCAGAGCTATGGTAACTACAAATGGGGGCTTTCTGTTCTCTGGGCAGAAAGTCCAGGAGCTTGCTTTTAGTCTTTTTGGAACACATATGAACACTGTATGGAGCAGAGATTGAAACCTGGGATATGGAGAGAAATTGCAGTCTGGAGTGCAACAACCAATGGGAACCTGAAATCCCATTTAGGCTGCCTCAGTGCCCTTGGAATATGACTAATTCATAGTGTGGGCAGGGAGGAAAAGCTGTCACTACTTTGGGGAACGCCACATCCTCACACATGCAAGTGCTCACATGGCTTTCCTGCCTGCATCTCTGGCTTGGAGGCATTTACAGGCTGGGTGTATCAGTCTCATAAACATGGCCTAATCTGACTAAAGGGCTTTTCCTTGCAAGGTTCCTGCATGGCCTTACCCTGCTGACCTTTGCTCTTGTTCAATTAACCAACTTGGTAGATAACCGAAGACCCTTCAGCCTATACAACAGATCACTTTCCTAGCAAATCTTGTAATTGGCATTTTAAGTGCCAGCTTCCTGTAGGCAGTGGAGCTTCTGATTGTGGGTCTTGGAGGTGGTAACTTCTCCAGCATAATAATTTCTTTCCTGACTCTGGCACTACAGAGTTCACTTTCCAGAGTGATCTCCACATTTGTATTCACATTTGTATTTGTAGGATCTCATTCTCTGAGGGATCTCACCAACTTTGGATGTTTGTGATGTGAATCTTTATCTAAGGTAGTCATACTAAGTTCATTTTATAATTAATGGAAATAGATACTTTCATAGTCAGATTTATCTGCTGTCTTTTCATCAGCAACTTGGGAATGAAATTAATCGTGCCCTAGCCATATCTTTTTTCTTTCCATTAACTATCCCAGGCACTTAGTATCTTGTTCAGATGTGTCTACACTGGGTGAATCTCACCTCCCTCTGCCAGGTACGTGTAACATCATCTGACTGTAATTTAGCATTCACTGATACAGTTTTAACTAAAAATCTCATCAGTTGGGTCTAATTTGAGCTTAATGAGGGCTTTTATTCCCATGAACAACTTGTCTGGGTATTAGAATTGATCTGGCCTACAAAGCAGAATGAAAAGGGGTCTCAAGGTATGGGTATGGGCTAACATTTTTTAAAAAAAATTGTCATGATATTTGTCTTCAAAGAAATCTGTATAACATATGTTAGCAAAAAGCATTGCTGATTAAGCAATAGTTTAAGATTGGAAGAACTGTCATAGAGACAGGATTTCTGAGTCTTACTCCTGTCTGTAATACCAACTTTGCAGCCTTCAGGTCACTTACAGCTAGCCAGGCTCCCAGGAAATAATGTGTACTTGCAGCACAGACAATAAAAAAAAAAATTAATTCTCAGCATCTTGAAAATTACTTTAACAAAAGTCTCAGACTGCACATAAATGTAATGAAAAACAATTCAGAGAACTGATCTGAGGCTTTTCACAGCCACGAAAGTCTCTGTGACCTAGAAAAGACAAGAAATAGGAACCCAGGTCTAACTTCACCAATGTCAAGTTACAACTAACATGATCTGATTTTCTGAACCTGATGCCTGAAGTGGCTACCTGGAAACGGAGACTAAACAGGAATAAGGGAATATAGGTGATATTTATTTGAAAGGCCTTCAAAGGTACACCCTGGGGAGCCCAGAGGCTACTGCCAAAATGGACCTCAAGATGCATGGCAAGTCATGAGTTCTTCACCCTTTTATAGGTTTGGTCCATTTGCATATCAGCATAAATTTGGCAATTAAAACTTTAGCTAATGATGTAAGTTCTCTAAGTGCAGCCCCTCCTTTCCAAGATGTTGGTTTACACATTTTGCATCCAGGAAGGCCTGGGTGTCCTTGGAGAGCAAACTCAGAGAGACTCTGTTATGCCTACCCCAGCATGAGAGAGCAGCAGCTAGTAGGCTAAAAGACACTTCAGAGTTTTAAACTAAGTAATAGAGAATTTGAAAAATATAAAAATATAAAAGCTAAAACTCAAGGCATCAAACCTTGTTTTGAACCATTAGTCCTCCACAAAATGAAGTGCACCTGATGGACAGTTTGATAGGTATTTTTAGGTAGGTTTCTTCCTTACAACTTGGCACACTCTAAGAATGCACCATTCAGGAGCCAATTAACTCTGAGGTAAAGGATTTTGGCTGTCCACCCTTTTCTGGAGAAGCTGTCCTTTTGGATGATCTGACTTTTAATGGTGTTGGTAGTACCTCAGAAACTGTGGTTCAGACCAAGAAAGGGACAAGGGCTTATGAGTACACAAGTTAAAAGCTACAATACCAATTTTCTGCCCAACCACTTGGAAGGAATGAGGAAGCACCATTTACTTTCCCTAACCATCCAGTCATCGTTCAGGTTCCTGGTTCACACTCCCAGATAAAGGTTAAATTATAAATCCAGTGGGCAAATGACTTTAAAAAGAGTGATTCATTTACTCAGGTGAATAACAGATGTTTGTCTCTTGGATGGAACACATCACTGATCAGATCTGTATCTTGAAGTTTTGGGGCCCCTATTTAACAGTGCCAGGAAACAGTAACTTTTGTGGACAAATAAGGGTGTTCAGGGGGATCTTCCTACATCTGAACTCATCAGCAAAATTGTCATCAACAATCACAGTTTTGGTGCAGGAAAAGTGAGAATCCTCATTCATTAGCTGAGAAACTGGGGGCAGCAAAAATGTTAGTTTTCAGACATGAAACACTTGATGTTTGCCAGCAACAATTATTGACTATTGACAAAAACCTCCCTAGTAATGAGTGCGATGAATCATATTATTTTAAAATATTATTAAACTGTTAAGAAATTCATGGAAGAACAACTCCTGTACTACCTTGGCAAGAAAAGAGACTCAAACCAGCATCAGTCATGGATTAGACAGGATGTCAAACACTTAACTTTTGCAGCACTCAGCTGTCCCAAAGTTTGAGAGATAAATGGTCTTTATATCAAACCAGCACATTTCTCTGCTAATGGCTGAAGTAATTTATATTAGTTAGCACACACAGGCTAAAAATGAGGAAAAGACTCAATGTGGGGTGGGTCCCAGTCTGACAGGAGCATTTTGGAAGGACTCTGCAGGATTCCTGACCCGGTGCAGCACCTCTACCACACCTGTGAGTGAGAGGGCAGGAGAAAGGGGGAAATTCCTGCAGTCACTCACACCAGGGTGCTTCACTTTGCTACATGAGTGAGGTACACTGGCCCATAACTGGATGACAAAAATTGTACTGCTTGTAGAGAAGTGTATGTATGCATCTCACAAAAAATGTTGGTGCCTGCTGTGCTTACTTGGCTCTTGCTTGGATGAACCAGCAGCTCCTGTGACCCCGGGCACAGGATGGGTGCCTTGGGAGACAAGCAATTTTAGCCAACAGTTCTTGTCAAGCCAAGAATACATAACAAAAGGCACTCTCAGGAATTCACTGATTAGCAGCTGGGAATAGCTTGAGCTTTATCACTTAATCCAAGCCACATAAGCAAGATTTTTGTGCAGACACAGTAGTGGGTTTAGGCAAATGCACAGGCAGGAACACAGCTTAAAACTGCAATGCAGATTTACCCTGAAACCCTGACTCCCTTGACTCGAGCACTTACAACCAGTACAGACTTGAGTGAAACCCATCAATCCGAATAGACAAGATGAACAAAGAGAGGTCCCAGGGTCAAGCACCAGGGCAAAATGAAAACAGAGAACAGAATCCAGACCTCTAAACCACCAGCCAACCACACAGTTCACTGGTTTGCACTCATCTTTCTACAACGCATTGCTGAGATTAACACGAGATGTTCTGCTTCAAGTAAAGCAGGCAAAGAGAAAGCTGAGGTTTAGTGTATGAATGCAGCTTTTTTTAGTGTAGATTTACACGTAGACATGCATGCTTTTATAACAGAAAATAGGATCCAAACTGATACCTGGCTTGCCTGCACGAGTGTGAATGAATGACATGGAACAATAAAGTAATCCATGATAACCCAGTGTTCATGAACAACAGTACAATACAAAATACCACACAGGCCAGTTCTTGCAGGCAGCTCTGAGATAATCAAAGGGCAGGCACAGCCAGCATTCACAAATCTCCTTAAGTGATTCACACCTAGTACATATGACTTCCCCAACAGCAAGACAGCCGGTGCATCTCTTGACTCTTCTAAGCACCCCCTCTGCCCAGAGTATCATGAAATTACCACTAGAGGTGCGGAAAAGCCTGGATCAGGTGACCTTTATGCTGCATGGCTGCAAAAGATGTAATAAAGAGAGGGAAAAGACAGTGATACTGAAGGTAATGGAAAATGTCTTCCGAGATGTCTGCTACAATAAACAGGATGTTTTGTCCTTGTTTCAGAGCCATTGAGACCTGCAACAATAAGCAATGGGATAACAGCAGACCTGAGTGTGGCATCAATAAATCGAGCAGTGGGGAAAGAGAGACATGATTGTGGCTGTTTTATAGAAACCATTCAGAGGAAACCAAAGCATTTTACAGTCTGGATAACCTACATCATTTAAAGCTGGGAAATACTGCCACGCATCTTCACTTCACAACACTTGTAAACTCTGCAAGAAGACAGGGTGAGTTAGATTTCATCACTATCTCACCAACCTCAGTGCACTTTGCCACTGGCATTACTTTGCCTCACCTCTGAGTAGCTGCTTTGCAATTTCATTACCAGGTTCTCAATACACAAAACATCCTTGAACAGCCTTCAGGACCCAGCTGCTGTGTGGCTCTGAAATGCCTGGGCAGCCTTGAATGAAAGGCCTTCCCCACAAAGCAGCACTATGTCAAGTGGGGGAACTCAGCAATTCCATAGCTGAAGCCTCAACAGAGGGATAGGGACCTATCTCAGGCCCCAGGGACAGCTCTATCTTTTGGTGGGCTGAGCAAGAGAAGGGAGATGGATCTAACCCACCATTGCCCATAGTGGCTTAATTGGCATCCTTGCGTCCAGCAGCTCCCTCCATTTGTGCTCTCCCATTTAGGCAACCATGACTTCTGAGCTATGCTCATGTTTCACTCACTAACCTGTTCATATATCTATCTGTCTGCCTCCCAATCTATCCACCTTAAAAATCACTTAGAAACTGACACAAGAGTATCCACTCAGACACTGATGATAATTTAAATTAATAAATCTGGATAATCCCCTTGGGTCTGACTCTCATTTATATCTAAATGGAAAATGAGATCTTTCCAATTAAATTGGCACTTTCCGTAATGCCAGAGGTTTGCTTTTTAGTGTGACATCAGCATCAAACAAACCCAACATGTTGATTTCTGCATTCTCCAACATGGTGAAGAAAATTATCTTTAAAGAAAAATATTGAAAACATTTTAGCTGGAAAAAATCAGAAGAGACTAAACCATCTAATGCATCTATTACAAAAAAACCCCAAACCACAGAACCAAACAAAAACCTAAAACAACTTAGTCTATGCAGATGACATTATTTGCTTTTGGTGTCTAATGGTGTTATCTTTGAGCCGATTCCTTCTCACCTGCTTTCTTCATCTCTGGTAGTGCTAGGATTGCTGTTTTCCTATCCATTGGGAGTCATCCAGCAAGCCTTATTCTACACATTCTTTATTATTCTATACAGAAATCTATGCTCAAAAGATACAGAGTAGTAAAGCCTTTCAACAGTCTTCATATAGAACACAGAAAACTAAGAATCAGAACAGATATACTCCTCTACCTTGTATCTCTGCCCTCAGAGAGATTGGAGAAACCAAACAAAAGACAGGTTTGTCCAGTTTGTGAGCAGCAGAATATCAAATTACATGGTCAGATAAATACTTAATTTAAAACCATTTGATTAAAAAAGAGAAACTGCTCAGGGTACAGATGGACTCATCAATGAGCTGGAAGCAGCTCTTGGGCTGCCTTACAAGAACCCCCATATTTGGGTTAACTGTGCAAATGAGACTATGAACATCCCAGATGAAACACTTCTTGAACAACAGCATAGAATGACCAAACTATTTCAAACAGGTAAGTGGTCTTGTCCAGATTCAGTGCCTGCTTTGCATCACAGGGAGTCTCTCTTGCTTCAGTGGATGTAGCAGCTGCTGTGTGCAGAAAAGGAAAAGCTGAAATCAAAGGGGTCCCTCCTGCACCAGGAATGTGTAAGACACCACTATGAGATTTGAGGCTTAAATGGAAGAAGCCCAGAGCTCCTACCTGGTCTCCAGCATGAGAAAGACTGGACAAGCCTGACTGACCTGCTACCTAAATCTCTCCCATTTATTAGTTAACTTTCAATTCCAGTTGAAAATATGACCGTGGGCATACATTCTTGGCTGAGGTAAGTTTGTACAAATTTACGTTGTTTGAAGATATGATTCACTTCCTTTAATCACAATATGCTCATTTATCCCATCAAGTATCTGGCACATATTTAGTATTCTTCCATTATCTTGGAAGCAGATTATCTTGATCTCTAGACTTTCATGAGTGGGAGGAAGCATGAAGACTGGATTGGCAGTTTAATGTAGAACTTCTCAATCAGAGAACGGCTGAAGTGAGACCTGGCTTTTATAAACAGAGACAGTGCTGGCTTTAAACACTCCTTGTGATTCCTCTTTGGAGGCTCCTCAGAACAGCACTCTCCACTGCATGGCAACAAAGCAGCGGTGACAGCAGTGCTACGTGGTAGCTGCTGGCGTGTCTACACCATCCAGCAGAGCACAGGCACAGAGATACCTAGCCCAGCAGCAGAGCAGCACTAAGTGTGAGGGTCCCAGTGCAGCACAGCACCTGGGGGGGAGCACCTTTCCTAGGAAATCTGCTGCTTTTAAACCAAAGCCAGCTTCTCCAAAGAGCTGCTGTGCATCGTTCAGACATACCAGCTTAGGTAGCAATAGGTCAGCCTTAGTCCATGTGCCTGTGATACATAGACTAGATGTATCCATGCCTTTTCCAGCTTCAAAAATGTCTGGGCTGCTAAAGAAGAGTTTTAAAAATACTTCTACCTCCATCAAAATCGAGCATAGAGCCACATAATAATCCTGGTTAAAGTGTGGAAAGAGGAGACCTTTAAACATATGAAGGGTATAGGAGCTGAGCCTGGACATTTTTGAGGTATAAAAACAAAAAAATGTTTTACAAAATGTGAGAGTAAAGAAAAATGTTTGAGTCTTTATCTCTTTGTAAAGAAAATAATTGGCTTGGATTGAGCCCTTCCCCGGGAGTGTTTGCAAACCAAACATTACACAGCTGCCAAGTGCCTGAATACCAAAATGTGAAACTGACCTAAAATAAAAGCAAAAGTGATTGCTTTATTACCATCCATATAGAAGACTACTCAGAGGCCTAGGTGCAGGGTAGGTACAGACCTCTAGGATGTGATCCATCTGACATCTTAATGTGCACAGTGCCAGCACCTCCTGCACAACCAACTGAATGACATACACACTATTATGAGAAATCCATCTTATTCTAAAAGTAGGTCAGACAAATCATGAAGTCCTTTGATTAGTTTGTGTATAGATGTCTAATACTGGCTGAGATTAATTCTTCGCCTGATCTTTAACAAATCAGGCTGCCACATTACAGCACCCTTTTCAGGCAAACTAGGCATTTTAAAGAACAATAGAAGCAGAAGGAAGACTGCGGTATCTGTGCAGTGATGGTGATTCCCTGGGTTACTTGTACACCAAAAGATTTCATCAAAGTTGCCTCTGGCTTGTCACACAGGGCCACATGCCTACAGCCACACACATTAGCTAGAGCTTAGCGTGATGAGCCTGATTAACCTTCAGGTGTGATTAAACATTTTTTCCCTGTAGAAATTCAATAGTTGGGTACTAGATTATCTCTGAGTAACTGGCAGCCAAGCAGACAACATCTAATTTTCCTCAACTGCTGTCACCAGATAGAGACAAGAGGCAGTCTAAGGGCTTGTGTGAGTGCTCCCAGCATGCTAACAGTACACCATTGCATCAGTAGAGTGCATTAGAGATCTTCTTTTGGAAAATTTGTACAAATCTTAAGTAGTGACTTCTCTCGGTATTCCTGGGAGCTACAGAATAAGAAACATTAATTCCATTTCATAATTGAAGTTGACTTACAGAGAAGTGAAAGGATAAAGAGAGGTTTTACTTGTCCTTCCAAGACTGCCAGCCTCTGTTGGGCCAGAATACAACAGTTATTCCAACAAGATAAGCCTTTATTTCCTTGTGGAAAGTAATATGAGCTTTATACTTGCAAGGAGGGTTTCCTGGTATAGCAATACCAATTGAAGTTACACTGGCAAATACTTCCTTGTGCTGATAAGGTTTGAATTACTCCAGAAACACATGTTCTTACAACATGATCTTATGTTCCACCATTCTACTTCACTGTTCCTCACAGATATATCCTATTACATTCCAAATCCTGCTCCTACCGTATTATGCACCCCTGTGTGTGTCTGTGCACAGGCAGAGTTTCATCCTCTCTCATTTCTCAGGCTAAAATTGCCCTGAGCCACAGCAACTTGCTGAACTGTATGGCAAGTTAACAGACATCTAAACCAAGCCCTAAAGTAACCCTCCCATGCCCATCTGAGTGAGGGCATCACGGGCTGCAAACTTGAAAGTTACTATGTTTGTTAGAGTGAATCAACAGGTTGCTCTGCAGGTCTCCGATTGACCTCAGATACAAGGTCAGTCACACCAGACACTGCTTAATCAGCTGGCTTTGCTCAGAAATATGATAAGGGAGGGCAAGGCTGGGAGACACAGCTCCCACTGGCAGTCTCTGACAGCTCCCTTTTATTGCAAAGCAAATGGTGAGGAAGATTATAGGTGAGACACATGCTCACCCACCCACAGCTTGGCTTTATTTCTGCACGTCATTTATTTGTGTAATGGCATTGCACAGTTGTTCCAGCCGCATGTACAGCTACATCCTTTAAAACAGATCATTCAGGTCTGATGTAACTTAACTGAGCTTAGCAGAACTCAGCTATGCTCTGCAGTTCTGCGTTGCAGCTGGCATCTTCTGGGCTCTCCAGTGGCTTTTTAAGTGCCTCCATGCTCTATTTAGGGGCTAGTGACCTTCTCAGAATTGCTTCTAGCTAGGCAGCAGGTGATCACTTGGGATTTGGGGCCAGGATTTGAAGGCTCTGCCCCACCTGGAATGGAGTTGCTATGTATTTTGGGTTGAACTGTTTTCAGTCTCTGCCGGTACACTTGTCCCACTTGGTGTAACTATTGAACATTTACAGGAATGGATCCTAAACGTCACATTTTCACAACCTCCATACCTTCACAAGTGAGCAATATATTGAACCACTGGCTCTCTATTCCTGCAACAAATATTTAGCAAAGGAGACTGAGAAAGACCAACTTCCATTTAGCCTGGAGCCTTTACTATCACATAGATTTAAATCCTTTGATTTTAATCACACAGAAATATGAACATACATTGCTTTAACCTAAATGACTTCCCTAACCATTTAGCTGCTGGGTGTTTCAAGGTGTCTCTGTTGGGTTTCTACAAACAGAAAAGTTGCAGGTAGGTGTTCATCTCTGCCAAAGAAATTGTGGCTGAATTCTGTGTGGAAATGCCAGCCAGCTGCTTTTGTATGTATCCTTTGCTGTTTTCACTTCTGCTTGTTTGTCAAGCTCACATGGACAACTCCTTGGTAAAGAAATGTCTCTAAGTATTGCCATACATTATATGGAGAACAGGTTTACCATTCTTAGGGCTAAGGGCTCCACTATGGGACAAAATCCATCTAATACCAAGCTGTTCTTATAGTGCCTGAGAACCAACAAGCATCTAGACTCATGAGAGCTAACTCAGCAACACCTGTGATGGCAATTCTTCACACCACTGGCTACTGCTATCCAAGCACTGGACTA
Source organism: Aleadryas rufinucha (assembly GCA_013397815.1). Classification (NCBI taxonomy): domain Eukaryota; kingdom Metazoa; phylum Chordata; class Aves; order Passeriformes; genus Aleadryas; species Aleadryas rufinucha. The sequence goes on from VZTH01013958.1 coordinate 221,400, forward strand.
TTCTTTTGCTTCCTATTGTAGTAATTCCCTAAGGACTAAATCCACATAAAGATTTACACATGTAGCAATTCATGAAGCAAGAGAGAGGGTAGCTAATAGTTCTCTACCTCACAGCCAAGTTAATAATTTATGAGCAGTGAGACAGCTTGAAGAGTGGCTGAGATGGCCTGCCCATGAACCTTAAGTAGGTGGCAATCATGTCATACTGCTGGCCTGCCCTACCCGAGTCAGAATAAAGACTTGAAAATGGATCCCTCCTTCCCAGGTACCAGTCCCAAACACTTTATTTCATTTTTTTTTCGAGACAAAGCACTGGCTTTATACATAACATTTGGACTTAATCCAGACAAAGGTACTTCACTATGATTAAAAGTGGGGTTCACCTGCTTGGCTTTTTTTTTTTTTTAACTGGCTTTGTTAGCTCCTTTAAACATTTCTTGGATTCAGTGAATTCCTCTGTTAGCTACTCCATGCATAGCAGGGAATATTGTACTGCTGCCCTGAGAATTAGAGGTTATACAGGGGTGGTGCAGATAGAGTGGTAAATGTCCTTATTTGTGAAATCATGAAGAAATTCTGGGACAGGTTCTAAACTTCAAAAGTTTTAGTCCAATGTCATAACCAGAACATTATGCAGTACACTCTCTTGTGGCTACTAGCTGTCATCACTAATTTTATGTCACATCAAAAGATATCCTCAGATTCAATCCCTGTGCCTTCAACTCATTGCTCAGCTGAAACATTTTGTTCTGAACTCAAAAGGCAACACTATCATGGAACAAATAGCAATAACATTCAGAGCCGCTGGATCTCAAGAGAGATCCATGGGGAGAACTATTTCCTGCTCAGTTCCTGGGGTCACTCCTTGCTGCCTGGCACTTCCTAGATAACTGCAGCTACCATTCTCTCAAAAGGAAGACAGACTTGTGTGAAGCCATCACCACCTTCCTTCAGGCCTTTCCTGAAGATCTTAAGTGTTGCCATGCCTTCAAATTCTCCACATGCCAAATGAGCTTGGAGCACGGCGGCAGCTGACCACAAAAGCTTCAGCTTTCCAGTACATTACAACCAACCTGAAAGCAAGCCAACCACCTGAGACTGTCCAGACCCCCTTACTCCCCTCATGGTAAAGACCAGGAAATCAGAACTGGTGCAGATACTGGGGAGATCTCAGCCCTCCTCAGAGCTGGGATCCTATAGTTGACATCACTAAGAGAAGAGAGCAGGAGCAGGATAATCAGTTCCTGCAAACCCTCTGCTCCTGCCCCTTCTCTTTGCACTGCATACAGTCCTGGCCCCAGCACAGTAGAGAAGACTCTGCTACACGTAATTCTTCCTGGCACAGGAGAGGGGTTTGAGCACACAGGGGAAATACAAGAGGAGCAGAGCTGAGTTTGGCTCAGGACTGGAGAGGAAACTAGTGTAGGATCAAAGCTGGTTAGAGTACAGTGCTAATAAATGCCAAGGCTGCAAATTCAATCCCAGTATGGGCTACTTAGTTAAGAGTTGAACTGGATGATCCTTGTGGGTCCATTCTAACCAGAATATTCTGTGATTCAAGATTAAGAACACTGATTAGACAGAAGCAAGACCAGAAGAAACAATGAGAAAGAAATGGTTTATGAAGAAGAAATAATGATATATTGTCTTATTTGCTGGGAAAGCAGTGGGAGCCATATAGGGAACGTGCTGTAGGGATTAACATGACCATAATATAACTTGGAACACCAGCAGCACCTTTTCTTTCTCTCTTTCGCACAAACACAGACACACAATGTTGTGCACTGCAGTAACAGCTCAAAATTCAAAGGGCAGACACAGCAAAGTATGATTTTTGGAATCCCTGGACTTAAAATTGCTGTAAGACTTAAAAGTCCTCTCATCCAAATGGTGTCAATGCTTCAGTCTCCTTATCTGAGATGTGGCTTTATTTTCGGTGCACCCAAATGGGTTGTGTTGCATTAAAGTCTTGTCTTACATTCATTGATTGCTAAGGAGCAATTCTCCCTTATTTTGAAGTCCATAACTAATCAAACTCCTCATTGTGCTTTGTTGACAGCAAAAAAAACTATATAAAACCAAGCAGCCAAGAACTCCTTATGATCCTTCCAGTATATCATGTAGTCATCCACCCCGCTTGCCTTCTAGGAACAGATTTTTCTGTACTATATTTCATAAAATTTGCATTTTTACATTCTAATCAAAGCTTAATCAATATTTTAAACCTGTATTTGGGAGGAACCCTGTTTATCAGTTTGAGGTGTAGAGGATCATTAGTACCACAACAGTGTTCTAACTCAGCAGATCCAAAAGAGTAGCGGGAAAAGCGATTAACAACATTAATCTGGAGAACTGAAATGTTTTAAAAACAGCCTTGCAACTCCAACCTGTAACAGAATTACGTATCAAGTAACAGCAGTTGTGGTACAATCATGACTTTTTGATCAGAAGTTATCCAAATTAGGTTACGTCTAATTTTTAATTATATTGGAAGTTCCCTCAATGACCCATTTCTGATTTACAATAGTCAGCTGGGCAAATGCTGGCTCGCTGGATTTCTCCTTGCCTCAATTAATCCTTCCTTTTTGATCCTATCCTTACTGTGTACCTTCTTGTTCAGTTTCCACACCTGTGTCTTCAGTTTTGCCTCTGGTGGCTGGTTTGTACACCCCTAAATTTATGCATTGGGCCTTCCTATTCACTCAGATACATGGATGTCTGAAGCATTTCCATAATCACTAACTAAAACCAGTTGGATTCATTCATTTAAGACATAGCTTTTAAAGGAATTACAAAAAAAAAAAAAAGAAGTATGAACCTAATCAAATTTGATAACCAGGTTCCTTAGCAATGAGTAATGAACTCCACAACCTTCTCTCCTCAACGTTTTCTTTCCTGTTATTTCCCTTCTCTTTCTGTTTTTATCTGTTATAGCTTTCTTTGGTAAGCATGCTCTTGTTCTAATTTAGAGATTTTGGAAACTTGTATTACTCAAGAACTAAATCTTATGTTCCAGTGAGTTTAACTCAGTACTAGGGAAGAAAGAGGTTACATATTACCATAAAAATTAAAACATTTTCAAAGCCTCTCTAACTTACACCGCATTGCTTCTCCCCCAAGAGAAGCTCCAGTACCTAGACACAAGCACTATAGATCTATCAATTTTTTACTGGGAATGTTTTCTTTTACAACTTCCCTTAAAAATAAAGGTACCTTAGCTCAAAATTTGAAAGGAAATAAAAGTTTTGAAGACCACATCTTTATTTATATTAACATAAACAGTTTAAGAGTATGATAATCCACACTGCTGCTGTCTCCTCCAACAATGACAGCTTTTCAGTGGCTCTTACTGCAACACACATTGACTTAAGAGGTACCAGAGATCCTCTCTACCTGTTTAGTACTAGTTTAAACATTTATCAGTTTATCTCTGAAAAAAACCCCACCCTAAACACCTGGTTAAATCTCAGTCCTGAGAAATGAAGGCTTTTCAGGGCATAGATATTGTTCCATTGTAATCACCATCTTTCTGAGAAATTTTTGAATCTTACCCAGGACCATCCAGCGTGACGGCTGCCCAGATGTCCAGACCCAATTCCAGCTCAACTGTAAATTTCCACATACTTACTTGATATATTAAAAAAAAAAAAAGAAAAAAAAAGAAAAAAAAAAAAAAAAAACCTTCTAAGACCAAAAAGGTGCTCAGAGGCAATCACAAAAAGTATCTGCCCTGATGCTACCTCACCCACAGCCAGGACCACTGGAAAGGGGGACACTATCAAGCCCAGGTTCCCTCGGCCATGGCATAACAGTACTGAAGAAGACCATTTGTTTATTGCATCCGTCTTTTCTATCAGCCAGAATATTTATTTACATGGATGACAGGCTCATATTAGAAGACCTAAATACATTAAAATTTTGTCCTAAATCAATTGGTAAGTAGCCACCTGTACCAATGTAAGCCTCTAGTTTAGAAAGGGTAAACCAAAATGAGGTTTGCCTTACCTGAAGTGTGTCAGAGATGAAGCACTGAATCCTTCTTCTGGAACTTTTAGGCAGATAGATAACACTGACAGGAGGTTATACCAACCTGAAAAGCTGAACATTATTGCACATTTTTGGAATGGCACAATGGTATCTAACATATGGACAAGACACCCTCCTTCCCCCCAAATAATTGTACTTGCTCTGTACCACCCTTCTTATAAAGTGCATCTCTGACTGTGAAATAAAAAATAATTATCATCTACAAATTGTAGGAAGGTCTACCAGGCCTGCTGCCAGTGCAACCTGGATACCAATGGAGTCAGTCTGGAGAGAGTGGAAGGCTGTGTAGACTGGACTATGAAGAGGAGGATGGTCTGAACTTGAAATGCATAGTCACCATCCCTGGATGTGTTTAAAAAAACCCTGGATGTGACGTGGTTTAATTGAGGTGGTGTTAGGGCATGGGTTGGACTTGGTGATCTTGAAGGTCTCTTCCAACCTGGTGATTCTGTGACCTCAAAATATTGCAGTCAACTAGACAAAAACTGTGCAGTTCTGAGCAGTCTGTACGACGTTGTTGTAACATCCTGTTAGGGACTTCTGGATACATCTCTCCCCACGGGGTAAACATCTCTTTGGCCTAGCGGAAGGAGCCAGCATAAGAAACGCTGAGGCTGAAGCCAGAACTTGTCCTTGATGGAGAGGAGATAGGCCCCTCTCTATTTTCTTGCTTCAAGGGATTGATTTCCTGGGAAACTGTATAAAGGTCAGAAGCACATTATGCTCTATGTGATTGTGAAAAAGCCTCTGGAGATTGGTGTTACATAAATATTTACGACTACCACTACTAACCAAACCTGTTTCCAACCTCTGCTCTTCCCAAGGAAGAAAACAGGATAATAAGGAAAAATGGACTTGTGAAGAATAATAGCAGTGGAAGTCTAATTTGAAATGACTAATGAAAACTGCATACTTATCTGAACAGAAAAAAAAAAAATCAAGGAGCATCTGTAATTTTCCAATGTAGAGTACAGAAGACTGCAAGTCAGCTGTAACAAGAATGATAACAGGACCATGCTTTTGTTTTCTTTATTTTACCCTTGAGAAGATAACCTTTTATATTTTGGTGTAGTAGACACATCGATGATGTTGTTTTCGTGATGTTGCAAAACTCCACTTTCTTCTCATCCCTCTGGGAACAAATTCATTCATATCACTTAACCACAACACAGCTTTATAAAGAACACAAAGACCAGAGGCACAGCACTCTGTGGGGACTCAGATACACTGTATCTATTGTCCACATCAAAAGCTAGCTAAGAGGAATTGTCAATAAAAGGATATTCATAAGAGACAACATGACAACATTGTCAGAGAACCCAGGCAGACATGGTATTTGACTCATTTATTCCCAAAATTTTTGGTGATCCACAATCCAAGCAAGCACTTGCAGCTCTGGAGGTACGTGTGGCTTGCCAGGAGTGTCGATGTGTCTCCCATAAAATATGGGATATCAGACTGTGGGTGGCAGGACACTGCTGGTGGTGAGGTGCTGGACAGCAGGGCTGCAGAAGGAAGTGACTCAGAAAGGACTGCTAGGGCAGATATGAGGCATCTTGAGACCCACCCACATGCCTAAGTCTGTGGCTGAACCCTGACATACAGTGGAAGCACTGAGGTCTGCAAAAGGTTTTTATCCTTTTTTCCCCAAGACTATTCCTCGAGTTCCTCTCCCTTTTACCTCTCAAAAATGTACATCAGCTGCCCAACGGCACGCAACTCTGCTGTTCAGTGGGACCACGGTGCCTAAACTTCTAAGGTACTTTTGAAGACCCCATCCACAGCCTAAAAACACATGGGAATATGAATTAAATGAGATTAACACAGTAGACATTCAAATTGTAAAGAAGAAATTCTTCTCAACTCTTCTATGAGCCTTCTCATCAAAGAGCAGAGTTGGTAGAAATTCCCAGAGTCTGTGACACTTCTAGTAAAAGTTGAAATATATTTAGTACAGTCATTCCCATGCTTTGACAGTAGAAACTCCTATCTCCTGTACATCCAGGTTTTACAATACACTTATACTTACATACACTAAGTTTTGCACATGAAAAAGGGTGCAAAGGATATGCATTAAAGGGTATCACATTTTATGAAGTGGAATTGTAATTTACTCCTATTTAAAGAAATACACTTTGTTCTTTACGTAGGCCAGTAAAACCTACATTGTGTATCCATCAGTGAAAATAAGCAAGATGAAACAGAGGAAACAGTAAAGTTTATGCCAAAGGCTGTTAAAGAAATTATCAAATTTTCAAAAATTTGAAATGTATTTATTTTGCATCAGTATGATCTGAGAGGTCCACTGCCTCCCTTCCTGATCTCTGCTGCCCACTCAAACAGTATTTGAGAGAGCATTTACTGCTGTGCAATCAGAAGAAGGTCAACAGACTAAATTTTATTCAGCTGATCCCTTTCCTGCATTTTTCCTGTAATCAGTTCCACCAGATATCAACACTCAGACTGGCCTCTTCTGGAAACACTTCTTTCACAATATATGTTTCAGAACTTATACACAGTGTTCTTGAAGACTGTAAACTTTTCACTCACTCAATTTCTGTAAATATAGCTATGGATATTTCTAATTCCTCAGTCCCATACTCCAACAGACTCTGGTTTCAGTCTTTTCTCTACCAACCAAATGGAATCTTAGCTCACTGCAAAAGCTGAAGGCTCAACCAAATGCTTCATTCTGGTTTGCTGCCATGGTCAAGTTATCAAAGTTAATGCTTAGGATTCAAGTAGCACAACAGGAATAAGAAAATGAGAACAATAGACAACGAAAGACAAATGGCACCAGGAGTTAGACTCTCTTGCACCTTTATAAATGGCATAATATATCAAAAGATTTTTGAGAATTTAATGGAACTAAAAAAACCCAACCGAGTTCTTTGTCATGACTGTCACAAAGGCCAAATAAGCATGTCTGGCATTCCACAGATCAAAGACAGTTGTGACTATATATTAGATGTTAGATAGAACAGATACACTAATCATTTATGACATGAGAAGTTCATCAAAATAGCATCTCTTGATCACAGTTGAAGAAAATTCAGTCTGTTTCTAGATTAAAGTAGCCCTTGTTAATATTGGCCATAGGAAAATGGTGGAATCACTGACACTTAAAATTGCCTCTAGTCCTCCTTTTCAGACTTCCAAGATGTGGCAAAATACAAATCTATCTAAATGAATTGTCACATTTAGCTGACGACATTTGGTCTACAAAATACTTTACAAAGGATGAACCCACGTACGTCCTGAAGTAAGGCACACTTGCTTACTTCTGAATACCACTTACTTCTGAAGTACTTAAGTCTCTTTCTAGTAGCAGACCTCTGATATAGAAATTACTCTTTAAAAAAATGGAGTGATCTGTTTCTATCAGGCACCTCTACAAGCTCTGCCTCATTGACATCCCTGTATTAATGATCAGAGAGCAAAAGCTTGTTACCACCTTTCACAAGCACAAGTATATAGGTGATGGTGCACATTTGCCATGACTGCCAGATAGCTTTAATCAGTGCCTTTTATTTCTTTTCATTTCTTCTGGCAACATGCTGTTTGTTTCCTGCATCAAATGCTGCTTGCCTTTCTGGCTGTGGCATTTGCAAAGTGCCACATGTACAACTAGAGACTGCAAGAACCTTGCATGCAAAGAAAAGGACAACAGCTAGTGCTGCTCATGGATGTCAAAGTTTACCTCATAGACTGAGGTGGAAGGGCAGGTAATTTTTCCATAAACCTACTTTTGGCTAAGAGTCCTGTTGGTAATTCTTGGTGGTGCTGCAAATGAAACCTTCTGTTGTAATTACTCAATTCAGAATAGAAGCATTTCAAGCTCAATAAGCAAACTTTCACCCCATTCACAGGTCAGGGCAGCTCCACCTACACATTTCTAAATGGTTAGTCTCTGGTGCACTAAAACCTACAGGACACCGAGGGTATTTTTCTTCCCTAGAGGGCTTCTGTAGGAGCTGTGTGGGAGTGAGATTCAACTGGTCCTTTTGTTTTTGTGTCTTTGTCACTGCAGGTCTCCACATTGTGAAGTCCAGTCATACTATTTTTGTTACCATCCATTAAGTCTTCTGCCATCTCTGTGTTCTTCTTGTTGCATTGACAGAAGTCACTGGAGCTCTCTAGAAGGTTGATGCAAAATTTGATAACCAGTGCTAGCCAGGCCATCCCAAAGAGGATCCACAGAGAGATTACATTCTTGTACCAGCTTGGATAGGTGCGATCTGGGTTCATCCCTACAACAGAATCACCCAAAACATTTCTACATGGGATCGAGAGTGCCTCAAAGGAGACAGTACATGTAAAGCAAAGACAGATGAAATATCACTTAATATTAGTGATTTCTATATACAACACAAGTATGCCATCTACTTAGCATGTGAACAGATGTTGTAAGTATGTTTCATGACACATCAGCAACAGCCTAGTACTCCTTAGGAATTGCAAACATTACAATAAGAAAGAAAAAAACAAATCCCAAATTACATCCATGTCAAAGTGAAATTATTCACATTCAAGCACACCGTTTCTCTGCTTATCACTCAGCACCACAACATTGTATTAGCATGTAACAGGGGTCCCTGCAGGCAGAGAGGTAAGCTGGTTTTATGTATCACTGCACGCATCTTGTTAAACCAGATAAAAGCAAGTGAGAGAGTCTCTGACAGTGGGAGAAAATAGGCCTGAGTAGTCCTAAATCCTCCAAGACCAATCAAACCTTGGAAGACAGTTTGAAGTTATCACTGGCCTTCTTGGCCACAAAGGCACTCTGTAGGATCATGGACAGCTTGGTGCCCATCAGGCCTGCCAGGTCCTTTTCTTCAGAGCTGCTTTCCAGCAGGTCAGTTACTTCTCCCAGTTCCATATCATGCTAGTGGGAAAATAGCATGATGGTCGCTTGAGACATAAACTACACATACAGGATTGTAAGGCAAAAATTGTGTAGCCTCTTCATACCACAGCTGACATATTCAATTATTCCCATACCAAACCTGGCATATCTATGGCAGTATTCCAGTTACAAAGGTACTACACAAGTGAAGGCACACCGGGAAGAGAATGCCAAATGCATTACCAGAAACTGAGAGAAGTACAGCTGCTGTAACACAGAGATCAGCATCATCTGTAAAACCAGTACAGGAAAATGCTAAGCTGACCCATCTTTAGTTAAGCTCCATCTGGCTACCCTTACCCAAGCTAACTTTATTCCAGCTTATTTCCATGTGCCTACACAAGCTCTAATCATAACTTTGATGTGTTACAGACAAGTCCTAAAGTAACTGCTACTAAGTTGTCTAAGCATTCAGCAAGTGCTATGAAGAAAAGAAAATAGCAAATCCATAACAGGATGTTTTAGTCTTTCTGTCTCTCAGGTATTCAAGGGTGCATGTGTTTCCATAATCAATTTGTTTTAAATGGGAAAGTCTTTATCAAAAAGGTGTGTCCTGTGTTTCTGCAAATGCAATGGGTGGGGATCCAATCCCATTTCCTCTGGCAAAGGGTTTTGGCATCCAAAACTAGGTAGTGCCTGGTACCTGACAGCCTACATGTACGTAACTTAGGCTGCCTTTAAAAGCAGTTATCTAGGGTTTTGACAGAAGAAACAGTCCCTGTCTGTTAACAATGATGCAGAGTGGCATCTGCTTAAAACTAATGGCTGTCGATGCACTGGAGTGTGATAAGTGTGCCCTCAGCAACTACTGTGATTAAACCATAGCACTCCTGCCTGGTGGTGTTGTCATTCAAGGGACAAGTGACTTCAATGCCACTCACTGACTGGGAAACAATGTCTTTGTTCTTCCACAGGTAGCACTGCTATGGCAGAAATCCTGTCTTCTCCAACCTGTCAAATGCCCACCACAACATACTGATCATCAGGTCTGGGGATTGCTGCTGGTGCCAAACCGCCACATGGGGAGCTTTTTATGTCATGGATTTGGCTTTGCTGTTTAGCAGGTGAAAGCAATGAAGTGTGAACTACTCACCAATCACATAGTCTCCAAACCCTATAGTGCTGAGGGTAATGAAGGAATAGTAGAAGCCTTCCTCATAAGACCAGCCTTCTTTGTCAGAGAATAACAAGGGAGGTAGCAGGAGGAACAATAACAAGCCAGTTACCAGCGCACAAGTCTTCATCATGAAGGAAGCTTTATTCTAGTAAAACAGGAGGGGGAAAAAAAGATTGTCATAAGACACACAGCAACGAAAGTCCAGCTTGGTTTCCAGCTGGAGATGATGATGGACTCCACAAAAACATACAAACATTCATTGAATTCCACTATAATAAAGGGTGTGTCTGTCCCACATGTATGCTGGTTTTAGCTGGGATGATTATTTTCTTCACAATGGTTAGTAGGGGGCTGTGCTTTAAATTTGCGTTGAAAACAGTGTTGATAATACAGAGATGTTTTTATTGTTGCTGAGCAGTGTCTGCACAGTGTCAAGGCCTTTTCTGCTTCTCATCCCACCCCAACCAGTGAGTAGGCTGGGGGTACAGAGGAATTTGGGAGGGGACACAGCCAGGACAGATGGGCCCAAGTGACCAGAGGAATATTCTATATGGCATCATGCTCAGCATATAGAGCTGGGGGAAGAAGGAAGTTGGGGATGGTCAGAGTGATGGCATTTATCTTCCCAAGTAAGTGTTATGCATGATGGAGTCCTGCTTTCCTGGGAATGGCTGAACACCTGCCTGCTGACAAGAGATTAGTGGATAAATTCTTTGTTTTGTTTTGCTTGCGTGCACAGCTTTTTACTTTACCCATTAAACTGTCTTTACCTCAAACCATGAATTTTTTACTCTTCTGATTCTCTTCCCCACCCCACTGGGGTGAGTAGCTACACAGTGCTTAGATGCCAGCTAAGGTTAAACTCTGACACTCAGTCAACACAAATTGGGCATCACCTTCATAAGTCCTAAATTCATGCCAGTCTGAAGCCTATTCCACAGATGTTCCCATGTAACTTACACATGCAATTCTAACTAGAACTGATGATAAACAGACCAGATAGTCTAGGACTATGCATAGCTCACATGCTTTATCACTTCTGTTGCTGTAGGGGAAGTCATTCATCACAGAACTTCCCTCAATTAATAAACAGCCTTATCTGACACCTCATAGGGCTGTCATAAACTAAATTTATTCGCTTCCAGTTATTCCTGAGTATTACTGCCTTTTTGGTCAAATAGTCAGCCAGGCTGTCCTTATTAGTCATAGGATCTCAAATACCAATGTCCTCTGTCTTTTGTTTCCTTGAGATATACCTGTCCACACTGCTTACCTGCCAGTGAAACACCTCCTCTAGGCGACAGGCACAGTGCTGAACCCCAAGCAGCATCAGCTGCCCAATTTCGTTCATGAGTACAAGGTTCAAGGGGATCCCAAAAAGTGCAAACACGATGCAGAAGATTCGACCAACCGCAGTGCTGGGGCTCAGGTTCCCATAGCCTAGGCAGGGGAGGAATGAAGCATTAAATCTAAAATATTCTCTGCTTGCCCTCCCCCCCTGGAGGGGTGAACCTTCATCACCTACAGAAGTTAGGCGAGAAGGTCACTGCCCCAAAAGGACCCTTTTTTATAAATAACTGTAAGTTACATCCATTGTTTGTCATATCCTATTGCGGGCTGGAAAATAACACTTCTTTCCCTGCCAATTTTGCTTAGTTCCTTTTCCATTTACCAGTGAATTTCCTCTCCCCTACCCATTGCCCTGGCTGGGATCTGACGTAAATGCAAACCTTCCGTTTAGTTCAATTTTTGTAAGCATTGTTGGCATGGGGTTTGCTGGTAAATGATCCTGCATGGCTGTCAGATGGTCTCTGAATCACAACAATAGTGTTTTAATTATAACAACCACCCTTTTCTACCTTTATCCCCCAGGACTAGTCAACTAACACTGCTTCCTTGCTTACACTCTTTTGCACCCCAAGTACCAAATACACCTTAAATTATCAAAATTATTGCCTAGAGTCAACATACCCAAAGAAATTATATTTAACCTGTGTAAAATATCTCTATTTCAAACCTAAAGAAAAAAAAAAAGTGTTTTAAATTTTGCTTCTTCTAGTTATGGGAAGTGGTCTAATAAAAGGTCCTGCCCTGCAAGCACAGCCTTGCTTGCATCCTCAGATCATTCTGGCTTCAAAATCACTTCATTCCCCACACTCTCTTTTTAAAATGTCCTGTAAATTTGCAAACTTGCACTTGAAATTTCCAGTGTTTTATGCCACAGGAAAGTCAGATTTAACTAGGGTGTATTTCACAGGATGCTTTCAAAGACAGAAGAACTAGCACACCACAAGCATTTCAACAGTGCCTTAGCCATTCAGAGACCTATGGCCTTGACTACATTCCAAAATCATCTCTGTGCATTAGAGGTTGGTGTACGTCCACATAAGAGATTATCTTTTCACCACAAATAAGCAAAGTTTACCTTTTCACCACAAATAATGCCATCCCCTCCCAGCGCCACCCAACCACCGGCAGAGCAAGCACAAAGGCGCTCCCTCCACGGCTGCCTTGCTCAGCTTCTGGGTGCTGTAGCCTCAGGGCAAGTGAGCAGTGCCCAGCAGGGAGAGGCCCCAGGGCTGGGCTCTGTATCCCAGGTAAGTGAGAGTGCAAACATCTGTGGTTAACTCCAGAGTCCCATTCCTTCACTAACCTGTGTCACACGCCAGCTGCCATAAGCTGCTGACCAACAATGCAGAAACATGTGCAACTATGAGCTGGGGCTATCTACACATTCTATGCCAAGTTTTTGCTAACAAAAACCTCTCACCATGGACAACTCTGCAGTTAGCTGTGCATGTGTGCCAGCAAAATACACCCAGAAGAAGGTCTGCGGGCAGACCAAAGTATACTTATTCTTAAGTATGTACCCTCACAAATTCCAAATTTTATGATATGGAGGACATCCCCTCCAATAATTTTAGGCACACAATATACCTCCAAAGGAGCCCCAGGAGCCTGTCCCTGGGAAGGGGGAGAGCATCCTCCAGAAAGAAAGGGATGCTGTTACGTAATTAGATGTTTTGAAATACAGTCAAACAAAAGGGGCTAAATTAAGACTTCATTCCAGTGCTACTTCTTCGCCTGTGAGCAGCTTTGCAATGTTAATGCACTTTTCCCCATTGATTGCTAATTTCTGCCAGCTTTCACCATTTCTAGACTAACAGGTCTGGTAAAGGAGACATGTAGGCAAGTCCATCTGGTAGATGACCCCTTCTAAGTGAATTATAGAGAGATGTGTGTGGTGTGATGCATTTCACACTGGCTGTGACATTTCAGTGGATTAGTTCCAATTTTTCTTTTATGGGATTAGGGTGTTTTGTGGCCTGACCTGGCCCAGGAGAAAGTGCTGGGGGGCATTTACTGTAGGGCTGGAGGCTGAAGATGAGTTATATACATTTATGGCCAGTTATTCCCAAGATTGTTTCCCCCTAAAACCCTTCCTCTTTCTTTTCCTTCTATACCAAGTTTTAAAAGACTGTGTAATGTCTTGGGCAGTTCTTTTTACCACAGATTTCTAAGTTATTCAGTCTCTGCAGAAAACCATAAGAGAAGAAAGGCCCATGATCTCAGGTCACTGTGTGAAGCACAGCAGCCTTCAGAACTGTGGTGATGCCACATAGTGCTGACTGAAGAGCACCTAAAAGTTAACCTGTATGCTACAAATTATTTAGAGTGGCAAACTGGATGATGTAGGAAGGTCGAATGTGCACAGTAAACCCAGCCCCCCAAACACATGATCTGCTTTGCATTTGATTTCTCCAGCTCCCTTTTTCCTTGGACTCCGCAGCTTGAGACAATTTTCTGAAGACTTGGTACATAATTACTCTACATATGCTAAAAAGCCATGCCCCACTAGCTTTTTATACAGGATACAAAGTGTCAAACAGCACAGGAGACTTTAGATCATGCAAAATGGCCAGAAATTTAGTCCTAGCTGGTTACATCCACTTGTCTTTGCACTAGACAAAGAGATGCCAACCTAATTGTCAACAAGTCTCAATTGTTACAAAACTCAAGCAGGAATGGGAAAATAGGACTTACCTTCTTTGGTATTAATTAGTGTCTTATACCATCGTGGGGTATATATTAGAAGATCTGGACCAGATTCAGAAACTAAAACTACACTGCCAGCTGTGCAACATCCCTCATGAGCCTGCTGCTGGGATGTCACCTGGCACATACCTGAGCAAAGAGACACTGAGGAATGATCACTAAAAACTGCAGAGACATCAAAGTGTAATTGTTTTCACTGAAACAGCTGGATTAAGGGCATACATAGCTCCTCTCATTTTGAAATAAGGTGTAATGTAAGTTAAGCTTCTTTAGAGGAAACAAAACAAGTGGTTTTAATTCTAAATGCTCACAACTGTGTGCTTTAACTCATGTGCTTCTATTACACACATTAAGTAATTCAGGATTTTTTCCTGCTTTCCCATTCCTGTCCATAAAGGATTCAGAAGCTCTGTAGACTTTTTAAGATGAGACTTATTAGTAAAAGATCTTTTCATTCACAAGACAATACTTGTAGTGCCCTCAGTTAACTGATGCAGCTGCAAATTCCTGCTACCCACAATGAGAGGTTTGTTCAACTCCTTTTCTCACTGTCCAGATATACAAGAGTATTTTCAACAAAAAGTGCTTAGAACAAAAAGTGTCTCTCATAGGCTGAAAAACATCTGAAAATTTACCAAAAATTTCATCTGCAGAAAAAACCCCCCAGAGTTAGCATTAAACCAAATCTCCCAAAAATGCATCTGAATGCTAAAACCACCAATAAAGCTACTGTTAGAAAAGCAACTCTTCTCGGTTTTTAAAATCTTTTCTCCTACCTGAAAGTATACAAGCCATCACTTCCTACAGAAATGGTCTAATCCCAAATTTACAGATTGCTCTTGCTGATAGTATTTTGCTTTGAATAACCAGGCATCCGTCTAAGCCTGTGGGCCAGGTATCCACTGTGCAGTTCACTGAGGGGTGTCAATGCCAGAATTACTTTATCTTGCATTGCACATTTAAATACTGAGATAAAAACTCAGCTTGGCAGTTGGGGTGATGTTCAGTGAGCCACATTCCTATTTTCCCAGGCACTGGCAGAAATTAAATCCTTAAACTATCCAGCTCATTCCACTACCAGCTCCTCCTCTAACACTTTTCAGGAAATCTAAACTTTTCTTTCCCTTGTGGTCTTTACAAGTGATCTGGATGTTTTAATCGGGGAGAAATGAAAGGTTTGTTTCATGAAAAATTCAAATGTTTCACTGAGAAAAAATATAAGATATGAAAATTCATTTTAGATGGAAAAGACATCTTTGTGTAATTCAAAGTGGAAAAACCACAACCACACCTACTGATCACTCACACAGCCTTATGGTAATGTTTGTCTGGTTTCTGAAAACGTTGAGCATGGCCCCAGCTTAGGTGGAAGGTGACCCTGACACAGCCCTCATTAGCCTGCTCTGACCTCATAGCTGACTGCTTTAAGCAGACAGTTGCACCACAGACCTCCTGAGGTACCAGGAAGCCTGAATTATCCTACAATCTTACAAGCATTAGGATTTTCAGAGGTCATTTGGTACCACCTACATTCACCTGAAGATCAGCAAGTCACGGATTCCTATCCTCCCTCATACTTCGAATGTCTCCATAACTACATAAAATGTATTAACACCCTTGGCTTCTCAAGCTTCTTGGGAGATTTCACATTGTACTCACCAAGCCTGCTCTAAGTTCAAGAACACTTACCAGCTGGACACAGCTAAAGACAGCTGACATGGGAAGCCACAGTTATTTCCAATTCATCTATCCAGGGAGGATGCGACAGACTCCCAAATGTAGAGACAGAAACAGGACACAAGCCCCAAGCAGCCACACTGCTTGCATTGGTGTCTCAGTTTTATGATTAGAACCAACCAAAAACTGGAAGAATTTGATTTTAAAAGCTAGTGGTTGCAGAATCTCAGGAACTGTGTCTTATATGGGGAAGCTCGTTGGAACCCTGCTAGGTTGAACCAGGACAGAGTTATTAACAGTTTTAGCCTTATGAAGTTCCAGGTGACAATAAAATTTGGTTGCACACTCCTTCAGTGAGAGAAAAAAATGCTTCAGATGAGTACTGCCATCTTTTATTTGTGCTGTGTATATGCTGGAAGCTGTATAGTGGGCCTAGTCTCAGCTGGGTGAGATGGCATGCAGTCAGAAAGCAGACCACACTTCCAGTGCTCAGGAGATAGCTCAGAGGATGCTGCTGTGAGTGGCTATCCCCACAGCCACCAGTGACCTCTCAAGGAACATTGTGCCACATCCTACTCGGCCAAGCCTGTAGAGCAGCTCTTCCAGCTGTCTCAGGGCAGGGAAAAGATCAACTCATTAACCGTGGAGGCTTTTCAGCAGAGAACTCTCCTACACAAGAGGTTCCTGAGGTTCAGAGGATTCAAATATTCAAGCTGTTATTCCGTATTTTAACTGGTTTGAGGCATCAAGTTAGTTTAACTGAATTCTCCAATGGATTGTCAGCCAGCAGTGGGCAGAAACCTGGCCATTTCCCAGGAGCTCCACCAGACACTGGGCAGCACTACAGAGGGTCCAAGTCTTCACGAAACTCTTGCTGGCCCAAAGCTTTAACCTACCAGGATTTCACAGCCCTGAAATTGCTACTGTTTTATTCTCTGCACTGGAATCCTCTGTGGCAACTACTCAATGTCTGTAACAGTGTGTTAATACCATCACTCGCTGAATAGCCTGATCCAGGCCTCTTGTTATCTCCCAGTCCTCTGGGGTATTGCTCTTAGGAGCTATGTACTGTGCTAACCAGAGAAGGAAAGAACAGGAAGAAGGTATTTCCGTTCTTTTCTTCATGGTGGGATGGTTTACTTGTCCCATCTTATATTTAAAAAAGAGCCCTTGAAATTCATACAACTGAATTCTGGTGGTTTTGCCTGCTGGTAATGCAGCCCTAGGCAATGGCATCCATCCACCCAATATTAAGTAGGACATTCAGGCTAGAGCGGACAATATTCCTTCTACTCTTAGGCTTGGACAGACAAGTGAGCCTCATCACTGACTGTGGAAAGAGCCTTTCTCTAGCACGTTCTCTGAAATTACACCACCCTGTGGTCGTTTGACTTCAGGAACTTTCATTTTGTGCCCCACTCTGAACTTGCTTTGACCTCTGCCCTGTTAGTCCAAACTAAGTAGGAGGAGAGTAAACACAGAAAGGAGAGACTTTGTGTCGGCAAGGGATAAAGAAGTCTGAGAGATAAAACAAGCAGCAAATTAGCTGATCTTTCTTTAATCATGTTTAGTAGTACAGCTCTACAGGATCTTTGAAGATGACCCTTTCAGGGCATTGGAGAAAGGGTTCTTATGGAAAAATCTGCAGAAAATGAGATAACAAACAAAATCTGGCATGATATGATATGACAAAGACAGCAATGAAGAAAGCACAGAAGCATAACAGTGGGGAGAAAGAATCAGCTGGCAGACAGTGCTGCCCATCCCAAAGGTTATAAACGCAGTTTCATTCAAATTATGAGATTGGCCAAAAACTACATAGGCTTTGGGGCACTTCTTTAAACAAGAGATTTTAGTTCATACCCATCTGTTCTTTAAATCTTTGGGACTGAGGTACCAACTAAGTCCCGCCTGCAGGTTAGAACTCACTTTTTTTTTAAGCAAAGTTCACAGGCTGCTTTTAATCACTAGTAGTGAAAATAGATGAGGCTCTCATTTAAATGGAAGAAGGATACAATGCAGAAGATGCTGCCACAGGAGACATGGGGATTTAAAGCTTGTCATTGGAGAAAGAAGCTAATGCCACTCAGTCAGTGTTAATGGGGAAAGAAGTTAACATCCCTTCCTGTACCCTGCTGAGAAAATGTTCTGGTAAGGACTGGAGAAATGGATGAAGCCTTCTGAGGGGGGCTAAAGCACCCAAAGCAGAATACAAAAGCTGGCAGAACAGAAGGAGCACCTCAAAGGAAAGTGATGAAGGTAAAAGCGACAGTGGCTTTGGTAGTGCTGTTTGAGAAGAAGGAAAAGAGTTGCAAAGATGTTTTATGGCATAAGAGGCCCGCAAGGCACAAACAGTGTTAATTGCAAAGAAAAAATGTGGAAGAGACAAACAAGCCAAAGGACTTGCAGCAGCTGGAACACATGGAATACAGGCCATCCAGATTCTTCAAAATCTTTATATAGTATCCCTAAATTCCTGAGAATCTCTCTTCTCCAGTATCATCTTAACTCTACCCTCCCTGAACTCATTTGCCAGAATACCTTGGATTTTAACTCCTATAGGGTAATCTTGTACAGCTGGACCTGCTTTCATTGGTTCCATAATTGCAGCCCGAGATAAACTCTTCCTTGCCATGTAAGAACACTAAAACCTTTACAAATCCTCAAGAAGCCTTCTCAATTGTCATTTATCTCATTGCCATGCCTTATACATAAAGTTTCCTATTGTGACTCACCCCTTTGAATTTCATTGAATTCTTTGGAAAGGAGCTTGTCTCTTTACTTGACATCATCAATTATCCTTCCCAGTCACGCTGCGGTATCCTCAGTGAGGCACCCCCACTATCTCAAGAATTTGCATAAAGAGAGATTATGATAACAGACTCAGGGTGAGGCTCTGTGAAACCATTTGTAGTTTTCTCTTGTACAACATACTGTTATCAACAGAGTGTTGAGACACTGATCTGTATGCAACTAACAATTTAACTTGAAAAAGCAGAATGAAGGGTCCAGTTGTCTGCAGTTCTCTGCATAGAAGTGACTTGTAGGCATTCTCAAATCCACAACTGAAAAATCTTGAACAAGTCCCTAGAGCCATAGCATCAGCTTTAAAATTATGAGATAAAGAGCTGCAATATTTTGTTCTTTTCAATTGCCTCTGCTATCAACTCAGTTGTGTCATGCCCTGTCCTGTCCTCCTCCCCTGCAGCCATCAGGGAGAGGAATTTACTTAAAAAAAAAGAGGGGAGTGGGGGGCTGGGGGAGGGAGAGTAGCTTAGCAGCTACTCTTAGTAGAAGAGCAGAAATGATCGGTCTAGATCTCTACCAACATCACAAGATCCCCTTTTATTTTAACATGATAAATGTGATTCTTCCTGAGTATCATTAACTTAAACTGGCTGTGGTGAAACAGTCACACTGATGGCTTAGAAACTCATCAGGATTCACTACTGCAGCAAGCAAAGCATCTCTGAGCAGATGCTGCTTTGTACCAAAGCTTGGAAGGAACTGCTCAGGCTCTGCTGGAAACCCACAGCCTGTGTAACCCTGTCTGATGAGCCTCCACTGCCATCATCCGGTACAACCCCTGCCTGGCAGTGCAGCACACTGACAGTGTGTTTCCAACCAGAACAATGCATCTGCAAAAGAGCAGGGCAGAAAGATGTACTGAGTCACAGGAAGATGACACACCACCACTCACTCACCTTCACCCCGACAAAAAACCCACAAAGCCTCTCTTTCTTTGAGCTCATGCTTGGGGGCTTAGTGTTCTGGAGCCAATGTATCTTCAATAACAATCAGAAATCAAAAGAAGGTTCCATTTCAGTACAAAAAGAAAATTCTTGATTTAAAAATATACTTAAAATTGAAGAGAGCTGACAAATCAAGAAACCCATGAGGGATTTTTGATACTCAACAACCATCTCTCCACATACTCTCCCCTCCATGCCTTTTTTTTTTTTAATACTGGGTCACATCATAGGAAAAAGATAACCAGGGCAAGTTATTAATTTGGTTTTGAAGACAGGGGACATAAACTGACAATAATTAATAGCATCTGCCTTAAGTAGCTCTGTACCTACTACATTTCATTGTTTCCATTCTCTCTCCCCATACTTATTTCCATCATTTCTTTGTGGCTTTGCATTACCCATTTGCTGAAACCTGAGTCAAATGAATTGTGATGTTTATCCAGCTAATTAACTTTCACTTGAACAAGCAGGTCCTCATCTAATACAGGTAGTAATAAGGAGGAATAATTCATAAATTTAGTCTCTGAAGATGAACAGTCAGTACTAAGAATTTTCCAGAATCATTCCTGTCCTTGTGACAGGAAAAGCTCATTTCAATGCACAATTCACCTCAGACCTTTCAGAGTGCACAAGGCTTGGGAAAATCCAAGTAGTGCAGCATGATGAAGTTCAGGCCCAGAAGCTGTGTAACTTAGTAGGAATATGTCCTGAGCTAATTATCCCCGTGTCTAATCAGTTAGAGATCATTACTGTGCTGGCACTGACAAAGTATTCCTAGGGCTAGATTCGTGGGTGCTTCCCTACTCGCCTACTGCAAGCCATGGAGAACCACAGTGCTGGAGCAGCATCTGAGTGCAGGTCCTCATTCCCACTCTTTTCCCACCTATGAGGTGGCCCCGTAAGCAGGGAACTCTTACCAATAGTTGTTATTGCAGAGATGGAGAAGAAGAAAGACCCACTGTAGTCCCACCTGCCCAGGTTAGTGGTGTTTCCCTGGAGGGTTATGCCACTCTTGTAGGCTTGGATGATACCCTGCAAAGAAACAATAACATGAGATCCCACACACCCCTTTAAGGCAAACTCACATGACTGGCATTTCCACTTCTGGCTGGTAAAATCCCAAACTACAACCACTTCTGATTCTGTTGTTTCTTTTTTAGTAGAGGGTATCTTGTGCCTTAGAGACCAAAGGGCTGCAAGGTCAGAAAGTTAAAAGCCAGCATCTTGCTTCTAAGAATAGGGCATCTACAGCAATAAAAGGAAGTTGCATGTGCACAGGGTAGATTATAGAGATAAATGTGGAAGAGATTGGAGGGTAATATCTAACTAGCGAAGGCCTAGGCAGACAGTAATTAAGATTGCCTTATGACATATGCATTAGGAAAGTGAAATGTTTCCAGATGGGGTATTCCAATGGCAGCAGTCCCAGAGCAGCACATACACATACATATATAAATGATACAGATCCCTCACAGGGGATCCCTCTGGGCTGGGGAAGAATGCATCTGGTGTGCTGTAGGATCCTGAGACTACACAGGTTGGCCAAAACGTCCCCACATTGGGACTACAAATGTGAATGAATGGATCAGATTAGAATTATGCCCAATTCTGTTCAATCCTCCTGGGAAAGACCTAGAAGTCATTAGCTGAAGTGTGCAGAGTTATGCCAAAATAAGATATCAGATGTCTTAACAGTGCCCACATTTGGCTATGCCTTCCCATGCCAACAAAATTAATGACTGTTATGTCCAAAACAACATTATTCACAGCGTGTACACTAAACATTTCACACTGACACTTCCCTTGACTGTTGATTATCCTTGAATGCAAAAGTGTAGCCAAGAACACACAAAATTAATCATCTCTGAAAAAGACATGCAGATACTAAATAATACTGTCCCTATTCTAACAAAGGCTGCTGATAAAGCTTTCACCACTGATAATAAAAGGAATCATACTCAGATTTTGATCAGTTGTTGGTTTTACAAAAGTTGTAGTTTATACATCCACCAAACAAACTGGCATGTCAAGCCTGCAAAGCAAGGAAGCTTTGTCCCATTTTACTGATGCAATGTGCTCTACATAATTTACATGATTTATATAATATTATACAAGGCTGCGAATTAAAAACTGTTTCCAGGGTCCCAAGCAGCAGCTTAACTACAAGGATCGTTATCTCTTTTCTCCAGAGCAACTAATTCTCACACTAAGACCAAGGAGCAGCTCAGAGATCAACATATTTTTCTGATGAATTTTGATAGTGCATTCACAGAAATATCTTGATTTACTCATAACTGAAGGGAACTTAAACCCCTCAGGGCCACATTATAATCTGTTAAATTCTAAATTATGAGACAGAGCAGAGAGTCCATGCCCTGAGAAGGGCTAAGGACCACATTATGTTGTATTGCATTTTGCTTCCTTGTGTGAATTGTCACTGTAACTTGAGTGGGGTAACTCAAAAAACGAATTTGTATATAACATTAGTGACATAAAAAAATCAAGCCCTGCTTCCCTTCTCCATGCAACTACCCCTGAAAAAAAAGAGAGAAAAGGTTGTCTCAAGAAGTCCCCAGCAGGATTTGTTTTGAACGGCTCTGTGTAATTTCCCTACCCATCATTCTTCTTCCAGGTCTGGTGTCTGCACTGAGGTTTGTCAGGTTGCATGGGGGGCAGGCTGACAACACTTGACCTTCAGTTTAAGAAGTGTAAGAAACCGCAGACATTGGCCTAGACCGGAATCAGTTTGCATGAACACAAAATAACTCCCAAAGTAAGTCAAATGGCAAGAGACACTGGAAATTTATACAGATGACCTATTTTTTTTCCCTCCAGAAACTAGTAGTTAAATTTGAAATAAAAAGCTTGATATTTTTCTCAAAATTTCCTTCTGTAAACTGTGATCGCTGGAGTTCTAAGTACTTAGTCTTGAACACATATATACCTGCTGGAACAGCAACAGTCCAGTTCTCAGATAAATTTATTATCAGCTGGATCAGAGACACTTGAAAAACTTAACCATGAAGCATGTTTGTTGTCCATTCTCCTGCCTGATGTCCTGCTGATACAAGCTCAGCAGTCAACACTATTACACACAACATCATGTTTTTAAAGTCAGAAACACTCCAGAACCAGAGAAGATTGCAAGAACCTGTGGCTGAATTGGCCTAAGGAAATGGAAAAACCTTCATGCAGAAAAGGGAAACAAAGAGCCTGCAAAAGACATCATGTGAGAAGCAAGCAGCAGTAACCAAGTCATTAAATGTTTAATTTCACATCTTTGCACCACTTCTGCTCTGCCTGGTTTAGAAGCAAGAGGCTGAGCAGTTGTGAGCACCCATGGCAGCTTCGCAGTGACTTGTAACAACTCAGCATCCCAGGGTCACGGTTAACTTTCCCCAGGCAGTGATGCTACTGCCAGGAAGCAGGATGTGTCTTGAGGCTCTGCAGACAGCCCACAGTATTTGCCCTAAATAGCATGGTGACCTGTGCTGCTCCCAGTGGGACGGAAGTACCACGTAACCATTGCTCACTGGCAAAGAGCGAGGCCTGAGCCTGCAGCGTGCCAGCTGTTTCCTGCTTCTGGTACAGAGGCACTTGCTATGCTTGCTGCAGTCTCCAAGACCCTTCAGCAATAAGCCTCTAAGCATTTCTTTGTTAAATCTTGTTATCAAACACCCAGATAACACCATTAACCATTAGGCCCACCCACCTGTTGAAGCCAGCCCAATGGGGACCACTGAGTATTCATGCAAATCAAAGCCACTTGAATAAATGAACACTCCCAGAAGAAACATCAGTTCATTACTGTTAGGAAGAAAGAGGTCCTGATGTCACCCTTAAAAGGGAAGACTCACAGTGGGTGGAAATAAGGATACAGGCTTTTGTTTTTCTAAAGTAAAAAATGTTTTATTATACTATCTAGAATCAACCTTTGACATAGCAACAACGATGACAGAAAATTAAAGATTGACTCTCCTGAGAATGGTAGAACTAATGGAGCTTGCCTTCCTGCAGATGCACCCATGGAGGCGGATTCATGAAAGAGAAATCCATAGATAGCTATTAATGCACAGAAATTACTTCTGGCACAGGAAGTCATTGGATTAAAAACTCCTGAAGGCTGAGTGAGCATTCAGGGAGCTATCAGTGAATATTCTCCTTAATTTACCATGTTCCTTTAGACTTGCTTTTGGCTATTGGTCTCTTTCATAGAAAAATTTAAAATGGTTTATAATTTTAGAGAGAACACAGGAAAAAACCCAGCTGATAAACACTCTAGCAGAACAGCTGAATTCTTCCTGCTTTTTCCATTGAAGAGGTGTTAATACGTCTCTGCTACTGATTTTCAAATAAACTTCAAGTATATTTTAGCCTGTGGGTTCAAGATGTACTAAAAAGTGAATCACGTATGTTGCATCATAAGTGCTTAGTTTCCTTAGCCAGCCTTTTTGAGAACCAGAAACTTTGTTTTACCTTATGATTATTATGAGGTGAAATCCTTGGGGTTTTCCTTTTTCTCTTAAGTAGGCTAGTGATTTACACAGTGTCTGCCTCAAAACCTAATGCATTAAAAAGCACTGGTAGAAGCAGCATCTTAAATCCAGTGTTCAAAAGCAGTTATCTGCCTGGTCTAAGGCCCCAGTCAATACCACCAACTGCTCAAACCCAATAAACATGGAACTTGCAGAGCTTGGGCTTGATATTTTGGGAACTTTAAAGGTCGTGTGCAACTCAAAGAGCAGAAAGGAAACAGGTGGGTGTTAAAACAATTGGAAAGAAACAGAATGCAGTGGTTCTTTGGTTTCTACTGTCAGACAAGCTGTACAATGTAAAACCACACTTTCAGTTCTCTGCACTTATTTCCCCCTCTCTAAAGTGATAATAATTTACAGTTCACAGTGACTACTACATCTTTAGCTGACAATGCTTACACAACTTTAAACTACAGATAAAAGTTTCATGGGAATTATTGTAACTCCTACAGGATTTATAAATTGGGATTTTAAATTCTTAGACCTTCATAGGTCAATGAAACTTCATTTGCAGGCTGCCACATTTTCTCATCAAGTAGGCTGCTCTAGCTTTTGACCACACAAGGAGGCTTTGCATGGTGCTACTTCGTATTGCCATGGCTGGTGATTAGAACACCAGCGTGATTTCCACTCAAAGAGGTCTATTTAAAATGTAGATGCCTGTCCTGCTACCTTTGTGATAAAAGCATGCCTCAGAGTAGTCAAACTGAGCTTCCAGCTCCACCTTTCTCAAGTATAAGCTCCAAAGTTTCAGTTAGGAATGCCATAAGCTAAAGCTTGCAAATGCACACTTTGTTTGTCAGATTATATCCCAGTATAAAAGCCTGGTTTGTGCATATTTCTGCAAGGAATTCCCTCCTTGAATTCATGCTAAGTGGTAACCCTGTGAGGAAGCTGTAGATTTCTGCTGACTCCCTTATCACACTTATTTTCAGATGGCAATACTCCTTTCTTTCCTTCTCATTTATTATCAATTGCTGGTTCTTTCTGTAGCAACATCCAAACACAACATCATCACAGTTTCCTTATTTGAGTAAAAAAACCCCTAAAAAAATTAAATCACTCTTAAAGCCTGAATTTTAACCCTTCACAGCTCTGGGGCTCCACTTCCACAGGTGACTGATAATGAGTGACTCATCTATACTGGAGTTTTTCCACTCTACACAGCTTTGCAGCAATAAACCCAATGTAGCTACAGTTATACCAGCAAAAATTAAAAAACCATACATTTTGAATTACACTCAAAAGATCTCTTCTGTTCATACTGTCTAGCTAAAAGAACCCAAGCCCAAACCAAAAAACCAAACCACCAAAACCCACCCCCAACAACTACAGTTTGGTTCCCACTTGACATGAGTATTACAACTTCCTCCCCACAAAATGTAGGTTTATTCTTCTCTATTTGCTGCAGAGCCACTCTATCCTTCAGCCATACCCGTAAGTCTCATTTACCATGTTTGCTGTGTTATCAGCTCTGGGCAACTCCCAGCTTTCTCAGCTTACACACTTCCTCTCTTCCACGATTATCATCACATGTGGGCCCCTCCACCACCAGACTGCAGCTGCAGCACAGCTTCTGATCACCAAGTACTGCAAAAGGAAGGACCATTATTTAATCTGACCTCCTTAACACCAACTAAAAATCCCATATTTTACTTCTGCACTGAGGCACAACAGCATGTGACTAGGATACAGCTTTCAAAAAAGGCATTTAAGATCAGCAGTAAAGAATAAATGAATGTGTATATGTAAACTGAGGCACTATGTTCCTCACAATCTCTTTCTTGAGAACACTGTGCTTCTCTTTCCTCCCACAATCTTTACAGGAAAAAATAAGTTTTATATAAATAATTAAACAGACTGATTCTAATCTGCCTGCCCTCCCCAAAATGAGTGAGTTAAGTGAAAATGACGAAAGCAAAGCCCCAAAAGACTATGACCCTACCAAGTATATCCATAAGAACTNTATGACCCCCCCAAATAAATCCAAAAAAACTCCTGACTTTTTTTTTTTTTTTTTTTGGAGAAAACCATCAGGGAAAGAGTCACGCAAATGACCTTTTTATAAACTATGGCTCCTGTCACTGCTGTTGTCCCATGCTTCTGAACTGTGGCACTCTGGCCAGAGGTCACAGTAATCTTGAGATACCTTTAAAGGCAAAAGCAGTATTTACTAAGTGTATTTGAAAGCAGTTCTCAAGGAAAGCAAAAAAAATGTGCAAGTGGACTGGTGTAAGAAACTTTATTCCTAAGTTTAGTTGAAGTTTACATATTCATACACAAAAAAAAAAAAAAATCAACTTTTCCAGGGCATACATGTGCTCCTGAAAATGGCTTACCTCATTTCAGACACTTTTCCTTGCCTTTGCAACATATCAAGGAGGGAAAGAAGGTGTTCAAAAGGCACCAAGCTACCCTTTAGATTAATGAGAAAACAACTGACAAACTTTGTGCACTGGAAATTCTGTTCAATGTTGGCATATAAACATTCATTTATGCCTCACAGAATACCAGCCGTAAATCAAACGAAAATGGTTAACATTAACCTTGGTCTCAGATTGCACGGACAAAGGTCAATTAATTCCCAAATAATTGACAAATAGTTTATTAATCACACCTTTCTCAGCCATGAGCTCTGATCCCTTGTCCTTGCCTGGACTGGAAACTTACCTGAATTCTCCCTGAAAGAACTGGCACAAAATTAAAAAAAAAAAAAACAAAAAAAAACCAAAAAAAAACCCCGCTGAATTATTTTGAATTCACAGTCTGGGTTTTTTTTAACTTTATGCCACTTGAATAACCTGAAAGCTGATCAAGCAACTGCTCCCCCGTTTCCCCAGCAATGTTTGCTAATGTAACTGGCACTAGTTCCTCAAAACCAAAGGAACCCTGATAGCAAAAGCACTTTTACTTCACAGCCAGGTCTGCACTACAGTTTCTAGAATTCATCTGGACTTACACAACAACAGGAAAGGAGCAAAAGACGTAATCTAGTGCAGTAATGCTGCAACCGATGCTACCCTAAGCCACTAGTACTTTCTCTGAAAATTAAGCTTTTATATCAAGGAAGAATCTGTGGCATAATTCATGAGACAAAGTGTTGCTGAATTCCAGTCACTTCCCAAACCCCAATGAGAACAGTAACTCGACAGCTGGGCTGCAACAGAAGTAGGCAGGGCCTGTTGAAAGAAGCTGCCTGTATAATCTATGGAACACAGCAAGGTTGCATTGTATTATCCTTGTAAAACTGAGATTTCTTCCCCTAGTTTTTTTTCTTTTAATTGCATTAAAAAAGATAAAGCATGAAGAACAAGTACAGACAAAATAACCCACATCTTCAAACAACTGATAAGAACCATAATTACCATTTCTCTTTTTAGAGGGCACCTCCAGTCTTTAACTATTCACTGCTAGTTGTGGGTCTCAAACCTTCCTGGTAGGACAGGCTATTCAGACACTCACCAGTCAATGCCAACTGGCTGCACTCCCTTGTTACTTCCCACAAAGCCTGAGCAGCTGTAACTGGGAGTTTGATAATATCAAAAGAACGTATCTCTTTAGGCAGAGATATAACACAAGAGGCTGCTGTGCTTTTTCCCTTGCCTTTCTCTTTTTGAACACAAGTACTAGACACTACATTGACCAGAAGACCTAGGGGTGAGTCAACTAACCAGAAAAAGGTCATCAGTAGGTTTTCTCATCACCTTCCAAGAAGTGTAACAATATAGTGCCAACCTACTTGCCTTACATAATAATGATTTTACCTTCAACAACTTCTGTCAAACATATGTTAGAAGATGGTATCATTAGCACAGAATGCACGTTTTTGGTAAGATACCCAGAGCTCTTTTAATCAATAGGTCTGGAGAATGATGAACTGGCTGTAACTTAAGCAAAGTAGTAGTACATTTTGATAAGCATGAAGCTGGAACGAAATTACAGGGGATCAACCCTATTACATCAGTGACAAGCTAATTTGACTAAATTGCGTTCTATATAGATGTTACAACTCCACAATACTAAGAGCCAGTGCCATTCCTTAAAAGACCCTCACCACTGGAAGGCAATCTCTGATGTTCACCCCTTACTGGGGCATCATCTGAGTGCAAGATTATTTTAGTAAACTGTGTTTGCAGGGTTTTATTTCCTGACAGCTGTCACAATTCTCTGCTGGTTCAATGTCAGTACAAGCCAAGGTATTGATGAGGATCTTTCAGTCACGTGAGATCTCACTGCTCTTGTAAACATCTACTCAAATTCTCTGTGTACCTCTAGCTGTTGACTCTGGAGATAACAGTATCTAGATCCACCTGCAGCCATTTAGTTTATAACCTGCCCTTTAGCATTAGGTCCTCTTTACTACACCTTAAATCTTTCTAGGCCAAAAAAAAAATTAGCTCAGCTTTCATTTTCTCATTTTGTGAATGCAACTGTGTTTAAATAGCATTGTATATCTACAATAGAAAGCCAATAGAACAATATAATAAATATAGGAAACGTCTGTACTACAGAAATGTGTATATAACAACAAAAGGCTTCTATCAAAAAAAGGAACGATAGCATGAAAAGGATCTCATAGTAATAGGGTAACACAAAAAATGCTGTTCCAAGCTTTGCCCTACAGCCAATCATCTGATTAAAGAGACACTGACAAGTACAGCAGCTGAGTGTTTGTAACCATTGAAAACGATGTAGGAAAAGAAGTGAGTTTGGAGGACAGCTCAGCTGGACCAGAGCTACATATATGCTCACACCATGCAATAAATCTGAGGCACTTATGCACTAGAAGTGCATCACACCAAAGCGTGTCTAGGAGCCCCTAACCCCAAAAGGTCAGAGCAGGTCTCAGCTCTAAGCAATATGACTGTAGAGGTGTCCTCTTTGTGTGCAGCCTCACTTTCTGGACACTTCCAGAAGCTAGAACCAACATAATTTTTGCCTGGACAGAGACTCTTAGATATTTTTCTCTCCAGCTAAGTCCAGCTACTTTTCTTCATTGTATTGAGAGTATATCACCTGCAATCTGTCTTATCATTGCACCTGCTGCCACCTTCTACAAGTCTTGTAATTGAGAGCTTCCTTTGATGTCACCTCACACCCAGTAATTCCGGCATGTAAAGACCATCACCATAATTATAATAAAAGGCCAGATATTGCCCTCTTTGCATGTTGCCTAGTGGCTCATGAGGATGAGCCTGCTCTCTGGCTTGTTCCTGGTGAGCATGTGTTCATGTCAGACTGTATACAATGGCAGAAAAACAGCCTGGGGCTAGATGGGCCAACAAAGTCAAACTTCTGCGTTCCTTAAGTAAATGTCACTGGATGCACTATAGAGACACTTGTGGCCACAGTGCCTCCATTGTGCCCTACATGTCTGCATAAACACATGACCATGCATTGTTTATTTGCTTACATGTAAGGCATTTAAATGTGCTACCTTCAACTACTTGGGAAATGTGGAATTGTTCCCACATGGGAAGAGCCAGCCAATCCTTCCAGGCAAGAGAGCCCCAAGAAAATCCAGCCATAGGAAGCAGGCACCCACCACTAGAGATGTCACACACTTCCTAACACATTCTTCTCCACTGTTCTGTTTTTGCTGTTGGTCTGCTATTTTCAGCTTCTTCTGTCCTCTCCTTTGTTAACTAGAAGATTACTTTTTCCTTGGAAAGGACTCAAGTCACAGAAATTACTGAATGACAATTTCTCCTACAGCACAGTTCGTTTGCTTTGCTTCCCTCCTGCCATCCTGAGCCCGTGCTCTCCTGCTAGCTCCTCAGAGCTGGAGCTCTCTGTTGCTCTCCATCTGTGCAAGGGTTGGAACTGCAGATTTCCACTCCCAGTTGGTTACTAGGAACTAAGTGATAAAGAGGTTGTAAAATTACATTTCTACATTGCTTAGCAAACTAGGATTTTATTTCATATTGGCCCCTATACACTTAAAATAAACACAGTTTAGGATTAAAAAGAATGAAAGAGCTGTAAGAAAACAATGAGGAATTGCCAGTAATGTCAAGGCAATTAAAATTCACACACTGCTTTACGTTTTCACAAACACTCTTCATATGTCTTTCTTAATTAGCAAATAATCAGCTGTGTATCTAGAATACAAGTTTCTTATCTGAAGAGAGCCAGTGATGACAGTGCTTGATAAACTATGTGCAATGTACTGCAATAACAATTTACTGCACAGAAAAACATCTCTTTTTAAGCACACCTAGAGCATGCCAGTGATTGCTGCACAGGAAATTAGAAGAGTGTAGGAAAGGATCAGTTCTGTGGATTTTTTAGGATTAATTTTTCAGTGTTAAGGTTATTCAAAATAACACACAAAGTCATTCTAACTCAAAGTATGTTTCTCAGAGCATGAGGGCACACACAAACACTCCACAAAATGAAACAAAGCTTATTCATAACTTTCCCATCAAGGGCTTGCTCAGTCACAATTAAGTACTCACACAGCATATTGTAACAGCCTCTGGTCTAAAGGGATTTCAGTGGCTGTCCTATTCCCCTATTCCAGGGGGTATCAAGAATGAGTAGAGGTCATGCTGCAGTAAAACAAACTGTCAGAATGACATTTTTGCCTATTTAGTTGTGATTATCTTCTCTCCACTACTAGCACCTCGTTACCATCCTTCGCCAAACCCTCTTGCCCTTGCAACCCCTGGGCAAGTGCCATGCCAGGTGCTTACTACACAATGGGCCAGTGCTGAATGAAGCTTGGCTAAGACACAGCTTTATGAAATGCTAGACTAGTCTTTGCTATATTTCTCACACCTCTCTATTTAAATTCCACAGCCAGCACAGCACATACCATAAATAATAAAAGTGGTTACTACAGTAGCTTACGAAACTCCAAATTTATAGCACGATCATTGTACTACTGATTGCCAACAGAGAATATACCATCCAAAAAGTCAAGGGATGAGAGTGTGACATAGGTCATCAGCATAATTTTGTCTGCCAGAGCCTTGCTGAAACACCCGACATGATTATCGTATTTGATGGTTTCTGTATTTTCCTCTCTGCTAGGAAAAAAAAAAAGGAAGTATATAACCAAGTCCCTTTTAGATTCTTTGAACTGCAGTGCCCAGCTGCTACAGCTTCAGTCACCATCACACACTGTTTTTACAAACAAAAACCTGCCAAAACAAAACAAACAAACAAAAAAACCACCCCAAGTTTTCTTTGTGTTTGGCAACATCTATTTGAGGAAGGCTGACCAAAGCAAGGAGTACATACTCAACTACCAGCACCTACAGAAATCAAAGGGTTTGGGTAAGTACTCAAGACACTTCAGTAACGTAGGTTTTTTCTTTTTTAGGCAAAAACTGAGCAAACAGAGAGCTTATTTATGTTACTTTGCTTGTATCTGTAACATAAAAATGCAACCATCTGTACTTTAGTAAGACTGCGTTTGTTGTTGCTTTATGTTTTGCAGCCATCCTGTAACTACCTTCAGAAACATTTTCAAGGATAACTTAAGAGACCTAAGGACCTTCTATTTCCCTTTAAACAACAAGCAGAACATGGAAAAAGTTAGACACTAGTATAAACGCCAATTAAATTTACCACTCGCAAGACATCACAGACTATAACTCACGGTTAGTAAGTGCAAGAGCAAACCTTAACCACCTGTAATTAACCGCAGGTAATTGTCACGTAAGCGGACACTCCGCCGCCGCCTGCTGCTTTCGGTCAGGACGGCGGTGCTTCAAAACCCGCGAACGCCGCAGCTCATGGGACGGCAGCGGAGAACGAAAGCATCTCTACGAGCGGAAGCGGCCGCAGGCGGCCGCAGCCCGCGGTGCGGAGCTGGGGGAGCCCGGCGCGCCCGCGGGCACGGAGCGACGCGACCGAGGCGGCTGTCCGCGGAGAGCTTCTCCCACGCCGTGGGCGGCTTCTTCGGCACAGGATGATGTGTGCGCATACACTTATACAGGGAAAAAGTTTGGGGGTTTTTGTTGGGTTTTTTTTAAGTTACTCCCGGGCTGGAGGCGCGGTTGCTGCCGCTCCCGCCCCGCTCTGGTCGCCCGGGCCGGAGGCAGCACCTGCCCCGCAGCCCCAGCGAGTGCTGAGCTCCGCTCCGCCGCCGCGCCCGGGCTCACCTCGATGAGCCGCTGCAGGGCGGGCCCCTGCAGGCAGGTG
>VZTH01013959.1:0-106778 GCA_013397815.1 Aleadryas rufinucha
CCCAAATTAACGTTTTTCCCCTTTGCAAAAGTGTCCCCTCGGTTCCAGGGAGACAGGGATGGGGGAAGGAGTTGTCCCTGTTCCCTTGCACCGAGGACAGTCCTGGTGGGCCTGGTGTTGCCACCAACTCCCCAGGCTGCTCCTGGGAAAAGCATCCTTGAGCCAAAGCCTGTAAATGCTGGATATCATTAATAAAATATTAGGAACAACCAAAAGGGAGGAAAAAAAAGAAGTCTGGGAAGCACCTGACTGTCCCCCAGCTGAGTTAATGCTCTTCTTCACCCAACAGAAGCTGGGAGGTGTTTTTTGGGTGAGATAGGACGAGATAGACTCTGGGAGCATCGCTGAGCCCCTTCCCCTCGCCTGCTCTCGCTGCACATGGCTCTGCTTTGGGCACCCTCAAGCCTTTCAGACGACACAGAGGGGAAAAAAATCACCTCTTCAGAAGGTGTCACCTGCATCCTGAGGTCTCCGGGTGCGCGGCACATCCCGGCGGGCAGGATGCCGGCGGTGGGCGCTCGGGGCCGTGCGGGCCGGCGCCTCGCCAGGCGGGGCTGTGGCCGGGCCATTGTTTTCCCTTCCTGCTTGTTTTTCCGGACAACCCTCTCGTAATTAAATAAAAACACCCGTCGGAGGAGCGAGCGGACCCCACGCCCAGCGCGGTCCCGTGCCGAAAGCACCCGCGGGAGAGCTCCCCGGGGAGGGAGGGGACAGCAGAGCGCTGAAGGTAGGCGACAGGCGAGGGGAGGGCGCCTCGGGATGTGGTTTGATCCCTCTGCCAGGTTTCCATGCGTGACCGGGCTCCAGAACTGGGTGGTTTGGCAACGGGATGTGCGCGGTCCAAGCAGCGCTGCTCCTTCTGGGGCGGTTTCGTCTTGGTGTATCCTGGTTTGGGGAGCCGTGGGAAGACGGGAGCGTCACATCACTGTAAAAAATTCCTCTAATGGCCTCAAAACTGTGGGGGAAAGGCTGAAGGTTTCATGCAAGGGTCTGGAAGGCAGAGGGCGAGTTGTAGGAGGCCGAGGATTAAAACCGAAAGCGGCAGTGTTTGGGATTTGTAACGGTGCCCCTTTGTGTCATCTGAACTAATCTGTAAAAATGGGGGTTTAATATTATTTCCTTCTTTAGCAAAA
Organism: Aleadryas rufinucha; assembly: GCA_013397815.1. NCBI lineage: Eukaryota > Metazoa > Chordata > Aves > Passeriformes > Aleadryas > Aleadryas rufinucha. The sequence continues at coordinate 1,134 of VZTH01013959.1, forward strand.
GTCAAGTTTTGACATTAAATAGTTTCAGCCCAGCGTCTTCACCCTGAAGTGCAGCAATGTCCAAACTGAGAAGAGGGCGTGGGGGACTTCTTTTTTTGAGGAGCAAGTGCTGACATTGTATTTAGCTCCTTATTAAAGCACTTTTCTTTAATGCAATTTAATACTGAAGGTCAACTATGAATGCTTTGGTGGTTGGAAATGATACAGAAAAGCAGATTGCTTTTTTTTCTCTTGTACATCTTGAGGGTGAAAAATTTAAAGGGATCCCCAAATTTTGTGCTGAATGGAAAGTGGTTCACAGGCAGCTGGTCTTGTCACCACTTAAATGTGAATTTTATGCCCTAAAACCCCCTGTCCTTGTGGTTATACGGAAAAGAATTGCTCGTGGTCCTCGATGCTGTGGTGATGAGGGCGATAGAAATGAATAATTAATTAATTAAATAAATAAGAGGCTGGTGAAGGTCAGGGATGCTCTTCTGGGGGACAGAGGATTTGAGTATTTAAATATATCCGGAGTGGCCCAACCTACTGGTCCTTTGGGGAGGTTTAGAGCTGCAGGAGCGTTTAAGGATCTGGTTCTCCACAGCTGCCGAGAGAAATCGCATTTTATCCTGGTACCTCGATTTAAATCCAGCAGCAAACACCTTTCAGGGCAGGTGATCAGGTGTTGGTGGGGCTGTTTAGGGAAACTGAGGCACGAGGCGGGGGGAATGTGGGTGGAAATGGAGCTTGGGCTCCTGTGGTGGGATTTTTGGTGGCTCTGCTGGAGAGACGCTGCCCTGCTCCAGTGAGCATCAGCATCTCCTTCCACCACCGTTCCTTACTCATCCCTTCCTTCCATCCCCCGCAATCGGGGCTCATCCAGCGCCCATCTCTCGCCCCGAGCATCCTCCCCATCCTCTGGCCGCCCTCCTACCCCAGCAGCTGCTTTGGGATGGGACTTGGGCAGCATCACGTGAAAACTCTCCTAAAATAGAGCTGAAGGGCAGCGTTAGGGCGGGGAGGGCTGGCCGGAGGCGCCGCCGGCCCCTCGGGGTGGGGAACTCATGGTCACGCTGCTTTCTAATAATTTTTAGGGGCGTTTTTCTGCGCTAACGGTGCCAAAACCTCGCTTAGAGGTTGGCAGTGCGTGGTGGGGGCCCGCAGTTTCAGGGTTCACCCTGGTTTAGTGCATCCAGTGAGCTCCCCAAGGTCGGACAGAGGATGGAGATGGGATGAGTGACCTGCTCCTGGGACTAAACTGAGACAGAGGGGCAGGGTGGTGGTGGTGGAGAAGAACAAAATTCGTGTGGTTTTTTTTTTTTTTTTAAATATATATTTTTAATCTAAGCATTTTTGTAATATTAAAAGATAATATATTTCAAATATTTGCGTTTTCCCAGAGGAAGAGCACCGGATTTAACCCTCCCATTAATCCCCATTAGTCAGGCTTCTCCGCTCCAATGGAGCTGCGGGGACGGGAGCTGCCGCAGGGGCATTTTGGGGCAAGTCGGGGTCTTTCTCGGGATCTCACCCCGGCAGGCGCCTCTTGTCTCGGCCGGGGCTCTGGCTCCGGGCAAGCTCACGAAAAGCATCTGAGAGCAATAAAGAGCAAAAGCCTCCCGCTGACAAGCCCGGGCTGAAGTCACCGGCGGGACGCGGCCAAGACACGCATTGTCCTCGCCGCTGCTGGGACTGATTAGAGCTGCCTGGCAAGGACCGGCGCTGGGTGAGGGATCGGCCCCTTTTGCCAAAAATCCTCGATCCGGAGGGGGAAAAAAAGCCGGCTTTTGTTTTCCAGGCTGGGCGATGCCGCCCGACAGACCCATTTCCCCCGATTTTGCACCCATTTCTCCGCTGCCGTGCCAAGTTTGGGGTGTCCTATATGGGGAATGAGGTGAGATGGATCCGCGGGGAAAAACCTGAATTTAGGGTTGGGTTTTTTTTTTTCCAGGAGAGAACCTGGCAAACAGCAAAGTGCTCTGCTGAATTCCTGCTGTCTCTTCGGTTTTTGAAACTTATTATATCGTTATTTATTTTCTACGTGTCTTGGAGGGGGGGCTGAACCATCCAGGATCTCATCAAAATGTTCTTGGCAGTCACGAGGCTCAGAAAATGGGGGGGTGGATGGATGTTCCAGCTGGGATGCAGCATTTTGTAACAAATGCATATATAAAGAATGTTGATGTATTTATACACTTATATATTTTTATATAAAAGTCGTTTAAATCTGTATAAGCATGAACATAGAAAATAATGAAAATATTAAATAGATATAAATTATAAAAAGTGTAGAAAAATATATAAACACCCAACCCTTTTCCTACCTCTTTGCCCCAGTCCAGGCTGCAGAGCCAAGAATTTGGAGCAGAACTGGTTTTTCTGTGTTTTTCCCCTGGGTGCCAGCACTTGCTGGGGCTCTCAAGGGCTGTAAGAACCATGCAAAGACGAGATCCCAATTGGTTGGAGGGGTTGGTTGTGGAGCGGAAATCCAATGAAAATGAAAAAATTTGGCAGGGAGGGGGAAGAGTTTTTTCGCTTGTTGGGAAAACAGAGGAGAAAACACCCTGTTTTATTTTTTAAACATTTTTGTCTGCGTGTGCCTTTGCCTTTGGCTCACCCCAAAAAAAAAAAAAAAGACAAACAGAATGTGTTTTGCTGGAATTTCTGTGTTGATTGAGAGCTGCCATTTGTTCCAGAAAAACTGGGAGCTGAAAAACTCCTTTTGGAGCAGGAGGTGTAGGATAAACCTGGCAGGTTTGAACCCTCCATCCCTGCCACTGTTCTGCACCATGTCCTTGGTCACACCCTACAAAGGCCAGGAGAGAGGGAGTTAAGGGGTCCAGATCTTTCTGCATCCATGAATTGGGTGTTCAGCAAGGGAAGCAGAGGGAAAGGTGTGTCCAAGAATCTTTTAATACAGGGCACAGGATTTAGGGTTTGGGATATCCCTTGGATTTGGGATGTAGCAGGCAGACTCATCCTGGGGCTCAGGTAAAACCAGGAGAGGGGATGAACACCAGGGATGGTCTGGACCATGTGAAATACATGGGAGTTGGATTAAACACCCAGCAAGCTCAGCCTGGGGAGGGTTGGCAGTCGCAGCATTTCCCAGCCTGGGGGTGCTGCTCCCTGATTTGAATTTTTCCAGGTAGTGCCTTTCCCCAGGCAATGGAAAATGAGCATTAAAAAGTGCATAAATCATCCCAATGAATCCAGCTGTGAGGGAGCTGCTGTCGTGAGCGAGAGCACGCAGCGTAATTCCGAAATACCAGAGGATATTGGGCTTTATGTAATTATCTGTAGAAGCTGGGAGCTATAAAATCCTAATTTCCTTTTATTTAGGGGGTTAAATCTCAGCGGGTGCCTAAAATTGGCTTCCTGCCTGGGGCAAATATCCACCTGGATCTCCATCTGGTTCTGGAGGTCAAAGCATCCCCTCTCCTGTGTGACTTCTCTGAGTGAGTGTGGACATCTGAGCCTGGCTTTGGACCTCCTTGGTGGCCATGGCACCTCCTACCCACCTTGAAGGGACATCAGTGGGTGCTTGTGTGGCCCTGACTTGCCCTTTCACTGGGGTTTCTCCCCCTTGGTGGAGTCTCCTGGACTCAAGTTGGTGGTGGAGCTTCTTGGTTGGTGTCTTCAAGCTGGGCCTGGTGGTGGATCTTTTTGGTGTTCCAAAGCTGGGGCTGGTGGTGGAGCATTTTGGTTGACATCTCCAAGCTGGTGCTGATGATGGAGTTTCTTGGTTGGTATCTCCAAGCTGGGCTTGGTGATGGAATGTTTTGGTTGGTATCTCCAAGCTGGGGCTGGTGATGGAGTTTCTTGGTTGATATCTCCAAGCTGGGCTTGTTGATGGAATGTTTTGGTTGGTATCTCCAAGCTAGGGCNGCAGACTCATCCTGGGGCTCCGGTATGGCCAGGAGAGGGGATGAACACCAGGGATAGTCTGGACCATGTGAAATACGTGGGAGTTGGATTAAACACCCAGCAAGCTCAGCCTGGGGAGGGTTGGCAGTCGCAGCATTTCCCAGCCTGGGGGTGCTGCTCCCTGATTTGAATTTTTCCAGGTAGTGCCTTTCCCCAGGCAATGGAAAATGAGCATTAAAAAGTGCATAAATCATCCCAATGAATCCAGCTGTGAGGGAGCTGCTGTCGTGAGCGAGAGCACGTGGCGTAATTCCAAAATATCAGAGGATATTGGGCTTTATGTAATTATCTGTAGAAGCTGGGAGCTATAAAATCCTAATTTCCTTTTATTTAGGGGGTTAAATCTCAGCGGGTGCCTAAAATTGGCTTCCTGCTTGGGGCAGATATCCACCTGGATCTCCATCTGGTTCTGGAGGTCAAAGCATCCCCTCTCCTGTGTGACTTCTCTGAGTGAGTGTGGACATCTGAGCCTGGCTTTGGACCTCCTTGGTGGCCATGGCACCTCCTACCCACCTTGAAGGGACATCAGTGGGTGCTTGTGTGGCCCTGACTTGCCCTTTCACTGGGGTTTCTCCCCCTTGGTGGAGTCTCCTGGACTCAAGTTGGTGGTGGAGCTTCTTGGTTGGTGTCTTCAAGCTGGGCCTGGTGGTGGATCTTTTTGGTGTTCCAAAGCTGGGGCTGGTGGTGGAGCATTTTGGTTGACATCTCCAAGCTGGTGCTGATGATGGAGTTTCTTGGTTGGTATCTCCAAGCTGGGCTTGGTGATGGAATGTTTTGGTTGGTATCTCCAAGCTGGGGCTGGTGATGGAGTTTCTTGGTTGATATCTCCAAGCTGGGCTTGTTGATGGAATGTTTTGGTTGGTATCTCCAAGCTAGGGCTGGTGGTGGAAATTCATGGTTGGTATCTCCAAGCTGGGAGTGGTGGTTGAGCTTCTTGATTGGTATCGCTGACTTACGATGCATGGGCAGGGATGGGTGGCATGGCCAGGAGGGTGATTTTGGGGTGGAAAGAGCCCTGAATGATTTTATTTCCTTCCTCCCCGCAGCTGATAGTCGAAAAAACGACTGACTACCCTTCGGCTGAGTACTCCCTGGTGGAGGATGTAGCCCTCCACTTCACGTGTTTGATGGACAGACTGAACGAGCAGCGCCTCTTTCAGCCGGACCTGTGCGACGTGGACATCGTGCTGGTGCAGCACAAGAGCATCTTCCCGGCGCACAAGGGGGTCCTGGCAGCCTACAGCCAGTTCTTCCACTCCCTCTTCACCCAGAACAAGCAGCTGCAGCGCGTGGAGCTCTCTCTGGAGGCCCTCACCTCGCAGGGCCTCCAGCAGATCCTCAACTTCATCTACACCTCCAAGCTGCTCGTCAACTCCTGCAATGTGCAGGACGTGCTGAACGCGGCCGCCGTGCTGCAGATGAACAACATCGCGTCCTCCTGCCAGGACCTGCTGGACACCCGCTCGCTCAGCCTGGCCACCGACATGGCCCTGCCCGCCGAGGGCTGCGCCGGACCCCCGCCCTACTACTGCGAGATCAAGCAGGAGGTGGACGCCCCTCACCCCAAAATCTACGCCCGGGAGGGCAACGACCCCTTCTCGGTGCGGGTGGAGGATGGGACGGGCAGTGGGACGCTCCCCCCTGGCCCGGCCAAGCAGTACTACAAGGAGGAGAAGGATGGAGGTCCCGCTGTCTGTAAGATGGAGGGTGAGGAGTCTGAGGAGGACCTGGACAGCCAGGGCTCCTACAACCGGGAGCAGATCATCGTGGAGGTGAACCTCAACAACCAGACCCTCAACGTCTCCAAGGGCACGGAGGGGAAGGCGGCCGCCAGCGAGGCGGCTGTGATGGGGCGGCAGGACGGGGATGGGCACGACACGGAGGAGGACGGGGAGGAGGAGAATGAGGAAGGGGAGGAGGAGGAGGAAGAAGAGGAGGATGCGGAGGTGGGGGAGGAGGAGGAGGAGGAGCGCAGCGAGGAGGAAGACCTGGAGGATACGACAGAAGAAGAGGATGATGATGATGACGATGAAGACGCTTCAGAGATGAAAAGGGAGAAGAGTGGGCAGCCCCGCAGGGGCAGCCGGGCATCCAAAGCCACCAAACCTGCCATGGCAACCAGGTCCCAGGAGATGGCCAAGGTGGAAGAGGAGGAGGAGGAAGAAGAAGAAGGTCAGAGGGGGAGGAAGAGGAAGAAGGAACAAGATGGCTTGGGCCAGAAGGTGAAGCTGGAGGAGAAGCAGCATTATCCATGCAAGAAGTGTCCCCGGATCTTCAACAACCGCTGGTACCTGGAGAAGCACATGAACGTCACGCACAGCCGGATGCAGATCTGCGACAAGTGCGGGAAGCGCTTCCTGCNTATGGCCAGGAGAGGGGATGAACACCAGGGATAGTCTGGACCATGTGAAATACGTGGGAGTTGGATTAAACACCCAGCAAGCTCAGCCTGGGGAGGGTTGGCAGTCTCAGCATTTCCCAGCCTGGGGGTGCTGCTCCCTGATTTGAATTTTTCCAGGTAGTGCCTTTCCCCAGGCAATGGAAAATGAGCATTAAAAAGTGCATAAATCATCCCAATGAATCCAGCTGTGAGGGAGCTGCTGTCGTGAGCGAGAGCACGTGGCGTAATTCCAAAATATCAGAGGATATTGGGCTTTATGTAATTATCTGTAGAAGCTGGGAGCTATAAAATCCTAATTTCCTTTTATTTAGGGGGTTAAATCTCAGCGGGTGCCTAAAATTGGCTTCCTGCTTGGGGCAGATATCCACCTGGATCTCCATCTGGTTCTGGAGGTCAAAGCATCCCCTCTCCTGTGTGACTTCTCTGAGTGAGTGTGGACATCTGAGCCTGGCTTTGGACCTCCTTGGTGGCCATGGCACCTCCTACCCACCTTGAAGGGACATCAGTGGGTGCTTGTGTGGCCCTGACTTGCCCTTTCACTGGGGTTTCTCCCCCTTGGTGGAGTCTCCTGGACTCAAGTTGGTGGTGGAGCTTCTTGGTTGGTGTCTTCAAGCTGGGCCTGGTGGTGGATCTTTTTGGTGTTCCAAAGCTGGGGCTGGTGGTGGAGCATTTTGGTTGACATCTCCAAGCTGGTGCTGATGATGGAGTTTCTTGGTTGGTATCTCCAAGCTGGGCTTGGTGATGGAATGTTTTGGTTGGTATCTCCAAGCTGGGGCTGGTGATGGAGTTTCTTGGTTGATATCTCCAAGCTGGGCTTGTTGATGGAATGTTTTGGTTGGTATCTCCAAGCTAGGGCTGGTGGTGGAAATTCATGGTTGGTATCTCCAAGCTGGGAGTGGTGGTTGAGCTTCTTGATTGGTATCGCTGACTTACGATGCATGGGCAGGGATGGGTGGCATGGCCAGGAGGGTGATTTTGGGGTGGAAAGAGCCCTGAATGATTTTATTTCCTTCCTCCCCGCAGCTGATAGTCGAAAAAACGACTGACTACCCTTCGGCTGAGTACTCCCTGGTGGAGGATGTAGCCCTCCACTTCACGTGTTTGATGGACAGACTGAACGAGCAGCGCCTCTTTCAGCCGGACCTGTGCGACGTGGACATCGTGCTGGTGCAGCACAAGAGCATCTTCCCGGCGCACAAGGGGGTCCTGGCAGCCTACAGCCAGTTCTTCCACTCCCTCTTCACCCAGAACAAGCAGCTGCAGCGCGTGGAGCTCTCTCTGGAGGCCCTCACCTCGCAGGGCCTCCAGCAGATCCTCAACTTCATCTACACCTCCAAGCTGCTCGTCAACTCCTGCAATGTGCAGGACGTGCTGAACGCGGCCGCCGTGCTGCAGATGAACAACATCGCGTCCTCCTGCCAGGACCTGCTGGACACCCGCTCGCTCAGCCTGGCCACCGACATGGCCCTGCCCGCCGAGGGCTGCGCTGGACCCCCGCCCTACTACTGCGAGATCAAGCAGGAGGTGGACGCCCCTCACCCCAAAATCTACGCCCGGGAGGGCAACGACCCCTTCTCGGTGCGGGTGGAGGATGGGACGGGCAGTGGGACGCTCCCCCCTGGCCCGGCCAAGCAGTACTACAAGGAGGAGAAGGATGGAGGTCCCGCTGTCTGTAAGATGGAGGGTGAGGAGTCTGAGGAGGACCTGGACAGCCAGGGCTCCTACAACCGGGAGCAGATCATCGTGGAGGTGAACCTCAACAACCAGACCCTCAACGTCTCCAAGGGCACGGAGGGGAAGGCGGCCGCCAGCGAGGCGGCTGTGATGGGGCGGCAGGACGGGGATGGGCACGACACGGAGGAGGACGGGGAGGAGGAGAATGAGGAAGGGGAGGAGGAGGAGGAAGAGGAGGAGGATGCGGAGGTGGGGGAGGAGGAGGAGGAGGAACGCAGCGAGGAGGAAGACCTGGAGGATACGACAGAAGAAGAGGATGATGATGATGACAATGAAGACGCTTCAGAGATGAAAAGGGAGAAGAGTGGGCAGCCCCGCAGGGGCAGCCGGGCATCCAAAGCCACCAAACCTGCCATGGCAACCAGGTCCCAGGAGATGGCCAAGGTGGAAGAGGAGGAGGAGGAAGAAGAAGAAGGCCAGAGGGGGAGGAAGAGGAAGAAGGAACAAGATGGCTTGGGCCAGAAGGTGAAGCTGGAGGAGAAGCAGCATTATCCATGCAAGAAGTGTCCCCGGATCTTCAACAACCGCTGGTACCTGGAGAAGCACATGAACGTCACGCACAGGCGGATGCAGATCTGCGACAAGTGCGGGAAGCGCTTCCTGCTGGAGAGCGAGCTCCTGCTGCACCACCAGACCGACTGTGAGAAGAACATCCAGGTGAGCTGGTCCCATCCATCCAGGGCATGGATCCCACCGGGGTGAACATCCCACCCAGGGGGAAATACCTACCCAAGGTGGAGTGTCCCACTAGGGTGAACATCCCACCAAGGGGGAAATACCTACCCAGGGTGGAGCACCCCACTAGAGATGGATGTCCCACCAAGGGGGAAATAGCCCACCAAAGTGTGAAGCATCCAACAGCGGATGGATGTCCCATCAAGGTGGGGACATCCCACCAAAGGAGGAGGATCCCACCATGGTGGGACATCCCAAACACCATGAAGGTCATCCCATCCAGCTACACCGTGGGATGGGCTCATGCTCAGATAACACTGATGTTGTAGTTGGCACATGGCAGTTGGTAGGGAACCTTCACCCATGACCCATATTCAGGCTCAGGAGGGTCCCACAGTGGCATGGGACCCCAGAGGATTTGTCCCAGGGGGACTGTGGCTTCCTCTTGTCTGACTGGGTTAAAACACTGAGTTAATTTTTGAGGAGTAGTTTTTCTTTTGAATTTATTCAGTTAATCCGGATAAAACACTGCGAGCCCCTGATGGAGACACACTTCAGCGTTCCCACCCAGGCTGAACCCCCTTTAGCTTAATTTGAAGATTTGCTGACAGGAGTTTAAATGGTTTTAATCTGCCTTTTGTGCTTTTTTTGTGTGTATTAGCAAATTTCTGAGTGCTTTTGACATCCTTGCATGGCTCGGGCTTGGTGTGTCCTTCCCCTGTGTTAATGAGATCCTGTGTTGGCAAATTGACTCCGTTAAATCCACACAGTTTTGGGGGATAGGGAGGCACCCAACCAGAGCAGCAAATGTGTGTTCCTGAAGATCTCTCCAAATTCCCATCTTGTAATTCCTGATGAGCTGTTTTGCAGGATGCTGCTGCTAATAATTAAAAATATACCAGTTTCTGGAGAGCTTCTGCCATCACCCTTCCCACCAGCGACCGGATTTTAAATGATCTCACAGCTCTCCTGGGTGAAGGAAACACAACCCAAGTGCTACTGGAGCCCTTCACCAATGGCATCCCAAAAAAAACAGGGAATGAGGCAGATCTTGGCGAGCAGGGAACAGGAGGCAGGAACAGTCTCGGCTCACAGGTGAAGCAGTCACTGACCCTCTGGTGCATCTTCCTGACGAATTCACAGCGCTGAAGTTGCCTTTTTTGGATGCTTTTTCCCAGGATGGATGAGTGTATCTCCAATACCTGCATGGTGGTGGCTGTTTCACATCCTAACATAAAACCTGAGCAGTTAAAAAGGAGTTTTCCCAGAATGTTTCTTCATCTTCATCTTCATCTGCTTTCCAGGTGGATAACATGGGGCTGTCACCTCATCATTCCTTTTTTCCCCCCTCCTTTTTATCCCTTTTCCAGACCATTTTGGAATAGGATGAACCACAACTGCCTGTGCAGTGACCTCCTTCTGCAGTAAAAGGGATCATTGTCTCCCATTTAATTGAGCATTTTTAATTTTACAAATAGCCAAATCCACTCCATTTGCTCTGATGATATTTAATAACTATCAACATACCATGGAATTATGTCCGGATGGAAGAGGAATTTTTTTCAGCTCTGTACCTACAACAGACAGTTTTTGTTTCTTGGGTTTTAATCAGATCCATGGAGGGACCATCCATCTTACCCCAGTTGGATCTGCTGCTTTCTTTCCCTGTTTTGTCCCCAGATTTCATCCATAAAGCTTTAGGATTTAAGCACCATCCTGCTCCCTGTGTTCCTTCCCCATTTCCAGAATGTGCATCCTACTCCACCACCTGAAAAGTGATTCATCCTTTGCTTTATTGAGTTGTCCCTCAAACTTTTTTTTTTTTTGGCCAGCTTCAGTATGATTTTCCTTTTAGCCTGCAAGAATTTATATCCTCATTTTTTTCCCCTCATTTCAACATTACTTCCCCATTTTTGAGTGATGATTTTCAGCAGTAACTGAGGACACAGAGCTCAGCCCTCCAGGGTGTTTGGTCTCAGCCCCGGGGGTTTTCCTACCTCTGCTGCTTTCCCTCTACCTTTCATTTTGAAATTCCCCTGCAGCCTCTTTCATTTTAAGTGGAGAAAATGGATATTGATGTGTCTTTCATATAAGGCTCTAGTCCTAAATTAGCCCTGAAATACCCCTTAAAACAGAGATAAAGCTGTTCTGATCCATGGAAATACATATTTGGGAACGGTGGGACTCGGAGGACTACTCATGTTGACATTTGAGCATGGCAAGATGAAGAAGATGAGGCTCGGGAATGGCTCTGTGACCCTAATTTTTCCTTTGGGGCACCTAAATATAAATATATATGGAAAAATACTGTGATTTCACAGCATGATGGCGTATTTTCCACAGTATCCCAGCAAAATTTGGTTGAAGCCCATCAAGGAGCATCTGTTCCTCTGGGAAAGAGGAGAATTGGAGGAATCCCTCCCCAGGCTCACCACTACAGCTCAGCCACGTTGTTGAAAGATGCCTTCAAGGCACGAATTATTTTCTCATCAAATCTGCAAGGAGAGAAGAGATGGTTTTATCCCTGTTGACCAAGAGGAATGTGAGTCATGGAAAGATAAAGGGGAAGGACTTGACCCTTAGGTCCTGGCGGTGGTTTCCTTTGTGGACATCTCTCTCCTGTGTTTCCCTGAGCACTGAATTGGTCTCACATGCCTCAAACAGGTCTCACACAGAAGCTGGAGCTTTTCCTGGGAACTTCCAGAGGAACGTTGAACTTGTTGGAGCTGAAGTGATTCTCTACCAGAAGTTTTTGGGGAAGAATTTGCATGTCATGTTGCTTTTCTTGTGCCAATAGACTGGTGGTTTGGGTCCATTTTGGTCCTTTTGGATATCATGGAATCATAGATCTGTTTGGAAAACCAATTTAGTGGTGAAATATCCATAATATCTGCTGAAGATTGGAGTTGTGCTGCCCTGATTTGGGATTCACCTTATTTTAATATTTTTTGCAAATTTCCAACACAAAGATGGTTGGAATTATTTTGTGTAACATCTTCATTTAGGTATAAAATTCCCAATTGGGAATAGGGCATGACTTGTTGCTTATCCAAATCCTGATACAGACATTGATGGAGGTGCCACATCCTTCCCTGGAAGGTCATTGTCCCTTGCTCATCCCAGGGATAGAAATTCGAAGTTTGGAGGTTTTGAAGTGACAAGGTCTGTATCAGACTTGCTGGTTGTTATGATTTTTGATATCAGCTCTAGCTTTCACAGTGACGTTCCCCTTCCACGGATGAAGCTGCTTCCCCTGCTTCCCTGACCATCTCCTGTCTCCTTGCAGTGCGTGACGTGCGGGAAGGGGTTCAAGAAGCTCTGGTCTCTCCACGAGCACAACAAGATCGTCCATGGCTATGCAGAGAAGAAGTTCTCCTGCGAGATCTGCGAGAAGAAGTTCTACACCATGGCCCACGTGCGCAAACACATGGTTGGTGAGTGTGGGAGGCACCAGTGGCACGGGGAGATCTCGTTGGGGGTGTTGATCCATCAGTTTGGCAATGAAAGGTGTTTTCTGTTGCTGTCATGCTGGGTGTTCAGGGCTGGGCTTACTCTTGGGTGAGCTTTCTCACATCACCATCTTGAAATTTGTCCTGCTATTCAATGCTGAACGAATGTCTGCTCAGTGCTGGGTTTGGATGTGATGCTGGGGAATCCCATTTATTTTATTGCTCAGAAGTGATCAAAAGAAGGTTTGAAGTGTAACCAGTGTAAAAGAGGACCAGACCACACCAGTGCTGGGCTTAGAAGAGCAAGTTGCACATGGCAACAGTGGTCAGGTCCCTGAGCCTCGGAGCCACCAAAGAGATCCAAAAGAATGGGGGTTTGGCACGGAAGTGCTTGAAATGTTGCTGCCATATATCTTCCAGAGATGCTTTGGGTTTGCTGGGGTTGGGCACTGGTGTTGGGAGCCACAGCTGGGGTGTGGGGAGGTGGACGGTGGAGGTGTGTGGAGGGCTCCTGACCCTGCCCCTGTCCCCCCCAGCACACACCAAGGACATGCCCTTCACCTGCGAGACCTGCGGGAAGTCCTTCAAGCGCAGCATGTCCCTCAAGGTCCACTCGCTCCAGCACTCCGGGGAAAAGCCTTTCAAATGCGAGGTAAGGTCCTGGCTGTGGCCCCACCCCTCAAACAAGGGCAAAAATGATGATCTGGGGAAAGATTTTCCACTTCTTGGAGCATCCACTGTGCTTTGTGCCAGTGCAGCTGTAGGGATGACCCCACACTTTTCCAGACTTTGCATCCCCTCCTGGTCTGAAGGTCCCACCAGTTTTATGATGAAACTTGTCCAATGCCAGATCTGTCCCCCAGTGCCTGGACTTTGCATCCCACCCCAACCCCATCCAGCCTGCAAACCTGGCTGGGTATGTCCCAAAAAGCCTTTTTTTGTGGTTTTTTTTGGGGGGGAAAAAAGGGATTTCTTCACTGCTGATGATTTGAAGGGAATGTGGGGATATTTTGGGTGCTCATCAGCAACTCTTCGCCCCCGCAGAACTGCAACGAGCGCTTCCAGTACAAGTACCAGCTGCGCTCCCACATGAGCATCCACATCGGCCACAAGCAGTTCATGTGCCAGTGGTGTGGCAAGGACTTCAACATGAAGCAGTACTTTGATGAGCACATGAAGACGCACACGGGTGAGACCCCCCTTGCCTGGCCCCAGATCCCCTCAGTCAGGCTCTCCCATGGAAAGAGCATTGGGATGGGGGTGACATCTTTGAGTGGGTGGAAGGATGGGGTTTTGGGGGGCATTGGTAAGGCCCCAGTCAACTTGCTCAATGAGACTTTTGAAAGGGCTTACAATGGTTCATGGTCTCTGAGTTGGACACATGGGAGAAATGCAAATAGGATATAATAAAGAGGTCAAAACAACACAAGGTTTGCTGGCAAACTGTAGAAAAATCAGGGAACTTTGGCAAAAGGTTTAGTACAGCATTCAACCAACATAAAACATTTCTCACTGCATTAACTTGGCCCACTGAACTTAGCAAACTTTAAACCCATTCGATGTTAAGTTACTCGAAATATTCCAAGGAGAGGGAATTAGAAGGAGAAGAAAGATGAAGAGAGAGAGACAGAAAAGATATAGAAAAGCACACATATAGCTACCAACTCCTGGGTTCCAGTGGTGTTCACTTCCAAGACAAATGTAGGGTCTAGATGAACGTGATGGCCTGGTGTTTGGCCTTAAATACCCCTTGGCCCTCAAGGGCTGTTCTCTCAGCTGTGACTTCTGGTCATTTTCCCACTCAGGAGGTGGATTAGGGGAGAGTGGAGCATTGCCTCCAGTGTGCCGTGATCGGCAGACCCTGCCAGGCTGGGCTACAGGCTCTGGGGTTGGGGTGTGTGGGGCCGTTCACTGCCTCACCAGGGCGAGGCCCAACCTGCCCTTCCCCCACATACATATACCCCAAAATATCCCAAAACATCAAATCTTTCCGGTCTCTGACACCTGGCCTAACCAGCAGCTTCTCATCCCTCTTCCCTTGCCCTCAGGCGAGAAGCCCTACATCTGTGAGATCTGCGGGAAGAGCTTCACCAGCCGCCCCAACATGAAGCGGCACCGCCGGACCCACACCGGGGAGAAGCCATACCCCTGCGACGTCTGCGGCCAGCGCTTCCGCTTCTCCAACATGCTCAAAGCCCACAAGGAGAAATGTTTCCGCGTCAGCAACCCCTTGGCTTCGGACACGGCCGTCCCCCAACCCGCCACCAGCCCGGCTCCGCTGCCCCCCGGCCCCGGCGTCTCCCCCCTGCCCCTGCCGCTGCTCCATCCTCTTCCACAGACCCTCCCTCCTCCTCCTCACCTACCACCACCCCCTCCCCTGTTTCCCGCGGGGAGGATAAATTCAAACAACAATTAGGTGCCCCCCACCCCGGCCACGCGCCTGCACGGACTGCTCTGCCCTTCGGGAACGCCTTTCCCCCAGGGAGCCAAGGCTTTGCTTGCTCTCTACCCCCCTTCCTCCTTGTTTTGGGGTCGTTTTGGGTTTTTATTCCTTTTTCTCACCTGTCATTCTCCACAGAGAGGGGGAGCAGGAGGAAGCCCCCCCTGAGGATTGTGGGTGTTGGGGGGAAACCGCCATCCGTCTGTAAGGGTGTAGGTAAAAGGTGTCACTCTCCATTTCATCTTCCCACACGCCAGCTTCATCTTCCTGCTGGGATGCTGGTGGGGCTGGGAGGAGCAGGATATCCGGGCTTGAGCTTGCTGGCCGGTGCATCAATATTTCTAAGCCGAATTCTAGTTAGTGGTGCTTGAATCCCCGTACTGTAAAGCTGGTCTTTCAAGTCAGGCTCTTCACCCACGGGGTTGAGAGGTGGGCACCACAGAGGAGCCCGCCGCTGCCAGCCCCAGTGGCCCGTGGCGAGCGAGCAGATGTCCCCATTGGAAAGCCATTAGCACGCTCTCGTTAGCAGCCCTCCACACGTCTTCCTTCCCTACAGCAGGTTATCCTCCTCCACAGGCAAAAGCACAAACCCCCACCTTGCATCTTGGGGTATCCGCAGCTCGCTGCCGGTTCGGTTTCGGGATGCCCTAAGGGAGCTGGGTTCTGGTGTGTCCTTTCTGCTAATCCCAGCAGGAGCTGGGCTCCTGGGGATGCTCTGGAGTTGGGGAGCTATTCCTGGGAGAGCTCAGATAGCTTTGGGACCAGCAGGAGGGTAGCCTGGGACAGAGGAGCAGGACGCTTCTGTTTCTCGGCAGAATCGGCCCAGAATAGTGCCTTAACAATCCGAATAAACCCCTGAGTGACGGGTGAGCTCCAGGTGGGTCCCACTGCAAGGTTCAGAGCTAAAGCAAGACCGTGTTCAGCCTGGGGATGACAATGTCCCTGTCTCCGGTTTGTTGCCCACATTGCTCTCCCAAGCTACACCTCTCCTTGTGGTGCTGGCATCCGTTGTCCTGTCCTGGTTTGGGGGGACCAGAGGGGACCAGTGAGGGCTGAGCTTGTTGTGGTGATGCCCTGTGGTGTTGCTTAGTGCTTGTTGAAGATGTTGAAGTCGAGCTGGTCTTTGGTTTCACTTACAAATAATATGGCTGGCTTCATGCTGAGGAGGAGGAGAAGAGGAAGGCTTTGCTGTCACCTTTTTGTTGGGCACTGAGGTCCCAGCAGGGTCTCTCGCTGCCGTGCTCTGCCCCAGGGTGTCAGGCATTGTCCTGGCCATGGCTGTATGTGGTCCCTGCCTGGGGAAATGTCCCCTTTGGAATCAGAGAGCACCCAGCATGGGCAGAGAAGGGCTGGCAAGAGGTGGGGGCTGTTGCAGCTGATGCCGTGCTCCTAAAGCCAACGTTGAGGTCACCTATGGACGTGGGTTAGGTCATGGAGGAGGTGGTGAGCAGCACTGTTGGTAGGCAAGAAGGAAAGAGGTCACTGAGTGGGCTGCAGGAGCCCTTGCTCGTATGCAGCTTGTGCTGGGTGACAGCAGTGCTGGGGACAGGGACTCAGGTCTGGCTCTGTGAAAATCTTGGTGTTTCATCTCCCGGACCAAATCAGCAAAGCACTTGGGCAGCATTGAGGCTGTCCCTGCAGAGATGGGAGGATTCAGCCACCTGCTCAGGGGATTTTCTGACTGGGGACATGCAGGAGCCTGACAGGGACAGGACAGGGCAGCATCTGCTGTTCTCCTGAGTCCTCTTGGAGGTGGCTGGTGTTACCTCCTGCCGAGTGGTGCCCCCCATGCCTGGCATCTTGGGAAAGCCGACTGATGTTAGCATTTTGAAGCCACAAATTCCTTTTCATCTTCATGTTGGCTGGGATCCTGTGGATCCCCAGCGCCTCTCTCAGTACCAGTGAGCTCACCCCCATCACCATCTGCTCCGAGCAAAAGGAGGTTGCTATGGTGGAGCTGCCTCGCCATACTGACCTTCTCAGGTGGGTTCCAAAGGCTTCTCTGCTATCCTCCTCCATGACCCTGGGGCTCGTTGGGATGGTGCAAAACCTTCTCAATCACACAACCATGAGGGATGAGGGCTCTTGGGGCCGCTGGCTGTCTGAAGGGACCATGACCCATACTGGAAGATGATTGCTTTACAGAATACTTTTTCAGTGATACCCGTGGAGGTGTTGGAATGGCTCATGTTGTCTCCTCCTCTGCTGCCTTCCAGATCCCATCCCCTTGGGCTTCCTTGTGCTTCTTTCCCCTCATGCTCAGCCTTGACATGGGATGGGAGCACTGTGCCCTGAGGAAGGCTCATCTTGCTTTTATGTTCTTCTGTGATGGAGCCCATCAGATGATAGACTTCCCCCCCAAGCAAATACCCACGGTAACATGTGCTCCCTTGATCCGCTCACCTGGAGGTGGCTTTCCCTGTTCCTGTCCCAGTTCATCCTCTCCCAGTGAGGACCTGCCATCCTCGGACATCTCTGTGAGATGAGAGCACTTCCTTGAGGCTGGAAGCCCAGCGGAAAGCCCAGTGACTGGTCCCAGCCGCGTCCGATCCCCTTCGAGAGCCTGCTCATAGAGCCACTTGGAGACGTCGAGATGTGACCATGCACACAGCACTTTGGAGAACCAGATCCCTGCTGCTCCCTCCCCTCTCCAAGGCCTGTGTAGTTCCCAGGAGTCCTACAAGGCCTCCGAGCCCTTTTGTCTACACCCTGACTCAGCCCCAGTGTGTCTTCATGTCTGGTTTTCGTTCGCGTACTAAGAGCTCGGATGAGTCGCTCCCGCAGTGCCTCGTCCATCCCGGATCCGCCCCAGCCGGCCCTGTTGCACCCCTTGGGGTTAGGCAGGGCAGGAGGCAGGAGTTGGGTCCGTTGTTTTCAAGCTTTTTGTTTTATTTTGAATTTTTTTAAATTCTTTTTTTTTTTAACTCTTGCACCTTAATCTCTCACATCCCTTCTTTGACAGACCGCGAGGGTGGAGAGGGGCTTAATTTCCATTACGCAGTTCCTGAATACGCCGCAACGCAACGTTCAGCTGACAGCTCTTCCCACACACCTAAACCCCAGACCCGTCTGGGTTGGAATTCTTTTTCCCCCCACTCCACCCTTCATTTGAACTTTGGGGAGGGAGGGAATCAGGTGGGGAGGGTCATTTTTGGTTTCTATATCCCAGGAGCCTGGTAGCACAGACCAGTTCGCCTCACGCATCCATGAGGCACAGCTGGCCCTTCGGACCACAGCCATAAGCCCGGCGCGGTGGGAAGGTGACGGATGGATGGATGGATGGATGGATGGACGGGTGGGAATGGCTGTGACAGTGCAATAGAGACAAGCATCCGCTGCTAGACAACTCCTCTGAGGTGACTCTTGGTTTGCCCGAAGTCAGGAGGGAAGGACAGACGGACAGATGCCCTTTGTTCACACGGACGGCGAGAGCTTCCCCACGCGCAGCCCTGCCTAGAGACACGGAACCACAACGGGAGTTGGGTCAAACTTATAAAGGAAGAAAATAATAATTTTTAAAAAAAAAGGAGAAAAAAAAATAGGAATAAGAACAACCTCTGTAGCATGGAACTTGAAGGAAATGAATGCAACCCCAAGCACTTGCCTCAAAACTAGTTTCTCATGCCTGGTGTTTGGCTCTGTATTATTTTATGGCATTCAGTATTGGTTGCCCAAACATGCCAAGTTAAGAGTGTATTGGTGGCTCTACAAGTGTGAACAAACTAAACGAAGCACTTTATTCTGTATAGATTAAGGGAAGGCGGGGAGGGAAGGGGAAGCTTGGATGCTTTTCGGAAGCGTCTTAAGTAATGTTCTAGGAAATGTATTATTATTATTATTATTACTTTTTTTTTATGACCATGTGTAATCAATATATGTTTATCTTTAACTCCAAGTACAGCAGTTACTCTCTTTGGGATGGTGTGAGGAGGGGGAGGCTGAGATGGTTGGATTAGTCCATCCCCGTGGGGCCAACTGAGGCAAGTCATTGTCTACCGCAGGAACGGGCGAGTCTTGCTTCATCGACAGTCCTGTTGGCCAGAGTCCAGGAGGTCCCAAGAGGTTCATCAAAGCCACCTCCCAGGGCACAATTCCCAGTCAGACATCCCCATTCCGAGCCATCTTCTGCCTGGGGGTGCTGGGGCTGCTCTCTGGGCTGCCCACGAGCACGACGAGTCACGGTAGGGAGGCTGGTTTGGGTTGTCCCTCGAGGCCAGGTCCTTGGCCATGCTTTGAAACCTGCTTTTGGCCTCTCACCAAGGCACGTTGGGGCTCACTGAGCTCTGAAGTTGGTGAGAGGTCAGAACTGGGCCTTTCCACTGCGTTCTCCCAGTCTGGAAGTGTTATGACTGTTACCAAAGAGGTTGCAAGTGGAAGGACTGAATCAATAAACGATTTGTCTTTTATAAAAGAAAACCTAAAGCTCCGCCACTTTCTTCGTTACCTTAATTTTGCTTTATCTTTTTCTCCCCCCGCCTTTATTTTTTCTTTTCTTTTAAAAGGGTTTTTTTCAGGCAATGTGTGAGCAGTCAGAGACAGGGAAGATGAGCTTCCTAAGGAATGTTGACTGCCGCCACTGCTTCGCATGTATGGGCTCTGTGCTGGGTTTGGTGGGAGGTGTGTGCGTGTGTGTGAGACGACTGTTGTGGGGCCAACAAAAAAAGAGCATTTCAGGGAAGGGTGATGAGTGGATAGAAGAAGGGATTCAGTGCTTACAGCCCTGGGGTGAGGACTGACCTCCTGGTCCTACTGGCTCCATCAGGTTTGTGTTAACTCTCAGTAGGGGCTCTCTGATCTCCTCTGTTGGCAGTGGGGAAACCAAGGAGCACATCCAAAAGCACCCAGTGCCTTTATTAGTTTAAAATGGAGCAGGGGGAACCTCACCAACAGTATCAGCATGGATATTGGGAAGATAATGAAAGCAGAGATGGTTTTCCCTCAGCCTTTGGATGTAATCTTTGCCACTGCCATTATCTGTAGGGGGACCTGTGCCACCAGAGCTGCTGCATCTGAGCCAGGAAAACACCAGGCAGCAGCGAGGAGTGATGCCTCTCTGAGCATTCCTGGTAGCATTTCTTATCTGTGATGGCCTTTGGACTGACACAGCTTCTTGGAGAGGTGGAAGAACATCCCCAGGCCAGACTTTAACCTGGTAACGTCCTACTTTGCTGCCTTCCTCAGACCAACAGGCTGAGATTTGGCTCTTGCTGCTCAAGCAATGGGATATTTCAAGTTCTTCTGGGTCTTTTTACACAACAGCTATTTTTTGTTTCATGGTTTCCTGCCCTGTGCCAGTGGTGGCATCTCCACAGCTTTTTAATGGATGTGAACCACGCGGGAGCACCAAACTCCAGTTTATTTGAAACTTCTTGAGCCTGTATCAGGGACCACATCACAACAACTCATGGAAGGTCAGCAACATTCTCCTGCTGGCTTCAAAAAGCCCAGAATTCCTCCGGGAGAGCCAAGAAATGTGGCAGGAGGTGAATGGGGATTAACCCTCTCGTAAGATTGCCAACAACTTTCCAGCCTGCACCTAGCAGGAAGAGCTGAAGCAAAGGTCATGGAATCACAGAATCATTAAGGCTGGAAAATACCTCTGAGATCATTGAGTCAACCTTTGACCAATCACCACCTTGTCAGCCGGACCAGAGCATTGAGTGCAACTTCCACTCATTCCTCAAACACTTCCAGGGATGGTGTTGGTGGAGGCAGGAGGTGGGATCCTGACACTGCAAAAACTGACTTTTAAAAATGGTTATTCTATGCAGGGATTTTTTTTTAATTTTTTTCTTAATTTTTCTTTTTTTCTTTTCTGCCAGAAGCTGTTTGGAAGATTCATCTTTAATTAGCTTGGGAATTGTCTACATGAATTTCTGCAGAACAGGGCAGAAGGTGTTTATTTCTTTCCAGTGCATTTTTCACACATTTTATTTTCAAAGATTTTTGTTCCTTTTTTTTTTTTTTTTAAGCTACTTTGTGACAGCCAGTCACCTTGGATTTCTTTTTCTTCTGAAAATATTTCATTACTGTTCTGATGTGATTGTCCTCTAAGGAGCTTATCCTGTAACTTTTTAAATCCTTCAAATGAAACCAGGACAAGACTCTGGTTCCTTTACTCCCCCTGAAGTCTTTTTCCTTCCAAACGTGTTTTAATTCCTCCATAACTGCATTTTGAATCAGCCAGGTATGATTTGCAATACCAGAATTTTCATACCACTTTGAGGCAATTCTTTTGCAAGGTTTGCATTTGTTCTTTTTTAAAACTATTATTGATTATCACCCCCGTTAGTGGTACTATGACATCATAGAATGAGAGAATTGTTAAAGTTGGAACAGACCTTTAATCTCATCGAATCTAACCACCACCCCAGCACCATCACCATTAAACCATGTCCCTAAGTGCCACATCCACATTTTTTGAACACTTCCACTGATGATGACTCCATCCCTGGAACTCCACTGCCTCTTCCAGTGCTTTACAACCCTTTCTGTGAAAGAATTCATCCTAATATCCAATCTAAACCTCCCCTGGCACAACTTGAGGCTATTTCCTCTCATCCTGTCCCTGTAGGCATGCAGCTTCCTTCCAGTCCTGGGTAAACTCCTAATTGTGGTATCCATGGAGAAGAGATGTAAGGATATGAAACCTAAAATGTCAGCTTTCGCATGGGAGAAAATCAAAATAAATGCTGAGGCTCTCCATGGGGCTGTTTTGCTCTGTGTGTCCATCACAACTTGTGCTTGGTCCTTGTCTTCGGTTGCTGTGAAGGATCAGTTTCAGCTCTATCAATGTGCAAACACAGGGGATTTCCTTTGGAATAGTAACATTTATTTTTAAATAAACTGCTGCTCAGATGGTGTGGGCATCAGGAGATTTTTGCTCTAACAGATCTTTGTCCTGCTGCCAGTACAGTTCTATCAAAACTTCATTATTGACAACTTTAAATAAATATGCATTTTTCCTCAGTCAGAAGCTCTCTTTGAGCCAAACACACCTGAGATGTCCTTAGCAAAGTAAAATACTCTTTAAAAAAAAAGTCTGAACATGAAAAATAACAGAAACAGCAAAAATATAAAACCTTTCCCTAAAAAACAGCTTTTTTCCATCCTTAGGTGAGGACATTGTGATCTGTGATTGAAGATGAGGAGCCCAAAAGGCTAGAGATAAGCACACATGGCCTCCCCTGTCCAGCTCTCCCCCTTCCCTACGCTACAACTTGCACAACTCCTCCCCTCCTGAGACTCAGCTCTCAGCCTCTCATCACTCCAAAGTCAAGGTGGAGGCAAAGAACTATGATTATTTGCTTTTCATTACAATTTCCAAAGCACTTCTGCTGCTCACATGACCTTTTCTTTGAACTGTCTCATCCCAACAACCCTCTTCACTCAGAAACTCATCAAATTCTATCAGGTCTCTCCTGTACCACTTGACTTTGGCCCTTCCTTCTCCTCTCCAAGGAACACCGTGCTCACAGACACCTTAGGTAGAGAAATACTTTGTAGATGCCTTTCCCTGGGGAATGTCAACTTAGTCCCCACTTTCTGCCTCCACTGCTTGCTGGGGAGGTCCAACAGCAGTTGAAAAGATGGGGAAAAACATGGAGAAATAAGTGAAAAAAATGTATAATCTATTTGTCCTGTGTCCTGAGACTGGAATAACTAATTTTTCCATGCTTCTCAGTCTTCCCCAGCTCCTTGCAGGCTTCAGATCCCCTCTCCAGTTACCTTGTGAGCACCTTCAAGTTCCCAGAGGTTTTCCAGACACCCTCTCCTCTTTCCCACTTAGACAAAAGATTGCCAATCACAGATGCAATGTCCTGCACAGTGTCCAGATGCCACATCTCTGATAAGCATCTCCCCCTCTCCCCCCATCCCTCCTTGCCCCAGACCCCCGTGGAAAGAAGGAGACCAATCACTACATCTTCGTTAGGCGCAGAACATTGAGGCGCACGGGAAGGAACGTGGCCCCAGAGGCGTACTGGATTTCCCGGAGGACCCCTTCCCACTTCTTCTGCTCCTCATCATACCTGGGGAGAGGCAGAGAGACAGTTAATGGTGAAGAAAGGTCCCTTCCTCCCTTCAGCTGCTCTCCATAGTGGTGGGACATCCTGTGGATGTCCCACAGGAGTTATTTGGCCACAAGAATCTGCGGGAGTTACACAAGGACTTTCAGCCCTGGCGTGCTCTGGTTTGGGGGACGTGGATATCAGCACCTGGTCTTGCAGGGGTGGGGATATTTTTCCTCTGGGAAATGTGTTGATGGCACCAAGGTGGAACACCCACGGTGAAGGGCAGCAGGATCCTGCTGAGGGTGCCAGAGCACCAATGTGAGGGACAGGAGCAGCCAACACTGCATTAGCAGCTGTCACAAAGCGCTTTCTGCCCACTCCTCTCACATGTAAGACTATCTGCTTCTCAGCCCAGACTCTCTGCTTCCCAGCCAAGCCTATCTGCTTCCCAGCCAAGCCTATCTGCTTCCCAGCCCGAGCAGTGGCTGTTCCCAGGGAGAGGAAGCATCGCACAGATGCTGCTCCACACCAAAGGGGAGGCTGGAACCAGCTCCAGGCAAAATGTCAAGGCAGCAACAAAGCCAAAGGAGCAGGTTTTCCCTCGTCTGTTGCTGTTTGAGGCTGGGAGAGATCACTGAAGCACTAATGTTCCCTCCAGCAGAGCACAGGGCAGACTTCCCACCAGGTGACCCTGCGCTGAGCTTGCAGCCTTGTGCCGGGGTGACAACATCCATCTCACACTGACAGCACCAAGAAAGACAGAAATTATCTATTTCATCACTAACACCCCTCCCATGCTCCCTTGGACAGCCCTGGGGAAGGTTGTCACCTCCAAACATCGTTCAGCTCCGTTGGCACCAGCTCTCCCGACTCCGTCTCCACCGTGGCGAAGCCCCCGAGCAGGTAGAGCACCCCAGACAGGCTGACCAGGCTGACAGAGCTGCGCTCCTGAGGGAACTCCGTGAAGGTGTCCCACCTGCCACATCGAGAGAGGGGACAAGTTAGAGCACCCTGGCCACCCCCACACTGAGGACGGCCTCAAATGAGAATTCAGCAGCTGAGCTCACTAGTGACAGATTCAGCTGTGCAGGTCTAGGTGGGATGGGAGCACACCCTGGCTGTTTTTAGGGACAGATGTTTCCATCATCATTGTTTAACTTTGTTTTGCTTTGAGTACATGGACCAGTATGTCCCAGTGCTGGGACTGAAGCTGCAAGAGCTACCCCAAATCAGAGTGTTTATTGTGTTGGATGAAGTTCTCAGGGAACCCAAGAACAGTACCAGTTGGTGAAATCACTTTGAAGATGAGCCCTGAGATGATCCACAGCCCAACCACGATGACTTTGGTGATGCCCAGATCTCTGAGGAGCCATAGAATCCTAGAATGGCTTGGGTTGGAAGGGACCTTAAAGATTATCCAGTTCCAACTCCCCCGCCATGGGCATGTAAACTGGAGGAACTGACATCGGGAGTCACAAACTCCAGAATGGCTGGAAGTTGCTGACTGTACACCTGCACCTACTCCTTGTGGAACCACAACTCAGGACATACTTGTTGGTGGCAATGTCGTAGACCTCCACCGAGTTGGTCAAACCGGAGTCGGTCACACCGGCGGCCACGTAGATTTTGTCCTTGTGCACGGTGGCTCCGAACAAGGAGCGGGCGGTTTTCATGGGAGCCACCTCCTTCCACTCAAACTTGGCTGGGTTGTAGACACACATCTTCTTCAGGCACTTCCTGGAGAAAAAGAAGAGGCAACAGGAGCCTCGATCGCCTGCCCAGGGGTGGTTTTGCACTGCAGGGGTTTGAGGGTGTCTGCTGGGGAGAACGTGGGGTGTCTAGGGAGGATTTTGCTCCTCCACATGGGCATGAGTGGAGCAGCACACCCTTTGTTGGGTGTGCACCCAAGGGTGTCCGTGCCTGGAGTCGCCACTTGTGTGTGTAACACATCCCCTCCTGCTCTGCCCACTTTGGATAGGAGCCCTGAAAGCTTAACTTTGTGCTCACACACCTGGATGTGGGTCCAGGTAACCAGCAGCCTCTTAGGACCTCTCACAGCCATTGTTTTAGTGCTCCTGATGCACTGTGATGCTGCAAAACACCCTCAGTGATGGGTCACCAGGTGGGCAGTGTGAGGTATGAATGCATGCACGTTCACAATTTCAGACCTTAACCCTTCCCAAGCAGGACCAATCCTTGCTGCACTGTGGAATGTTTGCTCTGCAAACACTCACATTTATGCCCTGCAAGGCAGCCACTGTGATGCTCCTGAGAGAGGCTTTTCCTGCCGAGCTCGTCTCCTGCTGGAGGGCAGGATGGGGTCAGGGTGGATGAGGTTTTCCCCTCCTGTTACAAATACACGTCTGGATTTCGCTATTGTGAGCACTCTGCTCCACAGCTCCAACACAGGAGACCCTAAAAGTGAAGGGGCTTCTTTCTCTTCAGTGCCTCTCCCAATCTGTGTGACATTTACTTTTTTGTGAGCAAAGGGGAACACAGAATGGTTTGATTTGGAAGGATCTTTAAAGATCATCTCATCCCAACCCCCATGGGCAGGGCCACCTTCCACTAGACCAGTTTTCCTTAAAGCCCCATCCAGCATGCCACCAGGGATGGGGCAATACATTCCTTCTCTTGGAAGGACACTGCCACCTTCCTGATGTCCCTGTTGGCCTCCCAAGGTTTTGGAAAGGGCTGCAGGCACAAAGGTGAGCTGAGAGGGAAGGATCCACATCTCCCAGCCCATCCAGCCCTCCTTAAACCATGTTGAGGAGGTACCAACTCTGCACTCCCATTGGTTTGGGGGATTGACTCCTTGATTTTCTCTTGCTTTTTGACTTACTTGTCACTTCCTTTGCCCCCGATGACGTAGATAAGATCCTTGTGTGATACCACTGCGTGGCCATAGACTGCGTAGGGAAGGGGATCAGCCTCACCCCACTTGAAGGACCTGGCTCAAAGAAAGATGGGAAGAAAAATGATTTTTAGCTTGCTGGGCGACACTTGGAGGACATGGCATTTCCCAGTCCTAGAGGTGAGCACAGAGTTGGACTCAATCTCAAAAACACAAGTTCTTCAATGAGACAGGTTCAGCCAGTAAATTTTGTGATCCTAAAAACAGGGTGACAATAAAATATGCAGAATATTTGTGCTAATATCCATTATTTTCTTCAGTATCCCTATTCTTGGTCTTCAGGCAGGTGTAAGGAGCAATAACATCCCCTTGAGCATCCTTTTCTCCAGGCTGAGCTCCCCCAGCTCCTTCAGCTGCTCCTGGTGCTCCAGACCCTTCCCCAGCTCTGTTCCCTTCTCTGGGATCCCTCCAGCCCCTCAATGTCCTTCTTGTCATGAGGAGCCCAAACCTGGACGCAGGACTTGAGGTGCAGCCTCAGCAGTGCCCAGCACAGAGGAAGAAACATTTCCCTGGTCCTGCTGGCCACAGTCCTGCTGATACATCCAGGATGCCACCGGCCTTCTTGACCACCTGGGCACACGGCTGGCTCATGTTCAGCCACTGTCAGTCAGAATAATATCAACCAAATAAAACCAGAGATAAAGTGGTGCTGATCACATCTCTACCAGCTTCAAACTGATACTCAAACCACCCCCTGAGCACTTAGTGGGGGCAGACAAATTCCTTCCCAGAGTCTGCAGGGGCAGATAAATGCCCTGTTCTGTGGGAATGGAACTGGTTTCAAATCTCTGCCTATAAAACAGACTTGGAAGCACACACAGCTAAATATAGACCAAGCAAAGGCTTGTTGATGCCTGCTGCTCTGTCTCTTTGGGGCAGAGAGCAGCAGGCTTTGGAAGTTTCTGTCTCCTGAGAGCAGAACAGGATGGTGCCTTTTAATAAAGCTCATGAGCTAGCACGGGTCAGAGCCCATTGTCCAAAAATAATCGGACATTAAGCCTGGTATCAATCAGGATGAGCCATTCTGTGACACATCTAAAAATTTTAAAAGCAAGCTTTTCTGTTCAAACCTCTTTTGGTGAGACCACAGTGAATGTCACTGAACCTTTAATCAATGGGCAAGAGCAGAAGGTTTAGCAGAAGGCAAAACTCCTCTGTACACGTCTCACATGAACATCTACTAACATCAGTCCCAGATAACAAAATATCCCCATAAAGGCTTCCATCTCCAGGAGGCTCAATAAACAGAGCAGCTGGAGTGAGGCAGCTCAGAGCCTCAGGGCACAGCTCGAGACAGTCCCAGCATCCAGATACAGAGTTCAAGCCCTTCTCCCAAACCTTTTGATCCCTGGAGAGCTGGAGTCACTTTGCACAGCAGCTGCTCCACCTCCTCCTCTAACCCCCCTCCCGCCCCACTCTCGCTTTGAGCACTCACAGCCGGTCGTAGCACAGGACTGAATCCAGGGTCTTCTCTCCCTCCTTCAGCTCCTTCCCTCCAACCACAAAAATCGAGTTCTCTGCCTCTCCCAGGCCGAAGAGGCAGCGAGGGGAGGGCAGGGGGGGCATCCCCAGCCAGTCTGCGTCCAGATGGTCATACTGGAAGGGAACATATGGTCATTAGTGTGAGCTCACCACGCCCATTTGTTTATCAAAAGTCATGGTCCAGAGATGGAGGGCAAAGTCTGTTCCCATGTGCAGCTTGGTCACCCCAGCAGCACTCTCTGCAATGTTGCTGTGGCTGTGCCTTTGTCACCTGGAGCAGGATGGGAGACCTGAGAGCAAACCCAAGCATGATAAACCTTTTACAACAAGGCATAAGAGCAGAGACAGGTCTGCAGCAACATGTTCTGCTCTATTCATCAAAGCTTGGACTTCACAGAATCACATTAAAGTTGGAAGATACCTCTGAGATAATTGGGTCCAGCCTTTGACCAATCACCACCTCGTCAACTAAACCTAAACTAAATCAACTAAATCATGGCTTTAAGTGCCTCCTCTGGTCATTTCTTCAACACCTCTAGGGATGGTGACTCCACCACTTCCCTGGGCAGCCCATCTCAATGCCTGACCACCTTTCCAGAGAAAAAATTCTCCTTGATGTCCAACCTGAACCTCCCTTGGTGCAGCTTGAGGCCATTTCCTCTTGTCTTGTCACTGGTTTTCTGGGAGAAGAGGCCAACCCCCACTTGATTACAGCCTCCTGTCAGGGAGTTGTAGAGAGGGATAAGCTCTCTCCTGAGTCTCCCCTCCAAACTTGGAACTTGGAACAAGCTTAGTCATCTCTGGGTGAAAGACTTCCATGTTGGACTTACAATGAGACTGGAGGAGTGGAAGCATTTCAACCTTGGAAATTTTCCTGAACCATTTCATGTGTAGAGCACTTCACAGTGTTTCATCCTGGTATTTTCCCTCTCTGCCACGTAACAGAGTGGTGCCAGCAATGTTGGCTGCACAGATAAATTGTGCCAGACCCATCTGACAGATGAGCAAGCTGCTGGATGAGATCACCAAATCCTTGGACATCTGTAGATCAAGGCATTGCCTCATCTCCCACCAGGAAAAAAAAAGCAAACAAAAAAAGGAAAAATTCTTAGACTGGGGACTCTGAGCACTGGGGCTTAATGGGAACTGGGGCAAAAAAATTAATGTAGGTTGATAGCAGAGGAGGGAGGGATGTCTTGCAGCCAATTTAGTGGGACTGCAGGATGAAGCTGTGATGCAGCATTGCATGGAGCACTGTTTGCTGTGGGCTCAGGCCAAGGAGCTTCAGCCTCATGGGCTGGCTCCAAAGACTCGGCCTCAGCTGGGTGCCTGTGGTTTTTGTCTCTTTGTAAGCTGTGGTCCACACATGTGTTATTTATAGTGCAACCCTGAGCAGCTCAGTCATCAGGATAGTTCCTGCTTCTTGATGGATTCAGCATTGTTTTCGAGTCGTAAATCTCGCAAGTGACAAAGAAAGGATACCCTTTCCCATCCAAAATGTCAATGGAATCATTTTGCTCCTGCCAAAATCTGCAAGGCCCCTGGGATTTATCGGCATTTTTATATTTTGGTGCCTGTCCTTAAATCTAAATTATCCCTGACCTTGTGGCCCTGGCTTCAGCAGGGGGAATGTGAAATTTGGGAGGATAGGAAGAGTTAGAAGGTGTAGGGAGCTGTGGCACAGTGGTTCAAGAGCTTGTCATAGAGCTGCATGTCTAAATATGTCGTTTCAGGTGAAAAAAAGGGCTCAAAACCTCTCTTACTCATACAGAAACTGTGAGCTACATAATGACACTGATGTAATAATTAAACATTTGCAAATTGATGGCACTGTTCAACCCCAGGACTTGTCTGATTCTCCCAAGCACAAGTGACACAGCGAGGTGTGGAAGGACCACTTGTCCCCTTCTTGGGAGGAAGAGCTAAAAATGACCCCATCATGCTCAAGGCATTTACCACTGAGTCAGTGGCAAACTGGGAGCTAAATAGAGAAATTTTGCTGTTTGCAGCTTAGAACCACAGAGTACTTTGGGGGGAAGGACGTCCAAAGGTCTTTCATCCAGCCTCCATGTTCAAAGGGGCACAGATTTGGAGTTAGAGAAGATTGCCAGGGCTTTGTGCAGTCAAATATTAAATGTTCCCAAGGAATGTTTCCAAGGATGTTGCTCTGCCCTTGGAAGTGTTCAAGGCCAGGTTGGATGGAGCTCTGAGCAACCTGGTCTAGTGGAAGGTGTCCCTGCTCACAGCAGGGGTTTGGAACTAGGTGATCTTCAAGGTCCCTCCCAACCCAGGCCATTCTATGATTCTCTGGAGGTTCTGTGACCTCCCTGGATGCTGTTCCACCTCTGCTGGGAAGATTGGTCTTTAGGCACAGGTTTGGGCTGAATGCATCTGCCTGCTCTGCACAGGTAACTGATGGGGTTGGACACCTCTCTGTCATCATGGATTGTCCAGTCTGGAAGCTGTATCTCCAAGAGGACACCCCCAGCACTTCCACAGCTTTCCCACTCCCTCCTGCTTTCTAGGGCTGGGGGTTCTGCCTCGTGGCTTCTCATTCCCTGGACTTCACCTGGCCTGCACAACCTCCTGCCCCTTTCCAGGTGAGGACAAGCATGGTCCCTGCATGATGTGCAGCCCTTCTGATGAGGGCAATGAGTCAAGGGAGGGATCAGGGCTCTATGTCTCAACTTAGCAACCACCCTCATTTTATCCTTTCTGCCTGGAGATGTTATTGTTTTCCCCAGAAGATGTGAGCCTGGGACACGTTATTGTTTCTTCCCAGAAGACTTGAGCCATGGAGAGGAACAAAAAAAAGATTTCTGGGTATGGGAGGAAGAACAGAGGATTTACTGGATTCCTCGGGGTCAGCAGGAAGGGCAGGCGCCTTGCCTTAGCTGTCTACAGGGAAAGAAATCTGGGCTACAGCCCAGGCTGGGGCTCAGATTGCCTGCACAGCTCAATCCAGCCACAGTTTGGTCACTGCTGAGTTAGAACAGCCACTTTCCCTGAGCAGTATCCCCACATGGTGGTTTCCCCCTCACAGGATGGAAATGGCTGAGGCAGAGACTCTGAGCTGGAACAAACCCATCTCCAGGGGCAGGAACAACACTAGGAATGGGGCACATGTTGGGAGGCAGGGACATGCCCTGTGTCCTTGGGGTGTTTTCTCTGTGACTGCAGCTGCTGCTGCTCCTTTTTTGGCACCTGGCAGCATCACCCTTGGGTTTTGCTGGGGTTCCTAGCCAGGGAACAGAGGGCATGCAAAGCAGAACCTGGGTGTGATGCCATGAACCTCCCAGTTTGTGAGCCCTATGGCAGCCAGGGCTGGGCCAAATTCACTGTTCTAAATTCACTGTTCCTCCATTCAGGATTTGGATCAGGAAGTCTTGTTCCTATTTCCTACTCCTTCAAACCTTCTTCCTCAACTACCAGAACCACTCCTCAGTGGCATCTGCCTTAAAAATAAAGGGAGAAGAATCTCTAGCAGAGCAGCTCAGATGCTTCTCCTTCGTTTACAACTTTCATTTTAACATCACATGACAACAAATATCACCAGCTTTACATGGAAGCTAAAGCCTGGTGATGCTCCCAAGTGGTCAAAGAAACAAAAGAAAGATAAAGGTAGTACCTGGAGGAAGTAGGAGCTCATGGGGTCCTCTTTGTTGTCCTCGTTGTAGTACAGTCCTCCAACAATGAAGATCTGATTCTCTTTGGTCACCAGACTGATGTGGTTCTTTGGGATTTGAGTAGACAGGGAGGCAAAATAGCACTCGTTGGCATTGGGGTCATAGGCCACTGCCCCATTGTCGCTCACCATGAAAATGAGGTCCTGGAGGAACATCCCAAAGCGCATCGTGTCATTCAAGATCCCAGGGAGAGCCTCCTCTGTGTCTTCCCCTTCATCTACTGCTCCATTGACAACGTTCTCCTTCGCTTGATTCTCACTGTTCTTCTTCACTTTCTTCTTCTTCACCACAGTGAATTTGCCTTTCTGGGCGTCCTTCACCATCTGCAGCTTCTTGAGCAGCTCCGGGCTGGACTTGACCATGGCGTGCTTCTCCACGTGGTCCGTGAGGTAGTCGTTGGGCATGAGGCGGAAGCGGATGCTTTCGAAGATGACAGGCAAGGCCTTCTGCCGGCTCTCACGGTCCTTGGTCCCCACCCACTTCATCACCACCTCAAAGACACTCTCCTCCTTCTCGATGTTGAGGGAGTCGCTGGAGATGATGGCAATCAGCTCGTCGGGGGAGAGCTGGTAGAACTCCTCGTCCCGGGAGACCAGCGCGAAGCGGTCACAGATGAAATCCCGGGCGGCCACGGCCAGCCGGGCGCAATCCAGCATCAGTCCCAGCCGGAAGATGGCCAGGCAGTTGCTGAGGCAGAGCCGCTTCTGCAGGAAGGACACGCACACGGTGAAGATGGAGGGGATCTGGAACATGTTGGCCACGGAGAAGATGTCCTGCACGTTCTGCTCGGTGATCTCCAGCTCGGAGGTGTAGATGTAATGGAGGATCTTGCCCATGACATCTGGATCGACATCTTCCAAGCTGACCTCCCTCTTCTTGCTCTCTTCCATGTCCGAGAGGAACATCGCCCGGAAATAGGGGCTGCAGGCTGCCAGCACCAGCCGATGGCAGGGAAACTCCTTCCCTTTGACTTTTAAGACACAGTCCAGAAACTTATTGTGGTCCAACATGTCTTTGAGTCCATCCTGGAGAAGAGTTTGCTGGTAGAGACGCAATTCTTCCACTTGATCGAGAGGCAAACCCATGGCGACGAGTAACCGCTCGTTCTTTTCCACGACCCTTCTTTTATGGATAAATATTGGCGGCTGTATCTACACCTGAGTAAAGAAACTTGCTCAGAGCAGGGCTCGCAGCCTCGCGGGCTCCCAGAGCGCCGGCACACGGGGAATGTGAAACGCTCGCTACGCTCCCAGCTGTCTGTGTACTTCAGTTCCCAGCTCGGGGCTTTATATATAGACACAGCGCTGCAGAGCTTAAGGAATCCATACTGCAGCATGTGTAAGCCGATCACCCTTTAATATGACACATTGGACAAGGAGGAAGGGAGGGGGCCGGGGGAACAGCTGTAATTCCAGCCTCGGTAATTCAGGAAGGGTCTGTCAGCTCATGAGTCATCGCGGGGGGAGCGGGAGGTTTCGCCGCCGTGACACCACGGGGGATGCGTGCGACCCACGGGCTTGGGAAGCGGCCTCTGGGTGAATCTAGGAGCCCAATCTGCCTTCTGGGTCACGGATGGCAAGGCTGGGACTTCCTCCTGATGGTGTTAAACGGGCTGCTCCGAAAGTGCTGGACCTTTAGCTGCGCTAAAAATAGCCCGTGGAGTCAAAGCTGGAAAGATGCGCTAAGGGAGGGTCTTATGTGGGCTTTGTGGCATCCCCAGCTCCAGCCAGCTCCCGCCCAGGGCTGCTCTGCTGCACAGGTTTGTCCTTTATTCTCCTCTGGAGTCACTTTTCAGGGCTCTGGAAGGGGGTGGGGAATGGAGATAGAGCTGTTTGATTACAGCCCCGTATGGGATATGAGACCTGTGCTGGAAGTTATTTAAAAATTCTCACTAAAGCAGGAGATTTGAGGACTGTGGGAGAGGGCTGGCTCTTTTTCCCTGCAATAGGTGGTGGGGTCACCATCCCTGGAGGTGTTTAAGGAAAGACTGGACGTGGCACTCAGTGCCATGGCCTGGTTCAGTCATAGGTTGGAGTCAATCCCAGAGCTCTTTTCCAGCCTCACTGGTTCTGTGACTCTGTCACAGGTGCAAATGTGCCCCAGTGGCACAGTCTCTGGGCACCTTGGCACCAATAAATCCATCTTTTCCAGACCCTGGTGACAGAGAGAGTGCCTGAGGCAGAACAGAAGTAAAGGAAATGCAATGGTGGGCTTCAACTCACAAATGAAGACATCTAAACACAAATACCTTGTAGTAAATTAAGGGTCCCCTGCTCAGGTCTTCTGGTTCATCACCCCCATGATGAAGTCTGGAGCCACAGCAGGACAACCTGCCTGGCCTGGAGCGAACTCTCCACAGTGGCTGAGTTCTCCAGTGGGTCTTGTGTCCTTGCTTGCCTGCCCATGGATGTCTAGGAAGCCCCATGGGTCCTCAAATGGCCAGTCCAGGTCCGGCTATTCCCACGGAGCTCACAAAGAAGCAAATGAGTTTTGACAGACACGGGTGAGCAGAGCAGCCCTAATTATTTATACCTATAGTAAAACTTGTGCATGAATCTGTTTTATCTCTTACTGTGGACCCTCTGGGCTGTCTGGCACTCGGTGATGGCACAGATTTAATTAACAATTTAATTAAGTCTATGAAAAAATATTAGCCACTATTCTCTGTGTATTTAAAGCCACATCAGCCCTTTACACTGGCACAGATGTATTTATAAAAATTGCCATGATGGTTATCTCTGGAAGTGGGACAAGGGAGGGAGCTATACTGGTACGAAACCCTTCTGTACTGGTGTGGTTCCAGCAGCATCTGGGAAGTACCAATATAGCAGGGAAATAATCACAAGCTGTTTTCAGAGCTCACATCATAAGCTCTTCTGTGCTGCTCATCTGTGACGGGATCAAGCTCCGAGTGCTGATCTTTGAACCGGGTCGAACTTCAGGAATCTTCGCTCCCTGACATCTGGGGCTGGACACCCCCATCCTCCCTTCTCTGCTCCCTCTGCATTAGCTCTGTGCCATGCCAAGTTTAATCCTGTGTTGTTGTGCCACCAGCTGGGATTTCCCCCCGCCCTCTGCCTTTAATCTCCCTTGAGCCCTGTGTTGTTTTCCCTTTCGTTGTGCTGCTGTCCGAGTTTTGCTTCCTTATTCCCCACCCCACGAGGTGCCACTGCTAAAATGAAGCTACAGCCCTTCCCAGAGGAGCTCTGGGACCTGGTGGGACTCTGGCATCTCCCAGGGAAAGGGCATTGTGCTGGTCCCAAACCTGCCCTGGGGACTCCATGGGTGTCAGTGGAGCGCCTTTGCCCAGCAGCTGGAGCAGCTCCAGTGCTTGGGGAAGCAGCCCTGTTTTCCAAGGGACTGGGTGCAGTGTCCCCCAGATCTGACAGGGCCACAGCCAGGGATTTCCAATGACCAGTGGACTCCAACACTCATTAAGTGTGTCCCCAAGTGGGCAACAGTGCCCCAGGACATGGGAGAGGGTGAATGTCCTGGTTTTGTCTGGGACAGAGTTAATTTTCCTCCCCGTGGCTGGTACAGTGCTGTGTTTTTCCTGATTTAGGATGATAATGTTGATAACTCACCCATGTTTTGGCTCTTGCTGAGCCGTTCTCACCCTGAGTCAAGGATTTTCCGTGCCTCACGCTCTGCCAGCGAGGAGCTGCACCAAAAGCTGAGAAGCAGGAGAGCTGATCCGAACTGGCCAGAGGGATATTCTGTACCAGAGAACGCCATTCCCAGTACATAAACTGTGGAAATTACCCAGGAGGGAGCCAATTTGCTGTCTGGGGACAGGCTGGGTGTCAGCCAGTGGGTGATGAGCAGTTGTGTTGTGCATCACTTGTTTCTCTTGGGTTCTGTTGCTCTTTCTCCTCTCCTTATCATTATTATTGTCATCACTATGTGTTGTTTCAAATGTTAAACTGTTCTTATCTCCACAGATTTACCTGTTTACCTTTTCTTTCTGATTCTCCTCCTTATGGGGGGCGAGTGGGAGTGAATGACTGAGGAACTGTGTGGGATTAAACGACAACATTGAGGATACACAGACAAATTCTAAAGGGATGCAGTGTTGCAGGATCAGTCCCTCCCACACAAAATGTTAGAACAAAAAGGATGAATGCAGGAATTTCAGCCATGTCAGGCTGAACAAGAAAGTGCCCAGTGCAGGGCTATTAACTGGGATTTGTAATTGCAGTAAATAATTGCTTCTCTTGGCTTCTTGGTTGAGTTTTATGAAGGGGCAGGCAATAACCAGAGCAGATGAGATGCTCTTGTCCAGAGAGATGAGCAGTGGGTAAATCCCATCCTACAGAGACATTCACTGAGGCTGAGGGGGTCCTGTGCAAGGCTGAGCTGCTTGAGACAGCACCAGGGTGCTCCTGGCCCACCAGACCTCCTGGGCTTGTCAGAGCAGCAGAAGCTGAAGGGATAACTCCAGGAAAAGGAGGGCAAAGCCCAGATTCTCCCATGAAGTGTCTCTAACAAATCACTGGCTGGGCTGGTGTCTAAGATTAGCTCCTTCTGGCAGCTTCAGCAGATGCAGCTGCTGGGTAAATATAGACCCTTAGTGAATGGGCTATTTTCTCTCCTGGAGTATCCAAGTCAGGAGGGCAGTGCAGAGTCACTGGGCTTTGCCATGTGAGTCACCCACTCGGACACTGGGAGGTGACTCTGTCCTCCCAGGCAGCCCCAGACCTGGGCTGAGCCCCCACAGCGACAGAGCCCTCCGTCTCGGCACCTCAGGGTGGTGCCACCAGTGCTAGGACACCCTCCTGGAGGGGAAGAGATGAATTTAACCCTGCAGGAAGCACATGGTGGCAGAGCTGTTTGGATGGAAAAAGTAAATCTGAAACAACGGAGATGCCAAGAAACTCCTACAAAAAGTCCAGCGGCAAGAGACGTGGCAAAAAGGGATGTGCCTGGCAGCTGGAGAGGTTTTGGGGATGGGACAAGATGCCCCCAAGGCACAATACCTGCCCCTTACTCCCAGCATTGTTGGTCAGGCTCCCAGAAATAAAACCAACCCGGCTTCTAACCCCAAATCCACGTGGGTGACATTTTGCTGGCCACGGGCTCAACAGACAAAGGAAATCAGAGTCAAAATAAAGGTGAGTATGAATGGAGCTGCAGCCCAGCCTTCAGTCTGGTGATGCCACCAAAGTGGGTTTTTGCTGAAGTCAGAAATGTCTTGTGTCACTCTTTTGAGGACCTGCAAACAGATCCTTGTCCTCTCAGCTCTGGGGGCGTCACCTGCAGCACAGCAGCACAGCAGGGATGAGCAGCAGCTGCCAGAGTTATCCAACATTTATTGGCTACATAAATAAGTGACATTTATCAGGGACTTCACAAATTGCTTTGGCAGAGCTGAAAGCTGGCTAGGAACCCATCCTGTTTCACCCACAGGGATGCACCAGGCGTCTCGACCCCCACTGCAAAGGGGTCTGGATCCTGCCCTCACCGAACACCGACATAACTCAGACGTAAGGCCACTGAGGGTTACTCTAAAGTGCAAGAGAGCCAGAGCTATTTTCCAGTTACAAACCCACCTTTCCCCCAAGGCACTGTGTTTCACACACTCCCAAAGTCCACTTCCCCAAGGAGTCTCCCATGGGCTTTCCCTCCACCACCCAGCCCCAAGCCCCTGCCCTTCGTTCGGGGTTTTTCTCCTTTGGTTGTATTTACCTGTGTGCTCACTCAGCCCTGCAGCCACGGGCTGTGCACACCAAAGGCAGCTGAGGAAAGGGATGGGTGGCTGGAGAGGAGCAAGGGTTGGCTACAGCACGCTCTGTCCCTCAGCCATGGGCAGGAATGTGAGCTTAGACCTTTGTCCATGGCATATAAAAAGAATAAAGGTGGGGTTTGGCTTGAGTGCCAGCACACGTGTCGCAGCAGGGTGGTCGTGGTGGTCACATCGGTGTCAGACCCAGCAGTGCAGGGCCCTAAAACCCAAAACCCTAAAACCTCCAGCCAAGGGACCTGGAGAGTCTCCTCTGGGGGACATGGGCTGTGGGAGGGCCCAGTGCTGGCGGACCAAGTGGGGTGAAATCTCCGGGCCTGCACAAGGTCAGAGGGTCAGAAAAACGATGGGGATGGCTCTGGCACGAAAGAAACGTCCTGGGAGCTGCCTCAGCATCCTGCCACGCCTGGGGAGCCTGTGAAACACCCACTGTGCCTGATGGAAAATCTTTCCTGCAGCAAGGGGGTGACCTGTGCCTTCCAGGTGACTTCTACGTGGATGAGCTACAGCAGTCCGATTGTCGGGAGGGCTTGGAGAGCCCTGGCCAGTGGCTGGCCTGGCAGCAGTGGCTGGCAGGGAGATGAGGCTTGGGGACAAGCCTGCTGGTGCCTCCCCTACTCCACCTTCGCCTTGTGACCCTTCTCCTCCTCCTCGATGGCCAGGATGCGCTCGCGCTCCTTGATCAGCTGCACTCCGCAGTACGTGATGAACCAGATGGACAAGGTGCTGACAGGGAAACCTAGAGCAGGGAGGGAGACATGGTCATCCAGGGCCTGCTAGCTCATCCAACATGGCCAATTCTTCACCAGCACAGCTGCCTCTCAGGTGGCTTTGGGAGGTCCCACAAGCTCACCATGGCCAATGACATTTTTCATCATAGATCCAGCCCTGCAGCTTCACCGAGAGAAGAGGGAAATCCCCAGGATCAGATTTTAGATGAAGCTCAGCACTGTGCCTGAGCTCACCAAGGCACCATGGGCTGCAGCTAACGTAGGGACATGCTGGAGGGACTTTGAGCCCCTCTTACCCCCCAAAAATCCTTCTGCTCCCCAAATTCAGACATTGTGGCCGACTTTCTGCCCACTGAACCTGCCCATGTCCATTGTTGCTCCACACTGTGACCTTCTGGAAGCTTTGGGCCCCACTGATGCTGAGGATCAACCCCAGCCCTGCCCTGTACTTAGTGGGAACACAGTGTCCGCCCAGGAAAATACGTATTTTTGTCACCCACGTCAGTGACAGAGCCTGGAGCTCTCCTTCCACTTAGGAAGGTGTTTGCAATCACAAACCCGGTATCCACAGCAGAGGGGTGGATCCAGGGTTTGTTCCTGCTAAAACAGGACCTCTGCAATGAATAATGCAACCAGCAAAAGGCAGCGAGCTCAGCGGGCAGGCACTCCTGGCACACCGAGCCCAGAGCATGACGTTACCCATTCCCTGCGCCGGAGAGGGTGGTTATTTATACCCTGGGCAGCTCGAGAAGACTTCAAAATAGTGCCACAATGCACTGATCAGAAATGTGCAGACTGCAGGATGAGGATTTGTACCTGACACCCTCAGGGTGATGCAGGAATGCCTGCCGAGGCGGAGGAAATGAGGCAGGACGAGTAAATCCCTTTCTCCAGCAAAGGGACCTCAGCTCCACTCAGTGAGGTGGACGTGACCTCTGCAGTGCTCCAGGGAGCCTAAACCAGCACCAGGCTGTGCCAGGAGCTGTATAGGCACACCTGGAAGGCAGCTGGTAGCCCAGAACCCCCAGTGAGGAGCGTGGGGGCTGAGAAACCACTGCCTGCACTTTTTGCGTAAGAATTAAGGACATTTGGAGCAGCCACATCACAAGCCAGCGGCCAGGGCACTTTGGACCCACAAGGACTCCAAATCCCAGTCCTCAGCTCCTGTACCAGTGTCCCCCCGTTAAGACAGGGGTCTCTCAGTGGGGAAGGCTGGCAGCACCTTACCCAGCACGAGGAGTCTCTTGGTCACCAGCAGTGCAAACTCCAGGCTGTTGAGGGCCAGGATGTTGTAGAGGACGATGGCCCAGAAGTTCACCGCCCCAAAAGCTGCCCTGATCCGCCGAGACATGGCCCCTGACAGCTTGGCCTGTGAGAGGGGAGAGGAGCAGAGGGAAAAGGGTCTGTAAGGAAAGGGGGTGACTGGTGCAATTCCAGGAAACTCCAGCTGGGATCCCAGAGGGGAGGCAAAGATCAGAGCAGCCTTCAGTGCCTCTGGGATGAAGAAATATAAGAACAAGGCAAAACTTCTGCTGTAGTGCACGAGGGACTATGGACTGGGTCCCATGGGGAGTTTCATGATGTAGTTAACAAGATGTGAGGTAATTTCATGGTAATTGTAGAATCACAGACACATGGAATGGTTTGGGTTGGAAGGGACCTTAAGGATCATCCAGTGCCACCCCTGCCATGGGCAGGGACACCTTCCACTAGCCCAGGTTGCTCCAAGCCCCATCCAACCTGGCCTTGGACACTTGCAGGGATCCAGGGGCAGCCACAGCTTCTCTGGGCACCCTGTGCCAGGGCCTCACCACCCTCCCAGGGAAGAACTTCTTCCCAAGATCCCATCCAACCCTGCCTTCTGTCAGTTTAAATCTATTTCTCCTTGTCCTGTCCCTCCGCATCCTTGTCAAAAGTCCCTCTCCAGTTCTCTCAGAGCCCCTTTAGAAGAAGTGGTTGAGTCCTGCTTTCTCCACCTCTTGCCTTGGGTAAGCTACACCTCAAGGCAGAAGAATCTGTTGTATCCCAGGCTTATTATTAGCCCTACATGCAAATCACTCCTGGGTCCTGGTAAAAATAGTTTCTTAGGAATTAAACAAAAAAAAAAAAAGAAAAAAGCTCAAACCAGTATGTCGCAGCAGAGTGAAATTGTCACTGGCACATAATCTTCAGGATCAGCTGCTGTGAGTGGAGCAGGGAAGGAGTTTATAGCAGCCTTCAAAGAGCACGGTGAATCCCCAGGCCACTTAGTGCTGGGAATTGTGGTGCCTCAGGGAAGGAGATTTCACTGCCTGTGAGAGCCTTAATCTGATTAGGAGTTCAACGAGGAGAGCAAATGGAAGGATTTCTCTCCACGGTTTTTATTCAAAGTAGATCTTTATTTAACCAGTTTAGGACCTCCAGACTTTAGATTGGGAAAAAGAAATAAGGAACATAATTGTTTCCAGGATGGAAATTTTAAAGATTTTTTTTTTCCAGTATGTCCCTGAGACACCTTGGTCCCAAACAGAGACAGGGCACCAAGCTTTGGAGTGTTTTAAAAATAGTTTGCTCTAGCATCTAAACACTTGCTTTTATCAGAAATCAGATTAAAACCACTGAGAATGCCAAGATGCTTTGTAGAACAAGAAGAACAAATTATT
The DNA here is from genome assembly GCA_013397815.1 of Aleadryas rufinucha. Classification (NCBI taxonomy): domain Eukaryota; kingdom Metazoa; phylum Chordata; class Aves; order Passeriformes; genus Aleadryas; species Aleadryas rufinucha. Next base: position 40,949 of record VZTH01013959.1, read on the forward strand.
CCCATAAGGAAATACCTAAACATTTCCCCATAGCATCATAGGATATGGACATTCCCCATAGAATATTCCCCATATGCATAAACATATCTCCAAGGACAGATCTCATATTTTGTGTCCATCTGTGCCACTTTGATGCCTCATTGGAGCTGCATTCCTGCTCCTCTTGGACCTCTGTTTTCACTCTGGAATTTCCACCCCAACCTAAATTTCCTGGGAAGCGTCACAGGGGCAGGAGTTTGCCGTGGGTGGGTGACAAAGTGCACAGGATGAAGGGACACAGAGCACCGGGACGGTGCTCCCCTTGCACAGCCCAGCAGCTGATCCCAAGGATTGTCCAGGGATGTCACCACCCCTGGAAGTGTTCAAAAAAAAAGGTGTGGATTTTTAAGGATGTGGTTTAGTGATGAACATTCTGGTGGTGCTGGGTTGACAGCTGGACTTGTTGGTCTTTTCCTGCCTTAATGATTCCATGATTTCAAAGGCCATGGGAAAAGATCTTCAGGTCTCCACACAGGAGGCCAGGCCATGGAGCTCCCTGGCATCCTCAGGGATTCTCCTCTTCACCCTCGGGAGGACACCCCAGCTTTACAAACCAGCGTGAGCTCCCTCCAGTCACGGCTATTTCCCAGCACCAGAGCTGGTCCCCAGCCCCCTTGACCTCTCCCCATCCGTGCTCCAGCCCAGCTCCTCACCTCCAGTCTGGCGAAGGGCCCCAGCTGGAAGAACTTCTGCACCCAGAGCTCGAAGTTGAGGCCGAAGCAGTTGGCGAGAGACCAGATGTAAACGAGCTCGCAGGGCCCCAGCCACAGCGTGGTGACGGCGAAGGTGGAGATGCTGGCCACCAGCTCCTTCAGGACGTTGTCGTGGTTCTCTCCAATGTGGTCATACACGTACCTAAAAGCCAGGGAAGGCAGTTGGTGCTCCCTGCAGTCCGGGAGACCCCTCTGGAGGTCTCTTTTCCCAAGCTCCTCACAGGCAGGTCAGTCCAGGACACCCCAGTAAAACAGGAAGGATGTTCTGCTGACACGTTCTGGCAATAAACCGATTTTTGCTGTGCCCCAACTGCTTGTCACTGGTGTTCCTACAAACCTACAAATCCTTGGGGACAAAATATCCACTTTTTCCCCTCTGGCAGGTAAAACTTGCTAAAACTTGGGGTCTCTAGAGATACAGGCTCTCAGACTTGCTGGTGCTCGGGGTTTTATCAGAGCAGCCACCTCCCCCAGTACAGGTTTGCTGGGGTGAACTCATGGCTGAAGGGAGGTGAAGGGCTGAGGGAGATGCAGATGGAGCTACAGGACTCAGTTCCCCTTTCCTCCTAGAGAAATATAAACCTGGATCTTCCTCCTCTGAAGGAATGCTAAACCCACCAGACTTAAAGGGATTTTGGGACAGGACTCTTTCATTCCCAGCTTTGGAGGAGGGGGCCGTTGCTCTTTGTGCAATAAATTCAACAAATTTGGGGCTAAACAGGGCAAATAGTGGGATTTATCCAGAAGGGAGGACACCCCAGCTTTGGGATGAAGAGCATGTGATGCTTCATTGCTGTGGGATGGAAGGGAAGACCCAGAACCACATGAACCAGACTAGATTGGACACTTACTTGCACAACCAGTCATTAATGCCTCTGTCAAAATGCCTAAAACAAGATGATAAGGACACGTTAGAAACACACAATGACAATAAAAACCTGTGAAAACAGAGAAAACACCCAATCCCCTGGCAAGGCACAGCTTGGGCCTTGCTCACAGAAGTCCTCCAGGCTCATTCCTTGGACAGATCCCACTAGAGACGTGGTTTAACTTTTTTTCCTTATCTATTTCTCCCTGCCTGGAAGCAAATATTTCCCTGGGCTGTGGCCAGGTCTAGACTATAATTTCAGGTGGTCTCCAACTCACAGACCAGCTGCCCAGGACAGCCCAGGTGCCCTCCCCTCCATAAAGATTCCCAAACACTCTTCGTTCGTGCTCGCGGGGTACTCACGTTTCGGCAAAGATGTAGAGCATGGTGATGCATTTTGGGGGCTGGGGTGGGTCCAGGTGGTCCAGTCTGGCGATGGTGTTGATGACCCCAAACATGACAGCAGCTTTCACCCAGTCATACACCAAATTGGAGTAGGCCAGGCCAGCTGGAGCAAAAACGGGAGTCAAACGGGGGAAAAGGAACACAGAATGCACCAGGATTTCTGGGGAGGTCATGGCCCGTGGCAGCATGGAGTCCATTGCAACAAATATAACATCAAGGAGACACTCACTGCTGTCTTGGACCAGCAAATCTTTTAAAATGAAGTTTTTTAAGAGGCTCGAACCAAAGGGCAATCTCTTCTCAGGGTATTTGGGAGCAAACTGCTTATTGGTCTTGGTAGTCCAAGAAATTCTGTTTATACAGTCATTTATTCCATCACTGTGCCATCCCTCTGAGGTTTGTTAAGCTGTGATGAACTCATCACAATTCTCAGGTCTGACCTCTGAGGTTTTATTGGCAGCTCCATCAAAATTCCCCCCACCCCATCTCCCTCTGGCCATGGGTGTAACGTCGATGCTACAGCAGAGCCAGGGCCAGAACCTCTGATTTAAAGAGGTGTCTGACACTGGGAAAGGAACCCTACAGGAACAGCCACTACAGATTTCAAATGCCTCTGCAAACAGCTGCTAAAATGCCCCCATCTTGGTGGGATCCAGCTCCCAGGTTAAGGGATGCTCCCACCGTGGGCCAGGCAGGTGTGGTCAGTCAGAAGAGCTCAGCTCCCTCTGGAATAACACGGGATCAGTCCATCCAGGACCCTTGGGACACCCTAAATCAATGTTAGTGACATTCCAGCTGTGTTAGGATTTTATCCTGGCCTCCAGCCACCACTCTGGAGGGACATGAGGCTCCTCCAGCCCCTGCTTGTCCTGTGCTCTGTGGTGGTGTCTGAAACGCTGCCACCAGACATGGATTTGACCAGCTGGAATCCTCCATCCAGCTGCCAGCCAAAGGCCAGTGCTGTACCATCACTTCTCCTGGGAATTTGCCTTCTGGAGGTCTCTAGTCCAGCCCTGCTTGGAGAACACCCATCTTTAAACAGAGATGATGTTGCTCTGGACATTGTCCATTTAAGTGTTGAATGTGACTCTTTTGGGATAATCTGTAACCCCTCTGGGCTCCTATCCCAGTGTTTGACCACTCTATGGACAGCATTCCTTACATGCAATCAGGATTTGCCTTGCTGCACATGGTTTGCTGATTTTATGGAGGTGCTGAGCTCCCTTCCAGTCCAAAAGCAACAAGAATGCCTTGGTGCTCAGCTTCCTAAACCCCAAACTAAACAGTTTACCCTGTGAAAAGGTCAGACCAACACCATCAGCTTTCCAGGGCTGCCCAGCCCCAGCTCTGTGCATGGCCAGCGGGAGGATGAGGGGTTTTTTACTCAAACCTGTCCAACACAGGCATTCCCAAAGCCTCTCAAGAGGGGGTTGATGGAGATGTGGATCACTCACCACTGCCTCGGAGCTGAGCACAGGGGTGAACGTGCCCAAGCACGGCCACTCACCCAAGGACCAGTCCGAGAGGCGGTTCACGAACTTCAGGTCGGAAGGGAGGGTGAGGATGTAGAAGAAGTGGAAGAAGATGTCCACGGCCACGATGGCCCCCACGTGGAGCAGGGCATTGACTCGGATGCTCTTCATCTCGTCGTCCTTGCGCCGCAGCTCTCGGGTGCTCACCTGCAGGGAGGGACAGAGCAGGGCGGGGCTGAGCCCAGGGACAGGATGGGCAGCGTTCCTTCGTCCAGAAGGAATGTCAAGGTCCAAACAGGGACTCATTTCTCTCCTCCTTTAGAAATCACACCATGGACCACGTGGCCCAAATTTCCATTGATTAAGGAAGAGTCAAGGACTGGCTCAGGTGAGCCCATCCACAAGGAGCAGGACATGTCCCACCCACAGCACTCTTCCCACACTCCCAGTGCTGAGGACAGCAGGGATGTCCCTCCTGCATCACCCTCCTGTTCCCATCTCTGGGGTTCCCAGCAGAGCAGGCACATGGTGGGACACAGCAGTGGCAGGTCTGGCTGCACTCAGGGACTCCAGGTGGGGTGAAATCCACCCTGACCAGGGAGCTCCCAGGGTTTCGTGTTCTTCCTGCAGCGATGTGCTCAGAAAACCAACTTTGCTTCAGGGCAGCCCCTTGCACAGGTCACTAAGAGGGAGCAAACGCTTGCACCCAGCACATCTCCAGGATGGATTCCAGGGTTGGAATCCCACCCTGACAGCTCTGCCAGGGCCTGATGTATTTTTGTCCAGGGTCATCTGGGAGGAGGAGGAGAACTGATGATGTCTGAGGCTTCTGCTGCAGACTCCTGCTGTAAACGAGAGGGAGACTTGCTCGAGGGGCTGTCCTGAATCGGTGAGGCCTGACTGACGGGGATTTCATCTCTGCTGTGTCTTGCACGAACAGGGGCTGGGGTTTGCCTCCAGGAGCTGTCACATCTCTGGTCACTGTCATATAAACATCACCAGAGCGAGCTCTCAGGATTACACGGGGCAGAGCGATGTCCTTGCTTCCCCGCATCGCCGTAAAATTGCTGCTGTATTCAAAATCCTCTTATGTTTATTACTTCCCCTTTATTCCCTGCGAGAGGTGGGAGCTCTCCCTGCATAATCCACAGGCTGCTGCACCAGCCCTGTTGTCAAATCCAGATGATTCCCGAGAATTAAAGCCTTTGCTAGATTTTTTTTGTGTCTGTTAAGTACCAGGTTGCTTTAAGGATACAAAGAGGTCGCTGGACCCTGAGCTGAGGGAGGACAGGGAATGGCATGGAGAGGTGTGGGAGGACACAGAACCCTCCTTCCATGGAATCACAGAATGGTTTAGGTTGGAAAAATCCATTAAGGTCATTGAGTCCCACCATTAACCCAGCACTGCCAAGCCCATCACTAAAACATGTCCCCAAGTGCCACATCTACACATCTTTGAAACACATCCAGGAATGGTGACTCCATCACTGCCCTGGGGCAGCCTGCTCCAATGCTTGACAACCATTTCCTTGAAGAAATTATCCCTAATATCCAATCTAAACCTCCCCTGGTGCAACCTGAAGTTGTTTCCTCTGGTCCTTGTGTCTGTGTGTGGTGCCACCACTTGGCCACCATCCCCTTGGGATCAGGGCTGTGTCCCCCACACTCCCAACCCTACAGAAGGGGATTTGTTCCCTTGATCTCAAGTAAGAAAGATGCTTCTCCACCCAAATTTGGCTGTCCAAGCCCTGGTAGAGATGAGTTCCCATCTCACATGGGGGTGCAAGAGCTCCACCAGGATGTAGGACCAGTAGGATCCAAAGGGACAAATCTGTTCTCTAACTGGGCCATACATCCCACCCTGGGGAAGGGTTCTATCTGCCTCCTGCCCTAATTGCTCTTGGGCAATTAAGAATTCACCTCTGCAGCCAGCCACAGCTCCAGCAGTGCAGGGGGGATGTAGCCAGGAGATGGCAGTGGTGGCCAGGCCAAGCCAGGACCCCTGGCCGGGGCAGGGGAAAGGGGTTGGAGACTTAATCCTCGTGCCTTTTGGGGTGAGTGTTTGAAGCAGCAGAGAGGGGAATTGCTCATTGAGTGGCTTCAGACATCCTGGTTTGGAGCTGTGCAAAGGAGCAGGGAATAAAACTCCCCCTGGATCCAGCTCTGCAGGAGCAGTGGGAGTTCAGGTGTTGGAGACATGAAGAGTTTAATGTCCCCATTTATAGGGACCTGGCTGCATCCCTGAAGGGGACACCAGGGCTGATCTTGTTATCCTCAGGGTCAAATGCTCTAAAAATCCTTTTTAGTACTTCCAGTAAGATCCAAGGGCTCTTGTTCCTTGCCAGAGGCATCATGAGGGTGTTAATTCCACAGGCAAAGAGCAGGACTTGGATCATGGCTCATCCTGGAGGAAACATCCCAGAGCAGACCCTGAGGCAGCCAGAACCAGCCCCACGTGTGAGAGAAGGTTCTGGGCTGGTGGGTCTTTGATCTTCTCCTCACCACGAGGCTCTGGCTGCTCTCCCCTGCCTTGGGGCTGTTTTTCCTTCTGAATTCACAAACGTTTTTCCAAAACGTTCTCGTACCCAGGCGTCGATTTGGGTCCAAAAACTCAGTGTAGCTGTTCTTCTGCAGAAGGACCCAGGGGCGTGGTGGGAATCCTGCACAGCACCACTGCTGACCAAACACCTCCCTCCTCCAGCATCACCAGTTCGCTCTGGTGGCCGAGGCTGATCCCTGGGGTAGAAGGAGGTTGAGGTGGGAAGAGTGAGGGGGGGACACAGTACTGCTGGTTTCCTTGATCTTGGACTGTGGAACAGCTCCAGAGGTCAGCTGGTCCCAGCCCAGGCTTCTGCTGGTGTTTTCCAGAGCTGTTTGGGGTCTGCTCGTCCAAAAGCTCCCTTGGTTGTGTGGAACAGGCAAAGACTTGGGGCATTGGGGTATTTCATGGAGCTCCTGATTGCTGGAACTCAGCCTTCCACCCAAACTCATTTATTTCCTGAGAAATAACTTGATCTAAACCCACACTGGAAGCTCCTGCTCCCTGGGTGAAGCAGCTGGATAGAAATGGGACACTGTCCTTGCTGTCGCAGCATGCAGAGGTCCCACGGGTGGGCACCATAAGTGTGGCCCTCACCATGAAGGTCCTGGGGTGACAACACAAGGAAACTGAGGCACTGAGCAGTGCAGATGCCCAGGGAGCAAGGGCATCCCAGCAAGATCCTCCTTGTGAACTGGTCAGTGAAAATGGCCAAAAAAACCCAAAAAGAAGGTTAAAAATCCACCAGTTTATGCCTTCCCCCACAAAAACACACAACCACAGACTGGAGGCGACCACAAGAAGTTCTACAACCATTTGCACTGTGGCAAAAGGTGGGGTTTTTGTAGACATCAAACCCAAGCCAATAGATTTTGGGGAGAAATCCTGCTCCAGCCCGGCCTCGGGATCACTCACCTGGGCGTGGAACTGGTCAAACGTCATGACAGGCCCAAAGAAGAAGAAGGGGAGGTAGAAGTTGTACTTGAGGAGGTCGAAGATGGAGTAGATGCCCTCTTCCCTCGCGGAGCTCTCGAGGGCAAAGCTCATGCAGCGCATGATGGTGAAGGTGCATCCCCCGTAGAAAAGGACGTCTTGGAGATCAAAAGCTCCCGTCACAAACCCGCTCTGGGCAAGAAACAGAGAGTTACCACCAGGAATGTGGTGTCACTTCCGTGCTCCCTCGCTCTGTGGGGGACGCCACTCCTGGGGCAGCAGAAATGGTTTGGGTTAGGAGAGACCTTAAAGCCCATCCAGTTCCATCCCTGCCATGGGCAGGGACACCTCCCACTATCCCAGGGTGATCCAAGCCCTGTCCAACCTGGCCTTAGACACTTCCAGGGATCCAGGGGCAGCCACAGCTTCTCTGGGCACCCTGTGCCAGGGCCTCACCACCCTCACAGTCAGGAATTTTTTCCCAACATCTCTTCTAACCCTGACCTCTGTCAGTTTCGTTTTCAGTTCAAGAAAAGCCTCTAATTACGTTGACATCAATTGTCTCAGAAGTTAATGAGCTGAAAAGAGAAAACTGGGGCTCGATTTCCCAGCTGGCTCCTGCAGCTCAGAGCGGTCAGGAAGTGGTAGATCCTCTTGGCCGTGTCACCAAGCAGCTGTTGGTCACACAGGCTTTGGTCTGGGGTGGCAATGTCACCCTGTCACAGGTGTCCCCAGGGAGTAAAGCAGAGCCAGCACATGGCTGATGGAGAGGGAAGGAACACATCTTTGGAGGCAGGGAGAGGCAGCACTCTCCTGCTGAGGGACTGAATATTTTAATAAGGTCCTTCCTGGGCTTTTCTCCACCCAGCAGTGAGAGAAAAATCTTAACTAGGCTGTGATCTAAAAGATGGGCATTGCTGAATCCATCCCAGCTGTGTGTTACAGCTGGGGAAACTGAGGCACAGGGCAGCCACAGGCTGACAAGTTGTTGCCTGGGCAGCAAGAAGGACTGGAACAGCACGAAGCCACCAAAACACGACATAGTCGCTGTGGGATTATTCCTAAGATCAGCACCTCAACAACCCCCTCCCTCTCACACGCTGTGGGAGCTCTGATGCAGCCAGGAGAAATGGCCAGGGCCTGGGAGCACCCCAGGAGCCCTCCTTGGGGACAAACCCAAGGAGATGGACACCAGTGGGCTGGAAAGGAGGCAGACACACGGCCAGGACAGCACCCACCTGCCACGAGCCGAACGGCTCCACCTTGAAGGAGGCGAGGCAGCAGAGCCCGGCCACGTAGCAGAGCCACTTCTGCTTGGCCAGAGCCACCGAGTAGAGGAGCAGGCAGTGGGACAGGATGATCATCAGGTAGACCAGCCCCATGCTGCCCAGCACGGCCAGGACCCCGTAGATCATGTACACCACAGCCCGGTGCTGGGGAGAGAGCGGCCGCGGTCAGCGCGGTGAAAGCCCCAACCCCGCTCCCCCTACCCCAGAGCATCCCCCAAAACCCTTTCCCACAGATCCCAGGCCACCCCTGGGGCTCTCAGATCCACCCCACCACATCCCTGCTCACCTGTGGCACGGTCATGGAGCAGATCTTGCCGAAGAGGACGTGCCCCGAGAGGGCGAAGATGATGATGTTCCTGAACGAGGTGAACCACATCACCCACTCGAAATCGGCCACGTCCTGCAGGAGCAGCACCAGGCACTTTAAACTGCCCCCAGCCCCACAGCTTTGAGAGCCTTTCCTTCCCATTTTCCACCCAAGGGCTCCCGAGCACTTCAGTGTGGATATAAAACCCCAGAGGGACGTGCAGGGGTCGCTCGTCCCGGCGCACACAAAGAGGAGCATCCACAGCCCTGCAGGGCTGGCATTTCCCCCACTAATTTAGGGAGAAAAATACGAGTCACGTGGACTTTGCAAAGGTGTGTCAGCAGCAGAAAAAGCAGCTCTGTTCCTCCACTGCCCAGGCTGTCTGTGGCTAGAAAAGCCCCAGCCCTTCCTCACTCACCATCTTCCTGCCGAAGTAGTGCCAGCCCGGCTTTATGCCGTCCCGAAAGGCCTTTCTGTTCATGCTGTCTGCAAAAGAACCAGAGTTATGGGGAGAGAAACAGCTCTGGGAAACGGGATCCGGGTTCATGCCGGGCAGGGAGCCTTCATCGTTGTGATAATGAGCCATCAGGGCTCAAATGCCCCATCCCAAAAGTGCCTGATTGCCGTGGACAACCACAACAGTCAGCGACCACAGGTTTCTGCAGGAATTTTCAGCAAAGCCTTTTTCTCACTACGCATCCCCTGGCTGATCCCATGAAATGTTCAGGTTTGTAGGCTTACAAACAAAAAACAAACAAACAAAAAACACTCTAAAAAAAGCCAAAAACAAGCAAGCAAATAACCCCCCAAACAAACAAACAAAACCTCAAAACGAAAACAAACAAACAAACAAAAAGGGAATCAGCCCTGTGTAGGCAGGGTGGTGGTTGCCTGTTTTGGCACTGCCTGGAGACCTGTGACATCCCACAGCCTCTTGCCCTGAGCACTTAGAAATAGGGACAAGGAAGCAACCAGGCAAAAATCCCTTTAGAAAGCATTTCCAAGCTGTTCTCTGCAAAAAATCAAAGCCAGGGACCTGCTGCTGGTATCACCACCTGTAACAGCAGGCACCTTACAGCCACGCTCCCTCCCAGGGCCCCCTCCCGGGGGGATGTGATGGGAGCGTTACCTCTGGATGCCTCGAAGATCCCGCTGCCGCTGTAGAGCACAGCACAGGTCACCACGAGGGCATAAAACCCCAGCTCGTAGCTGGGGAGCATCGCTTTAACCCCCATGGTGGGAGGTCACAGCCCCGGCCCGAGGCACGAGGGAGGGATCCAGACCTGGGCAAGGGAGAGAAGAGAGGGAGGAAAACCGGGAGTGAGAGCTCACCTGCCCTCGCACCCCTCAAACACCCCGAATTCCTGCTGCTCCTCCCCAGCTCTGCTTTGTGGGCTTCCCTGAAGGCTAAAAGGAAGAAGAGGGTCACGCCTGGGGCTGAGCCCCGGGGCACAACTCAGGTGCGAAGAGGTTCCTGCAAACCCCACCCAGGTTTTGGGGTTTTGCCAGGATTTGAGGCAGCTCAGCCGGGTGGTCCTGATGAGGGGCTCTTCTCATCTATCCCCATGTTCAGAGCTGCTCCAGGATGGGGTTCCTCTGATGTCCCCACCTCTAATTCCTTGTGGGATCCAGGACAGAGCACGGGGACACCACCGGTGGAGGGGACCTGATGGGTTTCCCCACCTCCTCTGCCCAGGGCTGCCTCACCTTCTGCTGGGCTTTTGCCCAACCTCCGGCTCTTGGGGGGCTCCCAAAGCCCCGTGGTCCCAAATTTCCCCCGCTAGGAGCCTTTAGGACCCCACAGACAGGGCCGAGCCCCCCGGCGGCATCAGCAGCGCTCGGGGGATGGCGACACCCAGCCCCGCAATTATCCCTGGGCTAATTACTCCTGCCGAGGCTAATTAACCTCGGAGCCTTGCAGCTCGGCAGCTTCCCCACTGCCTGTCCGGCAGCTGCCAAAACGCGGCTCAGGGCTGGAGCAGGCGGGATGCGGGATGAGGGATGCGGGGGGACAGGGACGGGGACAGGGATGGGGACAGGGACAGGGACACCCTCCCCCGGCGCTGCCACCCCCCCACCGCGACCATCCCTGAGAGCTCTGAAGGGATTAAGGCGTAAAAGGCGCCTCGGTCACCCTCGGCTTCGGCATCCGCGTCGCAAAGCTTCTGCGGTTGTTAAAATAATTCCACAGAAAAATGTAAATAACATTAAAATGATTGTTTTCATTCCAAACATTTGGTTTTTGTTTGGTCGCCGAGGTTTTTAAGGGGTGGCGGGGGAGTCCTTAGCAGCGGTGAGGGGTGACCCCATCTTCCCCTGGCATGGACCAAACGCGTTTCCCGGGGGTAATTTCTGGTTAATCCCGGGAGGAATTCCGGGCTCATCCCGGGGGGAATTTCGGGGGTGGCCCCGCGGTCACTCCCGGTGCGGGGCCGCTGCCAGCGCGCTGCGGTGCCCCTGCGGCGGGAGGGCACGCACGGAGGTGCCTTTAAAAAGCTCTTCTTCCTCCTTTCCACGCTTTTCAAAGCTTCTTTTCATATTTTTTGTTCTGGCGGGGGAAGGGGTGAGGCCACCCCCAAAGGAGCCGGCGGCAGGCGGTGACCGACCCCGCGGGGGGCGAGGGGGCTGGCGGGGACCCCTCGGACAATTTTAACTCCTGAGCGCTCCCGGGCTGCCGAGTGACGCTCGGGGGGGGGGTCCCAGCACAAGTCCCAGAGCTCCTCATCATCTTCATCATCCTCATCATCCTCATCACGCTCATCGCCCCGCTCCCCACCCCGGGACAGGCAGAGGTGCCAGAAAGCCCTGGAGGTGCGGGGGCTGAGTGTCAGCACCCGCAGCGTGGCCCCCCCAAGCCCCGCATCGCTCCCCGCTACTGACCTTGAGCCCCGGGGCCGCGGGGGGAGGCGGGCGAGGGTCGGGGATCCAGCGTCCGGCACCGCGACGGGGAGGGGGCAGGAGGGGGAAAAGGGTTTGGGGGGCACTACAGAGGGTTTGGGGGGCCGCTGATTTGCCCTACAGCATCTCTCAGCGCGGTTTGGGGAGCCGGGGGGGGGCCGTGTGTATTTTTGGGCTGCCGTCCCCCAACTTGCCCCTGGAGGAAGTTTGGCTGGGAGTGGAGCGGAGCAGGAGGGAGGTATTTTTATTTTAGAGCAGCGCTGCAGAGGGGGGTGGCTCGGGAGCTGTCTGTCACGGCAGCTGCTGAGAAGGACCCGTGCTGGCTGCCAAAGCTCACCCCGAGCCAGGGGAGCCGGCCCGGGGAGCCCCGGGGCACGGCAGCCCCGGGCAGGGACCGGCTCCTCCCGGCAGGGGAATGGATCCCCACTTTTAGCCCTGCAAGGGAGGGCTGAAAGACATCTCCCCCATCACCTTGTTCCAAAGGGAGATATCATTGCGTGGGGATGGGGAAACTGAGGCACGGGGCCAAAAGGAAGTGTCACTCCTACTCATCTTGGGCAGCGTTTGAATCTAAGCGAGGCTCGGAGGCTGCAGCATCTCCTGCTCCCAAGGAAAGAAGCGTCGGGACAAGAGGAAACGGCCTCAAGATGTGCCAGAGGAGATTTAAGTTGGATATTATTGAAAATTTCTTCGCTGAAAGTGTTGTCAGGCACTGGAACAGGGAAGTGGTGGAATCACCATCCCTGAAAGTGTTCAAAAAACCACACAGATGTGGCACTTTGGGGACGTGTTTTAGTGCTGGGTTTGGCAGTGCTGGGTTAACGCTCGGATTTGGTGATCTCAGAGCTCTTTTCCAACCTTAATGATCCTGGGATCTCTCCAAAACACCTTTGGGGTCTCCCTCTCGGCTTCCAGCATCCAGGGGATGGGATGGGAAGGGGCAGGGTCGGGTTGTGGCCTCTGTTATTTCAGGGTGGGCAAAACACAGCTCAGCCGAGAGGGAAAGTCACCACAGCCTCAGGGTCAGGCCCGTGCCCGGTGCCCACATTTTCACCAAGCCCCTGTGAGATTTGGGGACAGCTCACCCTGGGGCCGGCTCCCTGAGCATCTCCGGGCTGCCTGTGGGGTCAGGGAAGAGAAACGAGGCAGATTTTATAGATCCCTCCATGGGCTGGCTGCTTTGGGGTGAGACTCTGTGTTCTGGGCTCCGCAGGGAGGATCCGCAGCCCTCGGGTCAGCCCAGCTCTGCTGTTGCGCTGGCTGCGAACAGAAAAGGCTTTTTAGCATCGTTTTTCACCCTGTGTGAGCAGAGAGAGAGGCTCTCCCTGGCCGGGGATGTGAGGCAACACTTCCAGCCCCTAAGGAGCCGCTTTATTTGCGGCAGGATTCAGCCCCTCGGATGCCCCGGAGCTCCAGCCCGGATCCAGCTCCATCCCTGCCCGGGGACTCGGCTCCCAGCCCTCGACATAATTGACTAGCTGCTCGGAGGCGAGGTAATAAAGAGATCGGTGCAGATAACCAAGGGACGCAATTCCTCATAATTCCTCGCAATTCCTCGCAATTCCTCGCAATTCCTCGCAATTCCTCGCAATTCCTCGCAATTCCTCACAATTCCTCACAATTCCTCACAATTCCTCACAGTTCCTCGCTCTCCCGGTGCCTGTGGCAGGCAGAGGTTTTACATCAAGGCCATCCATCAAGGAACAGGAGGGAAAATAAAGCCTGTGAGTGCAGCTGGACACGGGCTCGGGGCGGTGGTGCAGGGGGACAGCAAGGAAAAGCAGATCCGTGTCACCCCCCTGGCTCCCAAACCCTCTCACTGCCCATCCCAATCCGTGCAGAAAGCAAAGCCAGCCCTCAAATCCATCTTTTTCCTTTTTTTCTGGTCACAGCCCCACCGTGCTGCTCCCCCTGGGCACTGGCATCCAGAGAGTTTCAGGCAGATTTTCACCTTCTTCATTTTTTTTTTTAAACCCTGAGGAATCTGTGATCGTGCTGGATTCAAAGTGCAACACAGGTGAAGGGCTGGGCAGAGGTTTTTCATGAGGTTCTGGGAGCTGTGGTGATAAAAAGAATTTAGGTTTAATTTATGGTTATTATAAAAAATTTACCCCCTCCTTGTTCCTGATTTCTAATATAATAAGATTTATTTTTAATGGGAGCAGGGCATCTTCCTCAGCACAGGGGACATTTCAGTGTTTTATTGCCCAGTGTTTATGGCTGTGAGCTGCTTTAAGTGATATTTTTTCAAATATCTGGGGGAGTTGCTGGAAGTTGTGGCACAGGATTTGAGGCCAGGCCCCTGTTTAGTGTCTGAGAAAGGCAGTGGGGTTCCAGGAAAGGCGCTTGGCTCTGTCCCAGTGAGGTTTGGGACCAACTGGGGGTGTTATGGGGACACCAAGCAAACTCCCTGGCTGCTGTGCCCCTGCTGCTGGAGCAGAAATTTGCGTGGGAAGCAGAGAAGGATTTAATCATTGAATCCCAGAATGGGTTGGAAGGGACAAAGTTCCTCTAATTCCACCCCTTCCACTATCCCAGGTTGCTCCAAGCCCAGTCCAACCTGGCCTTGGACACTTCCAGGGATCCAGGGGCAGCCACAGCTTCTCTGGGCACCCTGTGCCAGGGCCTCACCACCCTCTCAGCCAGGAATTCCTTCCCAATATTCCATCTAAATCCACTCTCTGTCAGTTTAAAGCCAATCCCCCTCTTCCTACACCCCATGTCCTTGTCCAGAGTCCCTCTCCTGTTCTCATGGGTCCCACATGGATTGTTTTGTACTGCCTGAGGTTGTCCCATCGGGTTCCTCACGCAAACATCACTGGGAACATGCCAACCCCACCAGGATGGCTCAGGAGAGAGGGATGTGTCCCTTATCCATCCATCCATCCATCCCTCCATCTGTCCTTCCATCCATCTCTCCCTCCATCCATCCACCCATGATCACCCCCAGGAGCCCTCTCAGCACCCCCAGAATGGCTCTGCCCATCCCCCCCAGCACACACCGACCCCCTCAAAGGTCCCAAACCTCCAGCCACGCCAGGAAAAGGCTCTGAAGGAGACTCCCACCACCTCCCCCCACCCAGCATCGGGTCAAACCCCACTGCCTTCAGCTCCTCTCCTCACAATCCCCTCCCATGCCCCCAAAAATGCCCCAGTTAGGTCAGTGACAGGCTGGAATGACCCCTCCATCCCTTGCTGCCACACTGCATCCCACAGATCCCTCTTCTCCCTGGCCAACGAGCTGCTCTGAGCCCAGGATTCAGCCCCTGCCCGGGGATGGCTTTGGAGCTGTAAGTGGAGACTCCCAGGATTTAGGTGGCATTTGTTGAGTGAGGCCACCCTGTCCCACGGGAGCAGCCAGCTCAGGAGCTGGGCCCGGAGGGGAGAGGATGAGGGGAGAAATCAGAAACCCAATACCCCCCCTTGGCTCTGTGGTGCCTTAATTTAGAGCATAGGGGCTCTGCCAGAGTGTTTTTCCATTTAAAGCTGAAGCTCTTCCCTTTTGTCCTGCACTGTGCCTTGCAGGGCAGTGGCAGCTGCTGGGGGAGGGTCAGCAAAGCAATTTCCAACTCAGTTCCCCTTTGCCACCAGCTTCCTCCCCATTTCACCCCCATGAAGGGCTGAAATCTGTCTCCTCCTCCCATCTCTGTCCTGCTTTGGAGCCTCAGGGAGGGCAGGAGCCACCCACAGCCCCAATCCACGGCTCTAAATTCCAGTGGGATGGGCTTGGACCCCCCAGCTGACCCTGTGCCCCTTGTCCAAGCGGATCCCAGGGCAGGGAGAGCTCTCCTGTGTCAGTCCTGTCTACATTTAACCACCCTAATGCAACTTAATTCATGTTACAGCCACTTGGGAAAGCTCTTTGCAGGTAAACTCCTGGCAGCAGGCCCAAAGGAAAGGAGGACAATTCATCAAAGATGATTTATTCCCAGCAGTTCAGCTGTACTTTAAAACGGGATGCATCCATCAGGCACACTAAGGCTGCTCCATGGAAGAGCTCTGCCCAGCTCCAGGGCAGCAGACAAATTTTGGCTCAGCCCAAGTGTTTGGAGAAGTCATATTTGGAGTTAAGAACTGGCCAAATCCTAACAAGGAGTGCCCACAAACTAAATACTGGCAGCAAAATTCACCTTAACTGTACCCACCAGCCCATGCCAGCGCTGTCACCTTCAGCCTGTCACCACCACCAGCTGCAGGGAGAGACTGAAAAAACTCAGAGCTTATCAAAAAGCTGCCTGGGACACGACTTTTCACTGCAGCAGGGTTGTCCCAGTGAGGAAATGCTGGGGACTCACAGTGCTTTTATCTAAGAGAGGCACAACGAAGGCTGGCTGCAAACTGGAGCCAGAGAAATTCAAACTAGAATTGAAATACAAGATTTTAACAGGCTGGTGATTATCCATGAGGAAAAGAAAACCCCACTGAAAGTTCCAAGGGAAGCAGGGGGTTGTGGTGATTTCATACCAAGCTCAGTTATATTCCTAAAAGAAACGTTGCAGCTCAAGCAGCACAAGCGTGCTGGAGAGATCCTGGGGCTGAGGACCAGCACCGTGGGGATTTTGCAGGCAGAGAGAAAAACATTGTCGTGGATTTTGCTCTCTGAGTGATGGGTTGGGGTACAGGGGGCTGCTGCTCCCAAGGTCTGCCAGGATTTGTTACATTTATCAGAATGCTGCAAGAAAATTGGCCTCATCCCTCGAAAACTGGGCTCAGCACGGGGAGAATTCAAGGCAGGTCACTCAGTGGAAGTGCAGGGGGAGTGTGTTTCAAAATCGGGGTGAAAACTGAGAAGGGCTGGACATTCTGCCCCTCCCCAGCCTGTGACAGGACACAGATTGAACATTTCCAAGAGAAGCAGCTGCTCACAGGTACAGGCAGCCTAAATAAACTGGTTTATAGTGGTCAGATTCTCTCTTTGTCCAGGCATCCGGTGGTGCAGAAAAAAGGAGAAAATATTCCTGTGCAGCCCCAAACAAGCACAAGGTTGAAGAAATGAGTGCTGCAGCACTTGAAAAGAGGTTTGCAGGAGAGCCATGTGTGTTCTGTGACATCCCAGTTTCTCCCCTGTGCTTCAGGGGCTGACTCAGAGCCCTTTTCCTGGAGAGAGGTTTGATCTTCGCAGCTCCCCTGGGATGGGGGACAAGGAAGGGCAGCAGAAGCCTCTGCTCAGCTCCTGGGAAAAGGGTGTTGATTCACACTCCTGTGTAAGTGAAATCAGAACCTGCAGCTCCCAGTTAAGGCCTGAATTCAGCAGCCACTGCACAGCACGGCCCCCACAGCCCTGCCCCTGCTCAGGCAGCTCTTCCAAGGGATCTGCTCACTCCTGCAGGTCCCTAAAATCCCTGTCAGAGGATCCCTCCGCTCTCCAGAGACATCAGGATGGAGCTGAGCAGAAACTAAAACACTGGCATGCTCTCAGCCCAGGATTTATTCCTCAAGAGATGATTGAGGGCTGCAAGATGCTTTTTCCTCTGATGCTACTGGCAGGAAAAATATGGCAGTGAATGGTCCTGCTTTTTGTGAGAGGCACCTGAGAGTTTGGCTGAGCTCCAGGGCAGTGCTGGGGGAGTGGAGCAGCATCCTGAGCACAGGGAGGGTTCATTCCCTGCTAACTCCCAGGTGCTGAGCTTATCCCCAGCTCCCTGACCTCCTCCATCAGGAACTGTTTGAAAAGAGACATTTCTTGAAGAGAGACATTCCTGAACCTAAGCAGCAAAAAAGGCAGGGACAACACATCTGGAGTGACTCCTGCTCTGCTTTTTTCCAGGGGAGCCAGGACGAAATCCCCAGGCTGGGGAAGGGAGCAGTGATTTTCCTGCCCACAAATCCACTTTGCACTGGTGGTGCTGGCTGGGGTTAAAGCCTGACAAATTCCAGGCTCAGTAAAAAAGAGGCTGACAAAGCAAAGCAGAAAGAGAAAAGCTTTTCAAGACTTTCAAGTGAGAAACAAAGCAGCACTGTACAAAAATGACTGGCTCTCCATTTGCCTGGAATCCCCAAGGCTGCTCTCCACTGGCAGGCTGCATGGCAATGCCTGATTAGCTTGCACTCCGTGTCCTCACTGTGCTGCAGGAGAGAAGGACAGGGCTGGGAGGCTTTGCAGCAGCTCCAGAAGTCCCAGCACTGCTGCAGTGAAGAGCTGCCTGCATTTTGTAGCATCCCTTCCCAGAGAGAACGAGATCTGCCTGCTGGATGAACGCAGAGACCCAGAAACGGGGAATTCATAACCTGGATGGCAAGTTTTGTACGGAATGAGCTGAATTCGAGGTAGGTGGACTCATTGCAGGGGTGATCTGCACAGCTTTTCTGTGGAAACTCCACTGAGTTCAGAAAACTGCTGCCAACGTGTTCAAGCAAAGAAAGAGGTTGGAATGGTGAGAGGAGCCCACCCAAAGCTGATTTTACAGATAGTCCCAGGTCAGGCTAATCCTGTGCCTCAGCACTGAAGTGCTGCAGAAAGCCTGAGACAGGCAGGTACCAGCGTGGGGATAAAAACAGAGCTTGTTTTGTTCTAAGGAAGGGGGCTGGCCTAACTTTTGTACAGCAAATTCCTTCCTGAGCTGATAAAGGCAGCAGCAGATTGAATATCGAGCCCTTTCAGGGAACACTGTGCCGAAACCTGGGAGGTTTTGTCCAAAATCCCCCCTGCAGAACTGCAGCTTCCCAAACGGCACCCACCAGCCCTGCTTGCCAACCCTCAGAGACACAATCTGCTGACACATAAAACCTTCACTTTTTGTATTTCATCTGTTTCTCATCCTCTCTTGCAAATGCTAAAGAAATGACACGATCTGAGGCTGCAAAACGACACTGCCACTGCATTTCAATTCCCAGGCACGGTGCCTGGGCTCTCTCCCTGCTCTGCTCAACTCTTCTCTTGTTTCTGCCGCTGAATGGCCCGTGAAAATCTATTCTTCACTTCCTCTATTGTGTCTTGATACAGCTGAAAATCTTCCTCCCTCCTTCTCACAGTGTCCTCCAGAGCAGCCTTCAGAGCTTTGTTCTCATCCCGCTGGATCTCAAGCCTGCGAGGAAACAAAAGGAAAAACTTCCCCGTGAGCTGGGGAGCTTCAAAGCAAATGAGAACAGTTGCCTCTGTTCCGGGGGAACAAACACTGAAAGCCAGGAGCTGCGGTGATTTTGTGACAGCCGTGAGAAAGAGCAGACTGGGCACTTGTTCCTCCTCCCCCTGAGGTGGGAAAGAGTGATGCCAGCATGGAGAAAGGGAGAAGAGAACGTACCTTGTGATCAGCTCCTCCACCTGAGATTGCAGGGGCAGCGTGGACAGGGCTGCAGAGAGCTCCTTGGTGTCACTCACGTGCAAGGGCAGTCCTGACTGGCCTGTGGATTAAATTACAGAATGGAGTTTTAGTGGAAAAACAAATCCGTTTTGGCAGCACACTGAGTCAGTATCAAGAAATAGTTAATTATCAATATCAATAAATAAATACTTAATCTCCTAAATTCTATGTTATATCCATAATATATCAGAAATACAGGACAGACTTATTTTAACTTCCTTCCAGCAGAATGAAAACATGATGAATTTGCATTTCAGGGCTAAATATGTGCCTGCATATGTAGAGAGGAAAACAATGAATCCAAAATACTTAAGTGACCAAAAACAAGAGGTGACAAACTAGCTGGAAAGGATTAATTTGATGTTAATTTTGTAGTTGTGTTTCAGATTGTGACAGCTGTTGCTTCCTGAATGTCTGTGACAAAGTTAGCACGTGGCACCCATTCAAACAACTTTTGTAAAGCACTTTGATCCTCAGCACAAACACAATGTGGGTTAAATGAACTTCAAGGGGCAAGGTTCTAACTCAGGAATGCTTTCCTAAATAAAGGTCTACCCAAAACCTGCAGCTCTGGTCATTTCAAAAGAATTCAGAAACTTTTTTTCAGGGTTAAAGGGAAAAGATAATTCAAATTTACTACTGAGACTGGAGAAGCAAAACCTGTGACCAGTGAATCCCTGCAGTGGAAGGAGGATGAGAGAAGTGTTCAGGGAGCTCAGAATGGAGTGCAGGGAGTGAGCACAGCTTTTGCAGAGGATGCTGAACTTATCCCAGCACTGAGGGACTGCAGGGTGGTCTCTGCTGCAGATAAAAGGCTGGAAGATTTTAGTAAATGTAAATAAATGGCTTTCTCCAAAATAATCAATAGCAAGCATGGAGCCAGGTAACACGAGGGAAGGATTTGTGTGGTTCAGCCCCAAATAAATTATTAAAAACACCCCCAAAAACCAGCTAAATGAAGAAAACAACAGGCTGGAGCTGGCTGCAGTCCTTAGATGGGAATAGAGCACCATGGCAGTGAACATCCAGGCTGGCACCTGTGCTGTGATTCCACTGAGCATTCAGTTGCTGGTTTGTGCTTGTGTTGTCACATTGGCACGTTTCTGTATCCCTTTTTCCAATTCATATCCCTCACAACATCAAATATCTTCAAATAAGTACATCTGCTATTAAAACACCAAATCCTCCTCGTGTGGAATATCTGAAAGAACCTGGTTGGAGAGTGCTGAACTCTGACAAAAACAAATGAGAAGCAAAGGCTGCATTGTGTAACTAAAAAATGCTTTTGATCTTGAGGCTGTGCTGAGGAAAACCTGCTGTTACTTACCTATCCCTCCTCTGGGATTATTCTTTGATAATTTGGAATTTGGATAAGACAGGAAAAAAGGCACAGAAAATGAAAAGCCTGAATAATTTTAAAACACAACTGGGTTGTTTCCAGCTCTTTAGCATCATTATCTACTTCCCTTGAATTGAAGAGACCAGAAACATTAGATTAGCAATTAGATCAGCTCTCTCCAATTTTGCACTTTGAGAAAGAAAGGAAAATATTATGTTAATTAGCAGGTTCTCTAGTCTCTATTTTGTATTCAAGCTTTTCATTTCTTCTTATTTCCTCAACCATTGGCATGAAAGCATTGAGATAACCTCCATGCCCTGCTGAAGAGGTGCATTACAGACTCATAGACTTGGTTCTTGTGCAAACTCCAGAGAGTTTTGGCACGTCACAAAGCTCCCATCAAAGCAGGGTGGTGAAATAGATTGTTACCTACTCATCTCGTGGATTTAGAGAGGATTTCTCCTTATTAGTCTCACTGCCAATCCTTTTCTACTTTTGCTTTTAGTCCTTAAGCAGAGGAGATTAATGAACTAAACACTCAGTGAGAAGGAATCTGTCACACTGCTGAAAACAGCTTCTTCCTCTGGCTGTGAAATGCCAACTACCCAGAGGGGAGTTACTAAAACTTTACTACAGCACAACAAAACTTGACCAAAAAGCCTCAGGACCTGCAGAGTTTGTCTCTCTTGGAGCTTGCAAGGGGAATCTTTGACAACAGAACACATCAACACCAGGTTGTGTAAAAGTCTGAGCACTGAAAAGCTCAGTTAAATTCTGTACAAGGCAGCACCAAAATGTTCCCATACTGTTAGCAACTAAATTTTTCTGCACCACTTTTTCTGCTCTCAGTTCATACAGGTGAGACAACTCTAAGAATCACACAAAACCACATGAAAATGAGTCAGTGTGGGCTGGAGCGCCTTCCAAGGACACAACAATCCTGCTCTAAGGAACAAATCCATGTTTTACTGAGAGGAGTAGGTTTGAAGCACTCATTCAGAATAAATGTTCTTCTGAAGGGCTCATCCAAGGTCTCTGATGAGGCTTGTGGCCCCTCTGGTCACCCTAACTCAGCCTGACACCATCCCAACATTTGCCAAATTGAAATTCCCCTCCCTGCTGTTCATCTCCTGGCATTTGAAGTCTTTTTACTTTATCAAAATACACATAAAAAGGGAAACCACTGGAAAAATTTCCTTAAGAATATGTGCCATTTTATTGGTTTAGACACTTTACAGAATCAGAGTCCTCAAGCAATAAAAGGATCTGATCAGGGAAATAAAAATTTAACATCCACCATGAATTCTTCTTCTTTAACTACGCCAGGGAGGCTTTCATATTTATAGCAGGAGATTATCACATTCATGGTGTAATAAATTACACCAGGTCTAATTACTTCATCACCAGCAATAGTTTTTCACAGGCACTGACAGGCCTTAAATTGGGATGCGTCCTTTAATTCTGCTCTTAACCTTCAGCTGAATCCCTCAGGCTCGAGTGCAAAGGGAGCTCTGGGCCTGGGGGCAACACAGAGAAGGGAAAAGCTTTTTTTTTTCCATGGAGTTATCCCATGGAAACACCCTGCAAAAATCCTGATCCTGCTCAGACCAGTGGGAAAATCCTGTGGAATTAAGAGGGGCCGGGATTTTGCCTCCTGCCTCGCTCCTGGGCAGGAGCAGGTCCCATCACCACGTGCAAGGTCAGGCCCTGGGCTGGGTTTGGCAGCTGGAGCCCGAATGTTGTCGCTGTCTATTAAGCCCAGAGGTGAAATAGGGGACGTGGCTGTGGCTGAGGGCTCCCCTTTCTCCCTCTCCTCACCTGTTCTGCTCCTCAGGGCAGGTTTCTGAGCAGTTGTGCTGCTCCCTGGATCCACCTGCAGCTTTTCAAGCTGCTGCTCCAGGATGTCACTTCGCCACCGCTCCTCCTGAAGCTTCTGCTCGGCTTCCAGGACTCTGTCACTGCTTTCCTCCACCCTGACAGGTGAAAAAAAAAAGGGAGTTCAGCTCGTTTGTGTCATGTCTGTGTCAAGTCAGTCTTGGTGCTGAATCCTGCTTCTTCCTGCAGAGCTCCCAACAGAAGGGAAAGAACTTTCTGTGCATCTAAAGGTAGAAAATCCCAGTGAAATTGTATCAGATGACACCTTCTAAATAGGAAAAAGGGAATTAACTAAAGAATGCAGCTGGAAACAATGGGTTTGTTAATGGAGGTTGCTCAGATCCCTTAACTCTGGCTCCCTGTGTGAATTCACCCCTCAGATGAGCAGGAAAGCTGCAGATGGCTGAGGAGAGACCTTTTATTACAGGAATAATAAACTGCATTTTTTAGACACTCTGGGAAAGCTTGGAAGGAAAACAGTTTACAACAACTCAGCGTAACATTTACGTCAGTTATCTGAGAGGAAGAAAAGAAACTTGAGGTTGCTTTTAATAAACTTGGCCATTGGACACAGCCATGGATGGGAGAGGGTGGAAAAGAAACTGGTGGTGACAGCACAGAAGAGCAAATTGCCTCTCTCCATCCTGCATAACATCTCAGAAAATGAGCTGCAAAAATCTGATGTGCACCCACAGATGCTGCCAGTGGGGCAGTGACTGACACCAAGTGATTGCAAGGAGTTTAAAGCTAAAAAGAAACCCAAGTTGACTCACTGTGTTGGACTGAATAAGAGAATTTCCCTCCTGACCCCACGGGTGGAAGCTGGTTACTCTCTGAATCAAGAGACTTGATTAGTTTATTTCCCTCCTAGCTGGCATAACTAAAAAAAAAAATATTACTACTATAATAAAATTATATCACTGGCTTAAAAATGTAGCTACAGGCAAGACTTGGCCTCCTGTGGCAGTGAATTCCCAGGCTGGTGATGTGCTCTGAGACATTTTATTCCCCTCAGTGGTTTTGCATTCACTAAACTTTCATTTGACCCTGGTGTTCCTCTGGCAACCATTTTACACAAAAAGTGAAGGAAAAATGGCAAGATCTGTGGGGTTTTTTTATGGAATCATCTGCCAATAGGGATAATTGAAACTAAAATGCTGTAGGAAAATCCCACTCATAGCAATTCCCAGTGCTCTTCTCTTGATTTAAGCATTATCTGTGGTACCTGAGCTTTGTTACACCCCAGCAGTGGAGGCAAGAGGAGGAAAACCTGATTTTTTAAAACATATTCACGTTGAAATCTGACTGGTGCCACATTATCCTGAGGTCTTCCAAGAGTTATTGCACACAGCCTCACAAAATTTATGTTACCTGCTTGATAAATGTGTGATAACCGTGGAGCTGCTGAATCATCACTTTATGGCACATTTTACAAGCAACTGTGCATTTCATTGACTCTGTTTTTCATTATCCCATATTGGTGGTGGCCACACTTCAGTGACCACTCACAGCTCCATCCTCATCTGATTGCACAGCTCTATTAAAGTCCCTGGGCTTACAAACATGAAAAGGATTTTTCCCAGCATGTATTACCAGAATTTAGCTTTAAAAGCACCTTTTCCATGGCTCTAAAAGAAAAGTCTATTTTATCTGACTGTGATTAATCATGCAGGACAAAAGTTATACAAGTGAGAATGATAACGATGGTAAAATAAAGCAAGTAAGCAAACAGTGCTTATTGTATTGACAAGCACACAGATAAAAGTATATTTCCAGTATTGGAATACAGATTTGGGAATCAAATAACACATACTGGGGAAAAAAAGCCCAGTAGCTGAAAGGTGTAAAGAAAAAATTACTTTGCTTTCCCTTCCCTTCTAAAATGCAGCTGGCTTTTAACATCATCTCACATTGAATTGAATCATAGAAAATAAAATGAAAAAAAAAAAATCCCTGCAATGCCTCAGTTAAACCAGAATAAATTCATTTAGGAAAGGATACAGTGAAACTTAAAAAGAATGTGAAAAGCTTTGGAACAGAATATTAGAACTATAATTACAGTATTTACTACTGATGAACAGTATTGCTGCCTCAATAAGGCCGTGCACATATAAATACAGGAATCCTGGTTTTATCTAGGTGCAGCAAGCTGGAAGATGGCTCCATTTTTTCTGCCCTTTGTTCTAAAAGAATAATAAAAAGAATGAATCATCAGCCAGGCAGGGAAATTGAGCAGAAAAAAATTGAAAAGCCCCTATTTAAGGCAAGGATCGCGGCGTGTGATGTACTGTAGTGCACGTCCCAGACTTCTGCAGCATTCCCTGATCCCAGCACCCCACAAAGGATGCTGGTGGTGATGCCTTTTCTTGGTCTTAAAATCAAGAGCCAAACATGGTTAGAGGGGAAAAAGGGATTTTACCTTGGTATTTATTTTAAGGATCCTTGGTGCACCCTGTGCAGGTGGAGCATGCTGGAATGCACATCCAAATGCACACCCAAATGCACCCCTGTGAGCACCTCCAAAATGCACACCCACAATAGTTTAGGTATAAAATTATAGGTTTTACTAATTCATATATCTATCAAAGATTCCCCAATGAGAGGCTGAGTGAACCCCCCTCCCCGAGGAACTTTCCCCCCTGGACAGGCCTATCGCAGGTTACAAAATGTGTCCCAGAGAAGCCCTCGGTGTCTGAGGCTTCTGAGATGTTTGGTCTCCTGGCTGAAGGGAATATTGGCTCTGTGCTGGTTATCAAAGCTGAAGAATTAGAAGTGTGTGGGCTAAAAGGCCCTTAAGAATACATAAAAGTTATACAAAAGAGTATATAGAGGGGGTATATATAAAAAGCAAAACAGCATCATGGCATCAGTGGGATGAGGCTGTACCTTTTCTGCAGCACAGTCACCAGCTCCAGGAGCCTGTCCCTCTCCACTTCAGTAGCCTGGACCAGAGCCCTGTGCTCTCTGACCTCTGCCTGCAGCACTTCCCAGGGCCACTCAGCAAACCTGAGGAAAGCACAAGCACAGAGAGTCTGTTTCCCACTCCCTAAAGGAAAGAAATGAAACAAAGGCAGGGTTTGAGCAACACCTCAGACACACTTGTGTGGAGGTGAAGGCAGAACGCAGAGCCAGGCTCACTACCTCCCCCCAGCACCCATCTCTAGACTGCAATAAACAGAACAGAAACATTCGGGTGTAAAGTCACAGGGAACGTCACTGCAAAGCTGCTTCCAGGATGCTTCCCCTCCCCATCACCCCTGAAAACAAACTCCCACCTCTGATCAATTCATTATCCCTGGCTCTCCTCCCACTGCTACTGCCAAAGTAAAAGGAGATTGTATCTCCCAAGTGCTACACTAAACTATTAAATGCCCTGCTATTGATTTTCTCCCTCTGAAAGGCTTCAGGCAGCGCTTGCACAATGGCTGTTCTTGTGCCCAATAAGTGACGAAAGGAAGGGGCAGTTTTCCCATGTACCCCATTATTGTGTACTTCATTACTTCTCTGACCTCTCTGCATTCAGGAAGATTTCCAAAGCAAAATTGATTTGCTTTGGAACAAAAAAAAAGCAGGATAAATCTTGGTGGTTGGGAGTAAAAATGGAGAAGATTGGTGTGAAACAAGCAATCAATTCCAAAATTAAGAGAGAAATCAGATGTTAGAGCTCTCGGACAGCTTCAGGTAGGAAGGATGGTGCAAGAAGCTTTCACTACAGAAACAAGGCAGGCAGGACAAGGATTTCCAGCAGCTTGCAGAGCATGGCAGAGCACCTCCCTTGCTGACAATGAAGTTCCTATACCCACCTTCCAGGTGGGATGTTATCCCTGAGGAGGAAAGGCTCCGTGGCTGCCGACTCCACGAGCATGTGGCCCATCGAGGACACTGCCCTGGGGGGAGGAAAGCTTTGTGAGGGGCTCCACACAGGGCAGTCTTCCCAAAATTCCAGTCATTTCCCAATGTCTGTGTCTTGTAGGGAAGAGCTCCCTCACCTCACACCTTCACCCAGCACTGGGAGAGACAATCCCAGCTCTCTGCAGTTTGGTGGTGTTCCTATGTCACATTTTCATACCCAAATGAGCCTCTGCTCTGCAGTACAGTGCACAACTTGTATTTCCCAGTGCCCTTTAAAAATGTATTTTCCATAGTTTTCTGGAATATGCTTTGTGGAGACCCTCAGGAAGATCTGTCAGGTTCACTGTTGTAAGAGGAGGAGCCAGCTGATAACACTGGAGCATCACTTCCAGCCTGGATGGGTTTTATATGTAATGATATGTGTGCTTGGAACCCATTTGAGTGTGTGTTGGTTTGGGACATCCCATTTCAGTGTGTGCTTGTTTGGGACATCCCATTTCATTGTGTGTTTGTTTGGGACATCCCATTTCATTGTGCTTGTTTGGGACATCCCATTTTGGTGTGTGTTTGTTTCCTCAACATGAGTTCAGCTGCCCAAACCAAGCCCCTGCAGATTTACCCCACATTTCCTTGTCTTTAGGCTGTAGCTAACAAGAAGATAAAGCCATAATATTGTGGAAGAGGCAGAGGTGCCTTCTAGGCTAGGAGTGGTTAATCCTAAAATCAAGTTGAGGTTGATAATGACAGCCTTGGCCCAGTGTAAAAATGCAGATTTCTGCTCTGCCATCTCCAAGGGGTTTAGCACCTATTTATAGCGTTTTTCATTTCACCTTTTCTGAAGGGAAAAGATGATTCACTACAGTGGAAGAGAATTGAGAGTTCATCAGCATATTAAAGTTAATGGAAGGAGTGAGCCTTGCTGACCAGGTTATTAACAGCTCTCAGAGTTTTCAGGATCATTCATTGCCCACCTGACACGTCAGCTCTTTCCACGACAGAGCCCTTGGCCCTGTACACAAGCAATAATTTATGCATTGCACTTAGTGGTTTCCACAAAGCCATTACCCAGCTTTGGTTCCTGCTTACCATCAGCAGACATGTGAGGTAAGGAAAAAAAAAAAAGGGGATAAAATATAGGTTTGCTCCAGGAGAGCACAACAACTTCTGCAGAGTCAGAAGGGGGAGAGTAAAAGCAGTCAGAAGGGTGCAGAAATTTTCAAATTAAGGATGTTTTAACTCTAACTCAAAAACACAGAACAGGATTCTTCTTAAATTTTACAGTAATGTTCTACTAAGACTCAAGGATACTCAGCTGATTTTAAAGCCAAATTTGGTGTCCAAAGCAATGAGGTAGGAAATGACACAGAAGAGATCAGCTGTAACTTTAACTTGATGAAAAATTTCTGCCTTCCCCATAAGACCAGTCTCAAATCCTCACTGTCAATTAGACCATGAACTCTTTAGCAACAAACTCAGCAGCAATTGAACAGGAAAGGATATAACTTGCTGTGGTACCACGGTCCCTTTACAGAGCCACAGTGACCCAGAGTCACATCAGTGTAAACAGAAATCAGATTTATTGCTGCACTAAGATTAGTGTAATTTACACAGTCCTCAGCGAGGCTTTAAAAAGGATGTTTGTTAAGAACAAATGATGTGGTGTGTTTTCAACATTTCTGCACGTAAATCCCACTCAAAGAGCATTTATTGATTTAAATAATGCACCAGTTGATTCAGTGCTTACCTAAAATGGCACTTTGTATTAATTCCCCGCCCTGCTCACAGAAGTGTGCTCATTAGAAGCCCCGTGTCTCATCAGGGAAAAGGCTCCCAGGCACTTAAGCTGACCACATAAACATTATCTGAGCTGCAGGAGGAGAAATAGCTGCACTACCACCACGCCAAATCTAGTCATGTCTGCAACTCTGAACATCCTTCTCTGTTCCAGGACAAAAGTCCAAGAGATAATGTGATTAGAGATTCCCATAAACTGCAAACAGGCTGCCACAGCTGTTGGCACAAGGCACTTGTGGTTTGATGAAGCTCCCTGGGAAAACCAGGCTCCTGAATTACTCACAGCAACGTGAAATGGTGACATTCTGGTCTTCTTACCGGGCAGATTCTGTCCTTCCAGCCTCGCTGCTGCCTGCTCCCAGAGGTGCTCCTGAGTGCTCAGAGGGTGCTGGATAAGCAGCTCCTGACCAGTCCCATGGATGGGCAGGTTTCTTCTGCTAATGGTGGAGCAGGTTATAAAACCCATGACATAGTTCAGAGGAAAACAGCTGCACCAATGCCAAATCAGCAGCTTTTGATTATTGCTACAAGCAAGCTAGAACTTTTGATTTATAGGACCTCCTCGGAAGCTTTAATTTCTATCCGTTGCAGGATGAAAACAAAGCAGAAGTCAGTAAAAAGTGCAGATTATATGAAATCAGGGTGCACTAGAGAACCCCCAGTGCAGCACCATCACTGCCAGCACAGCTGGTTTGTGTCCCTAACCCAGGTTTGATCCTGGGTTCAGTGCTCCAGCCCCCATTCCTGAGGTACCTGGCAGATTCACAACCTCACCCTAATCCCAGGAGGGATTTGGATCAGTGGGAATGGAATTCCTAAATACTCTTAACAAATCCTGACTGTGGGACAGCAGCAGCTGGGTACCTGATGATGCTGGTCTGACACATTTTTTTGCTTCCCTCTCCCAGCAGCCAAGGGTGCTGAGCACCGAGAAGTTCCCAGAGCAGCCCCAAGCTCTGCTGTCAGTCAGTGACAGGCCTGACATGGGGCCACGTGTGGATGTGCTTGGTATTTCTGCTTAAACAGCCTGAAGTCATGCACAAAGGAACTGAGGAGTTACAGGAGAGAATTCCTGCTTTATCGTTCCATCAGGACAAACTGTCAGCAGGACAGGGATCACTGTCTGGAGGCAGCAACCATCTCAGATAATAAGGGACAAGGAAGTGGAAGAGCCGATCTAAAATGATTACCAAGTGTGCTCCTCTAATTAATTGGTTCTGCCTACCTGACGTGTGAGTTGCCCAATCTTCTCTTCGAGTTTTTTAACCTCTGTTTCTCGCTCAGCCACCAACTCCCTGAGCTGCTCTATCAGGGAGTTTTGTTTCTGAATTTCATTGCTCAAGTGCAGTCCCAAACTCTGCTGAGAATCCTTGTACTCATCGTCCTTCTGGCTCAGGCCCTTTAAGATCTCCTGCATCTGCTTCTGCTGGCTCTGGTAAAACAGAAACAGGTGACATCTTTATTTTGTACACAGTGATTGTTTTAACTCCTCCAAGACAAATATCCATGTAGGAATGGTAGGGCAAGCCCCTGCCCTGCCAAGCCCATTCCTTGGTGGGAGCACACCGGTGTCACCGGTGCCACTTTGGGAATTTGATTTGTCATGTTCACCTGAGCAATGGTCAGGTTCAATTTGCTGCCAGCTTTGCTGCTCAGTGTAGCAGAACACAGAGCAAGAAAGGCTGGCCTTTGACAAAGAAGTGACTTTTTTTCATAAGCTGAATGAAACTCAAGATTTCAATGTGCTTTTTGTGGAATTAGAACACGATCAGATCGTGTGGTAGTGATAGTAAAAGCTGAGGGTACTATGGGGTGACAGATATGAGGCCAGGCTGCTTCACCAGTGGGTTTTGGAGGTTTTTTCCCACACTGACAAATCTAATACCTGTCAGGCAGTTTGTTCTGTCAGGCCAACAACCTGCAAGTAAAGTGCTTCTGTGATAGAAGGGATAAAACAGATTAACCATCCCTTCCCAAATAAACCTGCATCTTTCTGTAATAATTTTAGTGGGAATACTCAGGAAAAATGACAAGTGTTCTTTGGCTCCCCTGATCTGCTGGTCAGCACCCACATTCCCCACAGTGCCTGGTGTGAGAGGGGTGAATACCAAGTAAGCTAAAACCTATCTGCAGCAGCAAGGAAATCTGAGTGGTTTGAAACCAGGGAGGAGCTGGATCAGGAAACACAGAACTAACCCTACCAAGAGGTGGCATATTCTCTAATATAATAATTGCTATTTTAATTGAGGAAGGCTGTTTAGAACCATGGCAGCAGCCATTTACTTTTTTCCTCAGCATCTTTGAGCCTTTGCTAAAACTCTTGGGTTTGAAGAGGCCAAATCCTCTCAGCTCCAGCTACTGCAAGTGAATGTGCACAGGGTTTAGTACTCATGGTTCAGCTTGTGTGTTTTGGGCCATGCAACAAAATAAATGGGAGTTTTGTTTGGGCTGTGCAACAAAATAAATGGAAGTTTTGTTACAAACAAAAGAATTCCTGCAGGACTGGAGGCAACCTAAGAAAAAAAATAAATCTACCAGTGGAGCTGAAAGCAGAACAAAGAATACAGGCCAGCACCTTGGGTCAGGACTGAAGCCCTTCCTCCACCTACTTCAACCCTTCTGCAAAATGTTTCTTCCAGTCCCTGCAGCTCAGAGCCACTTGACTGCAGCTGTCACAGCCAGTGCTGTCTCACAGCCCTTACACGACCTGATCCAAAAGGCAGAAGGACTTAAGCTGACAAGGAAACCTCTGGCTGTCACAGTGGGATTCATCAGGCTCCTGTTCACCCTAAGGCTGTGTGTGCCATGAAATGACATCGTGTTTTATCACCTATAGAAAGAGGGCTGAGCTGCAGGGGCTGGGACCAACAGGCACAGACTGTACCAGCAAGGTATCTACGAGCTCATCATCGTGTTTCCCTTTCTCCAGCAAGGTTCCAATCTGTTCCTTCAGCATCTTCACTTCTCCACACAGCATTTGGTTCCTGGCTTTGGAGGCGTCAAGTTTTTTTCTCAGTTCCTCGTGGCTCTTTTGGAGAGCGTTGTGTTGCCCGGTGAGTTTCTGCAGTGATGCAAAAGGAAAGGAGAGTTATAACTCATCACCAAGCCCCAGGTGCTGTGGTGAGCAAAAAGAAACACACATTACCTGGTAGAATCTGAAAAATGGGACTGGAATACACTATTATTCCTAAGGAAGTAGAAATTATAAATGCTACTTGCTGCCTGCTTGCCAGCAGCCTAAAAGGGTCTGTCTGCTCAGGAATCTGGGGGACTAGGCTGATTCTCCACTGCTCTGGATTCTGATTCTCCATTCTTCTGCTCAAATGGAGAAGCCCAGAGCCCTACAGACCCAGGAGGTGGGAGGGGATGTCTGCATTTGGGATGAAGAATGCACACCTGGCCAAGGGGCGAGAGGGAGACTAAGGAGTTTGGGTGCAGCTGCAGCAGGACTTGGCTGTGAAGTAGGGCAGAGCTTCCTGCAGCAGATCAGGTGGGTTTGTGAAATGGTTTTAGGGAGGGTGTGACACACCCTGAAGGCAGGACAAGTTATTACACACCCCACACACCCAAACAGGACTCTGTCAGTTCACAGGTTTTTACCTCCAAAGATTCTTTCTTTTCTTTTTCCAGGCTGCGAATCTTCAGCAAGTTCTTCTCTTGGACTGACAACTTCCTTGGACCAGCAAATGGCAGAAATCCCTCTTCCATCTCAAACAGTGAAGCTCTGATCTTGTTTTCACTCAATTTATGCTCCAGCTCTCTAACCTGTGGCACAATAATAACAACTCACCCAGAGTTTTACCAGGGGTACAATCCAAAGAGGACACAGCCAAAATCAGCTCAGATTATTTCTTGATATTAGCATGGTTAACTAACACAGAGCAGTGTCTGGTCTTTCAGATTTAAATTTAGATGCTAATAAACATGCAGATTTTAGGGCATCTGTGCAGGAAGGAGGTTTGATACCAGACCTCTGGGAGATCCAGGACACATGGGAGATCTGTGCTTTTCTGGAGCCACATGTGGAGGCCAGGCAGGCACTCCAGAGCATTTGGAATTGCTGCTGTGTGGAGCCAAGTGAACTCATCTTGTCAACTACTCACTGCAGGCTGCTTTCAGAGTCAGTGGAAGGAACTGGGCACTGCCTCAGCTCAGTTCCTCTGCCCTGTTTTGGAGGAACCTGCCTCACTTTTGATCCAGTGACTGGATTTACAAGACCCCCACCGACTACAGACGGGGCCTGAGGAGCCTGGCTCAGAGAGAAATCTCTCCTTTACAGCAGAGAACAGTAGGAACAGCGTTCAGATGAACCCCAGGCAGGGGATACAACAGAGGGAAATGGAATTTGCTCATGGGAAAGCAGAGGTTAACAATCTCAGTCAATCAGAGTGCAAAAAATCACAGGCTGATGGCATGCAATTAAACAGCAGAAAAATGGGAAAATTACGTGTCAAATTGCCTGAGAGAAGTTTTATTTAGATGCAGACAAAACTGCCTCCCTGCCTCCTGCTGACATTTCAGCTAAACTCTGCCCTTCAGAAGATTCAAGAGTTAAAGATTTTACTGGAGCTCCCGAGGGAACAACTTGAAAATCTTATCTGGCCTCAATTCTTCCCATCTGACTCCAAGCACCGAACAAAGGTGTCTAAGTCAGAGCACAGACACTGACAGGGCTCCTTCTGTTCTCAGTGGAGAGAGGCACCTTCAAAACACCCTGGGACTCGAATTAGGCTGCCACAGCTCTCCAAGGTCACTGAACTCCTTCCTTTGACACAGATGTGAAAGATTCCCAGCTGAAATACCAAAGCTTGCACTGCTGCAACAGAGTCATTAACACGGTCTGCACACGTCAACACAGAGATGGGAAGAATTAATGAAGAACTAACAGTACTTTTACCTTAAACTGAGGTGATATCTATACTTAGAAAGAGAATTCCAGCTGAACCATGCAGGGCTGTAACTCACTTTGGTTTGGAGAAGAAGAATCTGCTGAGCTCGCCCACGCCAGCTGCCAGAATGGGTCAAGAGATTTTGGATATTCACATCTTCCCCAACTTCATTGGCCAAAAGCTGGGAAAAAGGGATTAACATCAACAACAAGGCTTAAAAAGATGTGCTGGGGAGAGGGGAGGAAGAGCAGCTCTCTCTAACAGGGAACACAAGCATTTTCAATACACACAATTATTTATGATATAATGAATATTTACCCATAACTAACCAGGAACAAAATAGAGATATTGTCTTCATACACACCAGGAATTGAGCCAATCTCCCTTGCAAGATTCCGACACAGCTAAACTTAGTATGAAGAGCATTTAAATTATTTATAAAAAGGTCAGAGCAGAGTTCTATTTTTAGGACCATATCCTCTACTCTGATCTGCATTGCAGGTCTCCTACACGAAGTAGGGAAACCAAAGGAATCAGAGCACATAGTAACACTTAAATCCATCATGAATCAGAGGAAAAGGTTATTCTGGATGTCACTCCAACATTTAAACACATGCTTTAGTTCAAGGATGGCCTTTAATCCCCTTGATTCCCATGGGACTGAAACCTGCATTAAAAGTAAATACATAATTAAATGCATGGGAAAGGAGGAATGAAGCTGGATGTATGTCACAAACAGTTCTGCTGATCTGGGGGACTTGAAAACTCTAAAGGATTTGTGTCCACTGTACAATGGAAATGCTGGACACAGTGGGGGCAGAGCACGAGATCCGTGTGTCCATGGGCACAGCTCCAATTCCAACTCCTACCCTTGTGCCTTCCTTACCTCCCTGCTCCACTGGAATAGCTCATGGGGGCCAACCAAAGGCCAAAAGCCTCCCAGTTTCCCAAGACTGAACCAGTGGTACCTTCTGGGTCAGCTTCAGTTCCTGCTTCACAGACTGGAGCTGGTTCCGATATTCCGTCACTTTTAAGTTGGCTGTGTTCAATTTTTCTTGCAATGCTTTCACCTCTGGACTTTCAGCCTTTGAAGAGAGGAATGTACTTGGTGAGAAGAGAATCCTCAGGGAAAAACTGATTAAGATCCATGGATCCATCAGGACCACAGAATGATTTTTTCCTAATTTTTGGGGCATGGAGGAGGTACAGGGGAATTTGGTGCCAGAACTGGTGACAGGGCTATATCCTTGTCATACAAAGGAGAGAGCTCAGTACCAGCTGCTGATTTCCTCATTTCAGTTACATTTCCTACCAAGTTTCCTTCCAGCATTTTCAGAGTTGATTCCTTGATTCCTGCAGTGTCACCACCAAGGGACTGGATTTTTTGTGCAGCTGCCTGTAGCTGGAAAAGAACCCCACTGTTAGTGTAGAAAGGGTGCAGAGAACAGCATCCCTCCATGGAGTACTAATTAGCAAAAAAGTATAACTTTGGATGTTTATTTACCCTAAAAAAACCCCACCAAACCTAATTTTCCCTTCCGTTGAAACACAGTCAGTAGGAAAACATAATTTTTTTTTTTTCCTGAAATGCTTCCCAAAGAACCATGTCTTATTCTACTGTGCAATAACTTCAGAAGATGTCTCTGACTTGCTGAGATGGGATCAGATGTAAAGTATGGAAACTTCTGAGACATTTTATCACCAAAAGTGCCTAAAATTAATGTTGGTATACATAAATACAAATCCTGTCCAGCCCAGGATATTTCATAAAAAGCAAATAGTTCTACTCACTGGAGGAATATAAAAGGAGAAATGACTACCTGACACCCTAAAAATGAGATTCAATGGTGTTAAGGCTCTTTTTCTTTAGCTGGGAGCTCTAAAGTAGCATTTTTTAACCCATGAAGAATAAAGACTGTCTCCTCTTGCTTGCCACAGCAAAGGAGTACAGACATAAAACCCCTCCTGCTCTAAATCATGCTCTCTGTTGCTGTTGCAAAGATTTCTAAATGGATGAGAGTGCAGGAATTTGGGGCTGGAAAGGCCAGGGAGTGTTGCTTTAAAGGCTTGGGACTTCATTCTTTGAGGTGGGTGGAAAATCTTGATTATTTGCCTGAACTAAAGAAAGCTCTGAGGAAGAGCTCCTTCATTAAAGGGGCATCTGGGGAAAAACTAACTCAGAGCCAGCTCTGATTTCACCCCTTTTCATGGGTTAGGGCCACTCTTTCTACCCAGTTCATAAAGTTCTGTGGTCCACGGACTGAGAATGAGGAATTTCAGCTGGAGCTGGCAGCTGCTGGCCCAGGTTCTAAGGAAATTTCCTGCAAACATCCCTTTGCTTACATGGCCCACCCTTTGCCAAGTGATTGTTCAGTGGCCACGCCTTCCATTCTGTTTGGGGGGACATAATCACGTTAAAGCACTCATGATTTACAGATTTTTCAGTTTCCATGCAAGCAAAGAGCTAAAAATATAGAAAATAACAGTGTTTTCCTATCTACCACTCCACATGTTTGATAGGTACCTCCTAGTGTTAAACATTGCTTTCATTTTACACATCATTTACATCTTCATCTTCTTCCTGAAATGGCTGTGCTCCTTTCTTTTTTGGGTCAAAATCTGAGAATCTTTCAGGTTTCTGTTTGAATAATGGTCATTACACTTGTGCAGTAGGGGAGTAGAACCAAGCTGATCTTCCTTAAATTATTCATGAATTGCTCCACTGCTTGTGTGATTTTGTAGGTCCCAAACTACACCTGATACTTCTTTGCCAACCTGCCAACTGTTTGACAAGACCCCTCTGACCAGAACACCGTGGATTTATGCAGGAGTTCTCCAAAATTTAATTTAATCTGTGACTTCTTGATCTTTCAGGTAGCTGGGGTGCAATTCAGGTAGATGCATGGCTCATGATAATAACTGATGGTGAAAGCCTGAGTCAGAATGCATTTGTCAGCATTATTGATTCATTTAATTGGTGTCTTCTAAGAAAGCAAAGTTCAGGAAAAAAATTTAAAATTATTAAAAAAAATCACCAATACTATGTAAGGCAGAGGAGCAGTAGCCAAAGGACAAAGCAAATATTGACATCAGGACATCTAATTTTCAGTTCAGCAGCCATCTGAGTAAAATTACTTCTGTGAAAGGTTGGCAAAACATCGTAGTAAACCAGAAAATTTAATCTGCCTGAGTGAAGATTTGCTGTCTCACCATGATATAGTTTGGTGTTGTCTCAGTTCTGTAAGTACTTATTCCAGAAAACACCTTTCATTATGGGGATGACAAAAGCTTAGAAGAATAAAGAACTAATTACTGACTGGTATTAACGAGGTGGGAATGTAAGACACAAATGTGTGAAATTTCCTCCTTCTCCTCACAAAAAATAAATAATAAGAGAAATGTCATTGCCAGACTGGTAGAAAAGTCCCTGTGCTTCTACAGATGAACATTCCTAATTGCTGTTTCATAAATCCTTGGCTCATTATAACTTAGGGATGTCCTTTCCCAACTCCTCCTGTCTGCAGAGGTGGAACAGCTGAGGGAACACATCGTGGACACAAATGACCACAATCCAAAGTAAACACAGATTTAAGAGCAAATTCAACGTGGGAACACGAATCAAACCCATTTTCTATCCCAAAGGCTGGATTTCCACGTTTTAGGGTGCAAAAAGAGAACAAGAAAAACGCCTCACTTCTCTCTCCAGCTCCTTGACTTTGTGATTCAGCTGCTTCACTCTGGCCCTCTCACTCTCAGCCTCAGCAGTCACCTCCCGGTTCTTTTTGGCCAACTCAACAATTTTAGTGGCTGCCACATCTCCAGCTAAACCAGACACGCCTGCAAAGAACACATAAAAGCAGAGGACACATCTTAGAGGCAGGATCCAGAAGAGATGATGCTTTTGTTCTCTGTCACAATGGACTTTTATTGTCCCATCCCTTCCTCTCAGAGCTGTGCCAGGCACTTCAATGAACAAGAGGGGGAAGAGATGTCAGAGGTGCCAGCTGGAGGGGTTGGTCCTTTGATCCAGCAGCTCACCACGGCCACATTTCACACTGCAGCAACAGCCACGTGTCACAAGGCCACAACAGTGGTCGTAGCATCATTATTACCTAGAGAGGGCAGCGGTGTTTTCTGTCACTGCTGCTTAGGAACAAGATTTTTTGGTGTTATCACTGAAAAAGGTGATACTCTGCCTTGCCTGGTTGTTTACTGTTGGAGGAGCTGCTGGAACAGAGGTGTGAACGTTTCTAGACATCTGTCCTCAAAGGTCAAGCACAATATCACAGCTGGGTCCTGGACAAGGTCCAGGAAATGTCATTGTGCCTATTTATAACTCCCTTGGGATTGCACAGGGAACTTTACTGGATGACTCTTTTAATTGCTCTTTTAATTGCTCTTTTAAGCAGCCACGTCATGGCTCCCTCATCAGGGAGGGTTTGATTAGTGCCACAAACAAAGCAAACCCCAGGCCTGGCTGTTGTGTCACCTGGCTCTGGTTAACATCACCCAGGTGAAGGAAAGCTCCTGTACAAGTACAAAATCAATATCATGGCAAACAAAGTCCACTAAAACCTCCAGCTCATCAAGGAACATGAGCCTGCTACCACAAACCCTTGGTGGGGAGTGTGAAGACTGAACTTGGCTGCTGTCATTCCTCTTAACTCTTCCACCCTCCTTCAGAGCTCTGCAGTAATCACTTTTCTCTGATATTCAGGAACTGGGGTGAGGTGAAGGGTGACAGATCACTCACAAGTGAGTGCTGAGTCCCAACGAACCCCAGAGACATTAATGGGGTTGTATAAAATACAGCTGAGAACAGAATTTGTTCCTACACCACTCTTAAAAAAACTTAAAAGAGCTTTAAACTTTAAAACTTTAAAAAACTTATGTAAAGAACATAATTTATTGTTCTAAAAGCATTTATTTAAAAGCACTTCAAACCAATTCATAATTTTTAAAAGTATTTCTACTGTTCTTACTCCTTTTTGAGGTTTGTGTTTCCCCTCTCACCTAGGAGCTACTTTTACCTCAGTTTTCAGGATAAATAATGGCTGCTGAGGATCACAGTAAATACTAAACTTACCAAAGCCAGGCTGGTGCTTCCATGTTAAATTGATGGTCTTCAAATGCACTGCACACACTCAACCAAAGCTTTTCACTCCCAAGCAATGCAAACAGGGAAAACAGAGGCAGGGGACTGGCATCAGCCAGAGAAACTGCAACAGCACATCTGGCTCCTGGTCCTGACCAGGAAGAGTTTATCACCTCTCCTACAGACAAATTACAGCTAGTTTTTAAGAATTAAGGTGTAATTTAATGTTGTTTAGTTCTGTTTGTTGCTGCTTTTCCCCTTTCTCTTCAAGCCTGGTCATCACTGCTGTCCTGACCAACAGTGGCACCCAGTGGAGGAGGTGCAGCCTGCACAGTTCGGATTTCAAAGGACACCAAAGTCACTTTAGGAGCTGGATTTTGCATTCATCCAGCATCCTGCTTGTGCCCTGCTCAGGCCAAAAAAAAAAAAAAAAAGACACTCTACATAGCAGAGAAAGCTGCAACACAGCTTAACAAAGATTTCCAAAACATGATTTCTATGAAACATCGTTATTTTTACGCCAATAATAGCAAGTTCACAGTTCTGTGAGGAACAGAGATCACTGTGCACCCTAAAAGAGCACTGCTCTTTTCAGGGACATTTTTTTGTCATCACCAAGCAAACAAACATGGTGAGAATACAAAGTTGCTGTGTTTACCAGACAGAGCCAACCTCTCCTCCTGCACTCTCTTCTGGAGTTGCTTTATTTCAAAGTCTTTCTCTGACACCAGTTTGTAGAGTCTGCAGTTCTCATCCCAGACCTCTCGGAGCTGGTCCTGCAGCTGCTCATTCTCAGTCTCAAGGACACTGGGAAAAAAAATAAACCATAATTGCAAATAATGTACAAATAGATGCTCCTAGAAATAAAATAATGAAACAACTGCACAATAGATGGGCTCAGCTTACCAGGAGTGAGTTTACTGAATTAGGCAGAATATCCTAAACCTCAGATAAGAACACAAGCTGATTATCTGATCTATTCAGTTAACTTCTTCTTTAAAAAAACTCTGCACTTTCTTGAGCTGTGTGGGGCAAAACATCACAGAACAAGTGTTTTGAGGTTACCAGATAGTGTCATCTCAGTCTTACTTACCTGGTTCTTCAGAGCAAATCAGGCAGCATTCAGCATGTGGGACATTCAGGCTTTCATTTCTATAGGTTTGACAAAGCCCAGAGCAGCCAACAGAGCATTGACTGCAAAGCTGCCCCTGGGGTCCTTTAAAAATGAATGGTTTAGAGCAATTCATAAATGACCAATTTCCTGTGTCCTCAGCTGATTCTCTTGGAACCCTGTGAGCATCAGTTTGTATTGTTAATGGTGATTTCTGGAATTCATTTAGAAATAGAGAATATCAAAAAAGGGCCTCTGAATGGGAAGAAATAGCCCTGCTTCTCCCATTCTTCAGTACATGTAGTAACATTTAAAGGTTTCATCTCTCCAAGATGTCCAGAGAATTAATAACTTTAATCTCTTTACTGCCCTTATGTGCTGGCTCTTCCAAATAAAAATTCCAGGAGCTGTGGCCCCAAGGGCTCGATTCAGTTGTGGGAGTTCAGAATCATCTGAGCTCCCTGATAGGGGTTCCTTGAGAAAACTTGGGAATCAATACAATTACCCACACCCAGGTGCCATTTGGGCTGCCCACCTGACCCCAGCTGCTGCTGGCGGAAGATGCAGGTCTCCTGTGCCCTGTGATTCCCATGGGGAAGTTCCTGATACCTTGCAGCATCTCAGGTATCATCAGACACCTAAATCAGCTGGATGAATTGACTCCTGGATTCTTATTTTCTACAGGGTAACCCTAAATATTTACATTTTGGAGATCTGATTTGGGTAAAGTACAGTTGTTACCTGTAGACACAACCACAGCCAAGTCAGATATCTCAATAATCATCTCAATTTTTTTTTATTCACAACTTTAGCAAGCTTTTAGCACCCATTGGACCTCAGAGCTTCTAAATGCACCCTCCATCTGCCCACATCAGAATAAATGACTCCTTAAAGCACTGCCATAAACAGCACAGCCAGTTTAGGAGGGGATTCACAATGCATAATTAAGAAACGCACTTGTGATCAAAGCTGGAAATCAAAGGGAGATCAAAGGCAGCTGTTTACAAAGGAGAAGAAAGCAAGGAGCAATGTGAGCAGAGGAGAGGCAGAACTGAGTTATTCCCACATGAACCACTCAGAGAAGTGAGCAACAGAACTCAGATCCAATTAGAGACACTTGAACCAGAAGATTTTGAACAGCTGAGGGATTAACATGGAAAAAAGGTTCTAAGCTCTCAACACACCTGAGCAGTGAAGTCTTCTCAGAGCTGGAGTCCAAGTCTTGAGGGAAAGCACTTGGAGGAGGATGGACAGAAATCCCAACTGCACAGAGCTGGAGTCTCCTCTGAGGAGCTTCCCACTCCATCTCAGAGTGACTCTCCCTGTTACAGAGGCAGCAGATCCACCCCAGTGCCTCAGCTACAGAAAACGAGCCAAAAGAAACAAACTGCAAAAGGTGCCCCTTTTCACCCTCCTTCAAGGAATCAGAGCCAGGTGGAGCTCACGAGCAGGGCTCTGCCTGGAATTCAGGTGGTTTCCCAAATTGCTTGCCCTGTTCAGGCCAAAAAAAAGTAAGGAATTTAACTTCTGTCAAATTGTGACTTTCTCAACTCTTGTCACAGATTCTCCACGTGGTGGGGAGAGTCATTTAAATACATTCAAGTACACCAAACAGAGAAGGGAGGATAAAATTACAGAGAGAACACAACAGGGAGGCAGAAATATCCGCTAAACACTTGCCTAAACAAGATTTGGGAGTTGGATGGGAGGAAGGAAAAAAGAATTCCCAAGGCTCGGAGGAAGGGAGACTTCCGAGAGGAGGAATGTTTTCCAAGGGCTGCTATAAACAACAGTGACAAGCTGAAATCCCTGCCACTGCAGGCCATATGGAGTCCTGTGATCCTGGAACAACCCTGTGATGTGTTGTCATGGGAATACTGCAGAGAACATCCTGGTGAATCCCTTCCAGAAACAAATCCTGCCTGGATTGGATCACTCACAACCACTCCTCTGCAGAATGGACACAAGCAAAGGGCAATCCAGATAAATCTGCTACACCTGCCCTGTCAAATGGGGACTTTTGACAGTCAGTGACACAGGAACAGAGGTAAATAACAACTCTGGGATTAGTCAGGCCTAAAGTACTGAACTCTAAATAGCAGACAACTGCTGGGCTTTCCTGTACTCTGCACACTGCCCATGATGTGCCCTGGGAGCACCTAAACCCCTCTCCTCCACCAAACAGCTGAACTATGGCAATCAGCCTCCCAGAAGTTTTCAAAAAAATCAGATTTCCATCACAATCTTCTACAGATTATCAGAACAAAATGTTGAAGGCAAGAGGACAGCTGGCAGAGGTCAGATCAGGAGCTTAACTTGGCAAATCAGACAGCTCTGCTGAGGCACCAGCGTGTGAAGGAATTTCTTCACCTGGCTTCACCACAACCACAGAGCAAAGCCCTGACCAGGCAGCACTGCAGACATCTGTGGGATGTGCCCAACCTCAGACCTGTTCTAGTTAGGGAAAGAACTATTAATTAGGTCAGAAGGAAAGGCTGACTATATCCTGGGAGGAAGAGAAATTATCTGAGCTGGGGCTTCAAATCTCTGCTCCAGCACTCAGCTCAAAAGGAAAAACAAGATTAGGGGAGATCCACAGCAAAATGCCCAATGTCCTGGTATTCTTGTGATCCACTAAATCAGGATATATTGCAAGGAAGGGCCAGGGAACACTCTTCTGCACTGCAGGCTTGTGGCTTGCTCCCAGTGGCTGCTTTGCCTCTATCCATCCTTGGAAATTTTTCCATGTAGGGAACCTGTTTGCTTAAGGCTGGGCAGGAACTAACCAACAGTTCAGAGGGATGCCAGTGATCCCAAAAGGCTGGATTTTGTCAGGTAGTAGCTGGCTGCCCCTCACATGTCACCCTCAACCCTTCTGTCCTCGCACCCTTCATTTGTAAAACACCGATAATAAAGAGCACAGCACAATGCCCTGAGGATAATTAGGGACAGGGAGAATCTCCTAAGGTTACTGAAAGCCCAGTGGGTGAAGACAGAAAGTGCCCTGCCAGCTTAATAATCTTGAGTTTCATGAGATCATAAGCAAAATGTACTCCAGTGACTTCCTGAAGGAATGGTGCTGCCACAGTTTTACCTTTTGCCAGCATCTTCATTTACAGGGGGTCCTATTTTAAACAGGTTTAGATCATTCAGGGCTCTTAAAGTCTCCCTTGTGCTGCCAGTGTCCTTCTGACTGTCCTGCTTTTCCTTCTTCCTCTCCATCACGTTTTGCAGCCGCCTCCGCTGTTGCTCCTGATAAGCCTTAAACTGGCTTTTGAAATCCTCATCCACTTTTATGTCGGGCTCCATTGTTTACTAAAAGCACAACAAGAGGAAAATAAAAAGTGACAGAGAGCAGGGATCAGCACAGCTCTGAAAAACATCCCCTTGTGGCAGCTGCTCTGCAGCTTTTCCTCCCCGACCTCTGCCCAGTCTCCCACCACCTTCTCCTCCTCCTCCTCCTCCTCCTCTCCAGCCCCGGGGCCTCCCTTCAAGTGCCTTTTTCCATAAATGGCTTTTAAACAGCCCTTAAAAAAAAAAAAAAAAGGTTGTCGGGTCTTTTTCACTCCAGAATCCAAAAAGCAACGTTTCAGAATGTTCTTAAAGAGATCTGTTTAAATAAACATTTTAACAGAGGAGCAGGCTGGGGCCAAATCCAAGAGAATGTGGCAGCCACGTTGCACTGGCTAAAGGGAGCACGGAGTGTTTGGGACCATCCAAGCTCCCTGCCCACGTCCAGGAAAGGTGCAAATCCCCCCATTTTTGGGTTAATGAGGGATTGACAGAGGGAAAAAAAATATTTTTTTTTTCCTTATGCTCCCTTTGGGCAAGGCAAGAGTGTGGCTCACACCTTTCCTCCAAATTTCTAATCACTGAGTGATAACGTTAAATAACTAAATAATAATACATTCATTGTTAAATATATTTAATTATAAAAATATCTTATTAATAGCTATTTTTAAACAATAATATTGCTACCCAAACCTTTTCTTAGGATGACTAAAGACAGTTTTCTGACAAATTCCAGCCCCTTTCTCCTTCTGTTTGACATTTATAGTCAGCAAAAAAGCCCTACTGCACCTTTGGTCTAGGAAAACCAATGTGTAAATCCTTCCAAAGGCACGCCCTGCACTGAGTAATTAACACAGGCCCTTTCCCTCACTGAGAG
Source organism: Aleadryas rufinucha (assembly GCA_013397815.1). Taxonomy (NCBI): domain Eukaryota; kingdom Metazoa; phylum Chordata; class Aves; order Passeriformes; genus Aleadryas; species Aleadryas rufinucha. The sequence goes on from VZTH01013959.1 coordinate 83,836, forward strand.
AAATCCAATTATCCTGATTAATGCACCAAAATGCAGCGTGTCCCTTTGTGCCTGTGTGTACCTTATGGGCAGAGACTCACCTGGACAAGGTGCACTGAGGATTGACAAGGGCAAAGAGCAGAGTCTGGTGCCTGTGCCCAGCCCACAGGGCTCTGGGCATGAGGGATCAAAGAATTACTGAATCACCGAGGTTGGAAAATTAATTTTAATCGATTAAAGTTGATTCTGAGATTTGGGAGAAACCTATAGAGATAAGGAGTCCATTCCATTTACTTAAGGAAACTTCACAGGAAATTTAATAGACAGGCCTTCTGGTTTCAGTTACCTTTGGGTTGATAATTGAATTTATAATTAGGTTGGACCTCGCTAAATTTGATAGGTTTAGCCACTGACCTTAAAGACAGCAAAGATAAGCAAGAACATCTTCAAACAGCAGTTGTCTCTGTTCTGAAAATATCCTAGAATTCTTAGTAGAGTAACTATTTTAGGCCTGAAATTACCTTTATCATTTTCCTCCGAGTTTTCTTCATTTAGACTGCATTACTGATTGATTAATCTACTAATTGATTATTTATTTTACTTATCTGTAGGCCAGAAATGTGCACAGAACTCGAGGTACAGCTCCATCATTCAATGCTACAATGGAAAAGCCCTGAAAGATCCTCGAGTCCAACCATTAACCCACCACCAAACTTTGTCCCCAAGTGCCACTTCCATGTGGGATTTGAACACTTCCAGGGACGGTGATTCCAACACTTCCCTGGGCAGCCTCGCTGGTTCCAATGCCCGACCACCCTTTGGGTGCAGAAATATTCCCGAATATCTCATCTAAACCATCGCTGGCTCCAGCCAGGAGGGTTGGAGGGCTCCAGGGCAGGGCCAGGTGACAGAGGTGACACAAGAACTCATCCAGGTAGCTTTGGAAAGTCTCCGGAGAGGGAGACTCCACGCCCTCCCTGGCCAGCCCTTTCCACCGCCCTCAACGTAAAGAATTTCTTGCTCGTTTTAAGGCGGAAATTCTCGTGTTTCCGTTTATAAATTTTACGTGCCAACCTGCAACTGTAATTTCCATCCTCCCGCCTCGCCCTGTGACCTGCCAGGACCTGCCCGGTCCTGGCAGCCCCGCGCTGTTCCCCCCATCCACGGGAACTCCTGCCCGCGCTTCCCGCACCTCCCCCGGCCTACCCGAACCGCCTTCCCGAGGGCACCGGGAGGGTCCCCCCCATCGGCTGTCCCCGTTCGCGGCTGGGCAGCGGCGGGACCGGAGATGCGGGACCGGAGGTGCGGCCCCGGCTCCCGCTCCGGGCCCGACGCGGTGCCCATGGCAACGGGAGCGCGCGCGCGCGCCCGTCCCCTCAGCGCAGCCGCCATGATGGCTCCCCCCGCACCGCTCCCGTCACCGCCATCCCCGCAACTCCCGCTCCAATCCCGGCCCCTCTGGGCCACGGCAGCGGCTCCTTCTCCTCCATTCTCTGTGGTAAGCACAGGAATAGGCGTCGGTGCCCCTCGCCGTCTCCATCCCTGTGGGTGCAACCAAGGACAGCGGGGAATCCAGCTGGGAATCAACGAGAGCACCGCCTGGGAATTCCCTTTCCAGGAGCGCCCGCACCCTCCTCAGGTGATTTTTATTCAGCTAGAGCAGCTCACGCCATCCCTCTGCAATGGGATGGGAGTCCCCTCCCAGCAAATCCATAGGCAAACAGTTGTTACCTCCACTGCTCGCTTTTATTTGTATTTTATCTCCCCCTGCTCTGTACAACAGGTCACAGACAGGTGCAGTTTGTACCTTGTGGTATCTGTAACATCCGAGGCTGTCACCGTGGAATGTCAGCTAACAGGAGAAAATGTGCTTTTTTAGAAATTGGCTTTTATTTTCATGACTGCTGTTGGAGGTACAAGGGGGTCGAACATAAAACAGCTCACGGAGTAGGGTTTTAATACCTCAAGGGTGATGGGGGGGGCTTTTCAGATTTAAGTGGTTTTAAATTTTCTGTGGGGGAACAATACTGCAGAAATCAGCTAGATTATTCACTTTAAAAGCATTAAAACACCAAATTAAAGTTTAGTTTTCACAATATGTATTTTAAATGTTACATTTAAATGTTACTCAGAAGAACACCGTAAATAAAGTTACAAAATATCATAATCCAAGGGTCTGATATAGCAAAAAGAGGGAAGCCTGTGTCTCCGTTAACAATGAATAAATATAACATTTAAATAGCTGCAACATACTTATCTCATGCCTTAAATAAAAAAAATAGATGTTTATATATCTCTCTCATCATTTATAAGTCATTTAGTTCTACTGGAAGCTTCTAAATTACAAAGTTGGAGGCAGAGGATAGAAAATGACAGCAAGGCGTTCCTGACATTCCCTGACAGAAGCCAGTTCAGACATCGTGGTTTTGGGCAGCAACAGCAAAAGAAATCACCAGTTTTAGGACAGAGTTGAAGGGGAGGATAAAGGGATTGCACTCCACTATATTCCCTAAAAACTGGGATGTGGTGGTGTCACTCAGAGAGAGAGCCAGACCCCAATACCCGCTCCCCCAGTGCACATTCTGAGGCTGCCAGGTTCAGCACAGTGTACCATACACAAAATAGAACAATTCTCTAATGCCATGTATTATTTGTTTTCCTCAAGAACCCCTCGGTAGGAGGCTGGGAGCTGCAGTGCACAGGCCACCAACCAGGACAGGGATTTCAGACAGCTTCCCACTATTCCTTGGGTTTCACCATGTATTCCCGGAACATGGAATACAGCACGCCTGCAAGACAGATAAAAAAAGCACAATTAAAGAACTGTGTTAAATAAGAAATAATGGGTTTAAAAATCTGAACAGTAAGAGATGTTCTCAGCAAGACAGAACTTCCCTTCCTCCTCAGCTGTACTTTTTAATGGCAGTGATGAACAATACAAAATTCTTCATATACAGAGAAACTGGGTATGAAAATACACCATCTATGAAAATGCAGATCCTGAGCTAATTCTAGTTGATTTTGTGGCCAAAGTCAAGCTTTTCTGTTGTTCCTGCTGGGAATACAGTATGGACAAAGAGTGTTTCATGGGACATACATTTACACACAGATGAGACCTGGGATATAACATTCAGAGACACAATTCCAGTCCTGAAAAAATATATATATACACATATAAAAATATAGAATACCATGGTCTACACACACTGTAGATCTTCCAATGCATTAAATTCAGAAACAGCAATATAGTTACAAATTAATGTCAGATGAATGCCTTCTTTTTCTGGCCTCTAAGTAGCAGAGATGCAGAACCTCGCATTCCATGTCTAGACATAATCAAAACTGCTACTCTGAAATTAAATACTAAAGTACATAAAATCAGATTACTCCAGAAAGGCTGATCAAGCACCAGGAAGGACCACAAACATCCTGAAACAAACATTCTGGACACTTCCATCCCGAGGCCATGCCATGCACACTGCATTATCCACTGGGAGAGATGCAAGAGGCTCTCCACGGGCTGCCACTCCCAAGGACAGCTCCCATTCCATACGTACCACACGTCAGGGCTCCCACAGCAAAGCCCTGCGCTGCCACGCGCATGTGGATCAGGTGAAGGGACATTTTCATGTCACCTCTGTGCTTCAGCTTGTACAGCCCGTAGCCAACCACGGCGGCGAAGCCGGCCATCCCTGCAAGGCAAGGAGAGCATCCCTCTGAGTGGAGATCTGGGGCACTGGGAGGAGTGAAGGGACCCACCTAAACAAAGCAGCTTGCGAATCGCTGAGCTGTTTAGGTTGGGAAAGACCCTTAAGGTCATTGAGTCCAACCATTCCCCCACAACTGGCAAGGCCACCACGACACCGTGTCCCCAGGTGTCACATCTATACAGTTTTTCAATCCCTACATGGATGGTGACTCCACCACTGCCCTGGGCAGCCCTTTCCTTGAAGAAATTTTTCCTAATATCCAGTCTAAACCTCCCCCGGCACAACTTGAGGCCATTCTCTCTCATCCTAAAATCAGCCTGTTTTGGTCTAATCCCTCTGGTTTTGTGTAGTGGTAAATGCTGGCCCATCTCCTGGTTTCACCCCAGTGCCACCTCGCTCAATGAACAAGCGCAGGGAAGAGCAAGACATTTCCACCAGCATTAAAATGCCAAAGGAGCAGCTCAAGGTGTCAGAATTCCCTGGATATTTTTCAGGCAGAACCAGGGCTCCTCACACCCCCTTTCCTGGATGGACACTCACACCCAAGACCCCAGCTCGGCTGCTGCTTGGACTCTCAGCATGTGGATGCTCCCTGATGTATCCACTGGCCTGCTGCAGTTGCTATTTTGGGTGTTGTCACATTTGGCCAGGTGCCACCAGGGCAGGACAAGTCACATGTTATTGTCCCCAGGCTGTGAGAAGGGAGGCTCTGCCAGGTCTCTTTCCCAGGGCCAGAACTCACTACTAGTCCTTCAGCAGAGCAAATAGCCCCAGCTTTGCCAGCTCCAACACTGATGCTCTCTCAGAACACACAGCAGCAATGCACAAACTTTTCCAATTCCATCCATTTGACTCCATTTTTAGGATTATCTGCACAGCTCAAAGGTGGCTGCCAAGTTTTAAGTGCTGTGTGCATTTTACTGAGCAGAGCGCAGGCAGTTTTGTATCCCTGAGGCGGAGCATTACCAGTGCCACCAGGAAGCTGTTAACACTTAATTCCTGTGGCACCTTCATTAAATACCAATTAAGAGTTTTAGGGCCTTCAACCCAGCTCTGACACAGGTCAAAGGTGAGTTCTGCCAATCTGCTCCGGGGAACTGGAACTCGTGGAGTTCACGGAACTCCTGAGGCAAGGTGGAGACAAAGTCCTGTGACCACGGAACCAGTGACGGAAATCTGCTGGCAAACGCTTGGAACAGCTCACCCCGAGCGACCCCACTGCTCTCCATTTAAGGTGGCTGGAAGTCAAAACGTGTCTGGTGTCAGACAAAAGCTGATCCCTGCTCCCCTCAGAAGCTTTTTGGGAGTCTCAGCAGAGAGGCTGTGAACTTCAACCACTTCCTCAAGCTGGGTAACATAAAAGTTACTAAAAAAATGCATTTTGAAGTAAGTCATGGCAGCAGAGGGCTGAAACATTTACCAGACAGGCTGTAATTTAAATCCTTCTGGTTTGTATTTTGATAGCTTTTAAGTCACTTTGTAGTGGTCACATAATTCTCAGGAACTGTGCTCCAGAGCAGCTGCACAACACACTCCTTAACCACCTGACAGCATCACCTTAACATGTTTTCTAGCCTCACCTAAAAAGCCTTGCAGGGTTTGTTGGTTTGGGGCTTTTTCTTATACTTGTAGGTTCTGAGGTTTTTTATTTAAGGTAACAGACCTCATTAATTTCCCTCTTTCTTGTAGGACAAATATTATGGGGAAGTAATTTCTAAGTGATTTCCTGTTCAGAGAAAAAAGGTGACCAGTGATGGTGCTTGCCACATCAATTGTGCAAACACATTTCTCCATTTTTGAACTCACCGATGGGCACAAATGGCGTCTCCTTAAATTTTCGTATCAGCTTCGAGGTCTGGCTGGTCTCCGCCTCATACTCAGAGAAAACGGGCTCCTGGCTGGGTGACATGGTGGCTGTGAAGACAAAGAGCCTCCCTTCAGGTTTTGGAAACTCTAAATCAAGAGAATCTTTAGGAAAAGAAAATCCCTTGTGTATTCCACCAGTCACAAATATCCAGGTAGTGAGATATAAGAACAGGAGCCATGGACAGATGGTTTCATTCAAGCGAAGCCTTGGGAAGCAGGATTGGTGCTTACCAGGAGAGATAAGAACCGGTACAAAACCAAATAAAGTAGGAAAGCAACAAATTTCTGCCATCTGTTTTCACACCATTACACATCCCAGTGCCCTCCTCACGCTCACAGGCGGCCACAGAAAGCTTTGGTCACTGCCTGCCTTTCCTTTTAGGAATTCCATGCCTCACCACTCTGCTTGGCTTTCGCAGGCTGGTCCTTTATGGCAGTTCTGACCTCAGCAAAGTTCACTTCTCTCCTCTCATTCCCTGCCAAGAGCAGCAGCCACAGCATTCGGGTTGGGAAGCACAAGCCACTGCACAAGGTCAGCCCTACCTGGCAGCCCCCAGTCACTACAGCCCATCTCACCTCAACACAATTCCAAATTCCTGATGGAGAACACAAGGATGGAAAACAGCCACTGCTGAGGAGCTGGAGCAAGTCCTGAAGCCCTCAATAGGTGCAGACTCGTGTGAGGACACATCAGGAGAAGAAATCATGCACAGATGATTTCTCACCTTCCCCCAAGGAAAATAAAAAGCAGCAACAGCCCTGAGAAGGGCTCCACTCACAGAACCATCATCACCAATAAGACCATCCTCAAAGAACTTCCCAGCTTTTTGTGCTGGGAATTACACGGATTACACCAATGCCTGTTCCCTCCTCAGTGTTCGGCATAACCATCGTTCTGTTAAGGACAATTTCTGCCCAGTGACACCACAGAGGGCCCTGGTAGAAAAATCTCTACTGCTATTATTCAGGTTTGCCACCAACGGCAAAACACAGCTCAGGGACACATGGAAAGGCTCCAAGCTCTCGGAATAAACCAAGAGGAATTTCATTAAGCACGGGCCGGTAACCACAGGCAAAAGAGATATTTCAAAGGTGGCTGTGCTCCCTGGTTACGCAGCATTTCGTGCACACCCATGTGAGCAGACTGACAGGTTCTCACACCATTTCCTCTGCAAGGCCAAAGGATTTGGCCTCTCTGCGCCTGCTACAGCCACCCTTATTTGCTAAATGTAAATTATAATTTTAGCCTGACTCATTCAGAGAAGGAAACGAGAGCTCTCCGTCACTCAGCAGAGGAGGAGACACCCAGAGGTGAGATTTACACAACGAAATTATATTAAAAGTGAAACAATTCATCCACCACGAGAAGTTTCTGTGACCTTCAGCTCAGACCAAGATGGGCACAGGGCAGAGGAAACCAGGTGAAACACACGGCCCGGCTGCCCTGACCTTGCCGACACCGAACAGGCTCAGGGCACCTGTGTGAGAGGTGTCACCCGCGGGGGACACTGAGTGGGAAAGTGACAGGTCCCAGCATCTCTCCCGGCAAGGGGGAGGCCCTGGGCACCCCCAGGCTGCCTTCCGCCTGCCCAGCTCCACACTGGGACCCTTCCCCACTCCAGCCCCAGGCCCCCGCACCCCATACGGGGACTCCTCCCCACTCCAGCTCCAGGCACCTTCACCGCCCTACGGCCTTCTGCCCCAGATCCCCGCACACCATATAGGGCCTCTGCCCCACTCCAGCCCCAAACGCTTTCACCCCACATGGGAACCCTTCCCCGCTCCAGCCCCAGGCCCCCGCAGCCCCCTGCAGAGCGCTGGCTGTGTCCCTGGCTGTGTCCCTGGCTGTGCCGCGGGTCCCTCCCGCCCCAGGCCCGGCTCTCACCGCACTGATCCGATACCGACCGGCGTCTGCCGCGCCTGGCCCCGCCCCCGCCTCTTATTGGCCGCTTTCGCCCCGCCCCTCCGCCGGGACCACAACTCCCAGCGTGCCGCGCTCCCGCTCGCTCGCCAACAGCCAATCAGGAGCGCGCCTGAGGCCGCCGCTTCCTTATACGGGCGCGGGGGCGGGGGCGGTGACGTCAGTGCGCGGCGCTCCGCATTGCGGCGGGGCGGCGGCGGCGCGGGGCCGGTAGGGGGCGCTGCGGGGCCCAGCGCTGCCTCAGTTACGGCCGGAGGCGTTCGCGGTACCGAGAGCGGAGCGGGGGCTCGGAGTCCGGCTTGGCCCCAAAGCGGCGGGGCTGGCATCGTCTGCAGGGCGGAACAACAGCCACTGCTGGCTTCCGCAGCTTCTCTGCTTTTCGCTTCAAAAACTACTCGTGTTGTCCCACTGTGACGTGGAGTCAGATGGAGAGAGACTGTCGGCAACACCATGGAGTGACAGGACAAGGGAGAACAGTTTTAAATTAAAAGAGGAGAGTTTTAGATTAGATTAGATATTGGGAAGAAATTGTTCCCTGTGAGGGTGGCGAGGCCCTGGCTTAGGGTGCCCAGAGAAGCTGTGGCTGCCCCTGGATCCCTGGAAGTGTCCAAGGCCAGGTTGGACATTGGGGCTTGGAGCAGCCTGGGATAGTGGAAGGTGTCCCTGCCCGTGGCAGGGGGTGGGACGTGTGCGGAAAATCCCTCTGGAAAAAGCCAGTGTCCATAGAGGAGGCAGAGGAGTCCTACAACTTCATTCGGATAAAAGGAGAGAGGCCACTGGGGCGGGGTTTTCTCTGTCGAGGTTTCGGAGGGCGCAGCCTCCTTGTACCCCAAACTCCCGGCTGCACGGTGCCCTCTTCCTCTCCCCATTGCTGAGGTACCAGGAAGGTGCAGCCTTCCCGAACCGGCTACCACATACTCCCCCTTAAACCCGTCCTTTTCCCCCAAAGTTCACAAACTCAGCCTTGTGCAGCCCCATTTGTCTGTTTCAGGAGTCAAACTGTCTGGGTTCTGTAACAAACCTGCGGCTTGAAGTTAATAGAGACATTAAACCCCGTTTCAAAGACGTTAACACCCATCCCCTCACCCATGGAATTGTTTGTAGACATCAGCACACATCTTTCCTATCAGACAGGATGATCTTTAAGGTCCCTTCCCACCCAAATCCTTCTGAGATTCTGTGAAAGTTGGACTCTTTGTCCTTTGCTGAAGAACTTCCAACTGATGTCAGAATCCCAGAATGGTTTGGGTTGGAAGGGACCTTAAAGCTCATCCCGTTCCACCCCCTGCCATGGGCAGAGACACCTTCCATCAGACCAGGTTGCTCCAAGCCCCATCCAACTTTGAACACTTCCAGGAATGGGAAAAGACATGGCTTTCCCTCAGTCTGATTTTCCTGCTGGTGAATTATGTCATTGACTATGTTTTCCCAAATTTCAGCTTTCAAGCAGAGCTCGCTTTACCCCCACTGTGTGCCGGGATTTTGATGCCCAAAGACAGCCTAGAAATAGCTCCTGACTTTAATCGTTCTCTGGAGGAGGAAAAAAAATCCACTGGGATCCCAAAGATGCCTAAAACCTTCTCCTAAACCCAAGAACAGCTCATCAGAGCAAAACAGCAAAGATGAATCCTTTTGTCCCTACGCCCAGTGCTCCTGTGTGGTGTTTGTGCTTCCCCATCTCCGAGCTGGGGGAAGGCAGAGCTGCTGCTCCTGCAGGGTCACTCTGCCACAGACACGCAGCATTTTGGGCAGCACAAAATAAAGTGGCTCAGACAAGTGCTGCATCTCCCTAAATGTTCTTCCCATTACCCCTAATCTGGTTACCTTAATTGCCAAAGCCATTAGGGCTCTGCAGTCTGAAAGGAAACAAAAAATCTATGCAATTACCAGCCCCCAAATTGAGTTAAAATCTTGTAATAAATTACAGTGAAGGCCACTTTCTCCAGTGACTCTCAGAGGCACATTTAATTCCCTGCTTCAGGGCAGAAACTCAATTAAAAACAAAAACTTAATTCATTTTAATTGCTGGCCTAATGAAACCTCTGTCACCTGCAGCTTCCCTGTGTGCGTGTCCAGTGTCTCAGCTCTATGAGTGGCTTCTTGCTCTCTGCTAATGTGTGTGTTGCACACACATTACAATAGTATATATTTACTATAGGGTACGTTTTAAGTGCTGCAGCAGCAGCAGCTGATGGTGGCAAACATGGAAATGGGTAAAAATAACATAAATTTCTCTCTGTGAATCCACCTGCCACGAGGCAGGCTGGATGGGGAGCTGTGGCCATCGCTGCTGCTCTGCTCTCCTGTTTTTACCAGCATCCAGCCACGGGTGGGGTGTATAAAACACACCAGGTTTGGCACAGGGAAATCCTTGGCACAGCCAGGGTGTTCCCACGGCCCTGTTTGTTGGTAAGATGAGGAAACAAGCAGGAGTGTGACCACTCACCAATGCTGATGCCCAAAAACTCCTCCAATAAACCACTTCATCAGAAATACCTTTGGCAGAGGCCACTTCTGCTCTGGCAGGGGATGAGGATCCTGCAGCATCCAGGTGGCACGTGGGTTGTTCAGATTCCCTGGAAAACAGATTTTTACAGCATGCTCTCAGCCCTGGCAGCTGTTGCAGATGTTGTGCTCAGACACAGGGTGGAGATCATTCCTCCAGTGCTGCCAGGGAATGATGAGCACCAGGAAAAGCAAAACAAAGCCAGTGAGGTTATGCTGAGCTCACATTTCCTGACGGTGCTCTTGCACAAGTGAAAGAAGTTCTTAAAATCCTGATGCGAGCCTCTGGCGGGATGGAAGCAGGAGAAGAAGCTCCTGTAAGTGCCTTTTCTGCTTTTTGCTTGTAGACACAGCTGCACAAGAAACCTGGCAAGGTTCTCTGTTGTTTCTGAAAGGTAGCCAGCTTGGGTTTGGGATTAATTTCTGAGCCCAGCCCTCCCTTCCACTCTGAGCTACGGGATGGGGATGTGGACTCCAGTGCTGGGCTGATATGGAGGGAGAAAGATGTGACAGAGGAGAAAAGGCATCTCAGTGGGCTGGAAGAGACCCCAAATGCAGATTTTGGGAATGGTTTGTCCTGATGTGGGCACAGCGGGTGTGAGGGGGAAGGTGTTCAGGAGTCTCGGGTGTTGCTGTGATCAGCAGGGTGGGCGGCTTTGGTTTCCCCTCAAAGGCCTAAAGTCACAGCTGAGGGTGAATTTCCTCCAAAATATGGTACAGAAAAGAAATTTTGAAAAGCTCATTCCCAGACAAGTCTTTTTGTGGCATTTTCCCATGGCAGATCCCTGCTCTCCCACTGCTCTGTCTGGAGTGCTCTGCAGCACTTGCCAAAGAACTGTGAGACGGCACAAAAACATTTCAATGCAGCTCAAACCCATTTTCCTTTTCTTTTCAGCTGCCTGGAACTGCCTGGAATGGCTATTTAAGCAAATTTAGTCATGGGATCACAGCAGGTACGTCCAGAGCTTCACCCTTTACAGCTGCACACCCACAGGCATCCTCAGCACCCCGCTCTGAGCCTGGGGTGTTTTCCTTATCCCCTGTGGGGTGGAGGGACTCCCCTTTCCCCAGGGTGTTTGTGGGGAGGGAGCCATCCCTAAAAGTTCCTGAGCCACCATGGGATATGTCCTCCTTGGGATGTGCAGCACAACCAGGGACCAACAGCTTCATGTTCTCCTTTCTGAGTGGCTGCACATCTCTGCAGGGAGAAGCAGATCCTCGAGGAGAGACTGAAGCTACACAGACAGGCCTGTTTGGGATTGCTGGAAAATGAGCCTCAGGGAAGAGATAGGCAGCTTTGACCATGGCTGAAAAAAATGTGTGGTTTAGGGGTGGAGGGGTGTTTACACGATTTTTTGCAAAACTGTTTTTTGTGTTGCTGTCAGAATCTGAAGATTAACCTTGATTTTTAAACTCCTCATTAACCTTCAAAGTTCCAACAGCACCAGGCAAATCCCATCCCTCACTGTGTGAAATGGGCTCCTCCGTGGCAGCTTTTTTCTTGCAAATCAGATCCCAAAAGTAGGAGGCTCCCAATCACTCACCATTTCCTGAAATCGGGGCTGCAGCTGTCTAAACACTGACGCCCACAGTCCCAGGGAGTGACCACTGCAGGGGTTGTCTCATTCCTTGTCTCGTGCAGAACTGATTGCAGCAACGTTCTTCCAGCTGAATCTCTCCCTCTAACCATAATCCAGGACTGGATTCTGGTGCCTACGTGTCCTCACCCTGTTGTGTGGAGCAGCCTGGTCGAGTGAAAGGTGTGGTTGGAATGAGATGATCTTCAAGGTTCCTTCCAACCCAAATCATTCTGGGATTCTGTGAATTCTGTATTTTCCTCTTACTAATGCCTTTTACAAGAATCCATGTCTTGGTGTCCTAGGGTTGGCACGGAGGGGGGTCAGTGTCCTCCCAGGAGGAGCGGGGAGATGTTCAGCAGCTCCTCCCTTGGAACAGCTCCACTGACATAAAGGTGCTGGTGGCAGGTTCTGCTTCACCAAGAACTGAGATGCTGCTTTCTCAGTAGTGACCCATGTGAATATAAACAGCTCACAGTGACCTGTGGTGGTGGATTTCCCATAATTTGGAGCAGAAACTTCCCTAAAAGCTTGTGGTGGTGTCAGGAGGAAATAGTGACTTATGTCAGAGGAAACCGTGCTCATTCATTTTCAAGTTTTATGTGTCTGAGTAAGGAAAGCAGAATTAATTGTGGGTTTTGGTTTTGGTTTTTTTTTAATATGTACATGTAGACAGCTGTCCCTGTGCTTAGGCAAAGGCTGAGTTGTACAAAATAATCACCAGACAGTGGCAGAAATTTAAACCTGTGAAATTCCAGTGCCTGAAGGGAGCCTACGAGAAAGACAAAGGGAGGCTTTTTATAAGAGCATGGAGTGACAGGACAAGGGGGAATGGGTTCAGACTGAAAGAGGGTAGGTTTGGATTAAATATTAGGAGGAAGTTCTTTGCTGTGAGGCCTTGGCTTAGGGTGCACAGAGCAGCTGTGGCTGCCCCTGGATCCCTGGAAGTGTCCAAGGCCAGGTTGGACAGGGCTTGGAGCAACCTGGGATAGTGGAAGGTGTGCCTGCCCATGGCAGGGGGCAGAGATTGTCTTTAAGGTTCCCTCCAACCTAGATAATTTCATGATTCCATAAACAAAGGAAAAACCCTCTGTGATGTGATGTTTGCTTGCTGTGTGAATTGGAACAACACTTTGATCCCTTTCCCTTGCTCCTAGGCAGCCGCTTGTCAAACGCAACCTCAAGAGTGACAGCAACAACCACAGACACGTGGCTGGATGCTGCCAATTCGAGTCAGTACCTGTACGAGTACCTGGATGAGGAGGATTATGGGCTCTATGGCCTCTGCACCAAGGAGGAGGTGCTCTCCTTCAGCAGGGTGTTCTTGCCATCCTTTTACACCGTGATCTTCCTGGTTGGCATGGCCGGGAATGCCCTCCTGTTTGCTGTCCTCCTCATGTACATCAAGAAGAAAAAGAAGATGACTGAGCTGTACCTGCTGAACATGGTGGTTTCAGACTTCTTCCTGCTACTGACCCTTCCTTTCTGGGCTCTGTACATTTCTCAGTGGCTCACCTGGGACATCTTGTGCCCGGTCTTAAATGCCATGTACACTCTGAACTTCTACAGTGGCGTCTTCTTTGTGAGCTGCATGAGCCTGGACATGTACCTGCAGATAGTTCATGCTTGCTCTCCTCACAGCTCCACAGTATGGAGGAATTCCGTCCTCGTCTTGTTGGTGATGTGGATCCTTTCCATAGCTCTCTCCATTCCTGATGGCCTCTTCACCAGCACAAGGCAAATCACCAACACAACCATCATGTGCACCCAGGATTATGGCCAGGAACACTTATTTTGGAAAGTTGTCTTTCGGGTGATTCAAAACATCCTGGGATTCCTTTTCCCCTTCCTCTTCATGACGTTCTGCTACTCCCGCATCGCGTGTGTGCTCAGCGCCTCGCAGATACCTGGCTTCAGGAGAGCTCTCTGCTTAGTCCTTACTCTGGTGGGGGTCTTCTTTGTCCTGTGGTGTCCTTACAATGTTGTCCTCGTCCTCCACTCCCTACAAGATGTTGGTGTGATCAGGAGCTGTGAAAGCAGTAGGAAACTGGACTATGCCCTGCAGATCACGGAGAGCTTGTCCTTTGTCCACTGCTGTCTCAACCCCTTGCTCTATGCTTTTGTGAAGAAACGGTTCAGGGCATATTTGTGGAAGATCCCTCAGGCCATTTTCAGGAGAGGCGCTTTCTTTGCCATCCAGGACTCCCAGACGAGCCCATCTGGCAGCAGATACGCAGTTGAGATAGAAATGTTGAGCATCACAAATGCATCATAACTATTTATATTATTTACATTATTTGTGTGCCCTCTGTGCTGTATTTTACTGGTCCTGCCCATGATGGAGATGGTGTGAGCCCACAGCACTGTGTAACCAGATAGTTCATCCTAGAAACAACCTTGAGATGAGGACTTTACATACTGGGATTGCAAAAGTTCGTGTGGGATCTGCTTCTGTTGTTAAGTGGAATCATTATGAAAGGATTGTCCTTGATTTACATTAGCAGAAGAAACCCAGTTCTCATCTGTATGAGAGGCATATGAGTATGTGAGGCATTAGCAAATAAAGGAGCTGCTTTTCTCGATGTCGTGCCTTAAAAAATGAAAACTGAAACTTGAGAAGAAATTCTCCTCCACCCTGTTGTGGGCTGGGATCAGGCCAGAAACACACCCAGGGGGTGGCTTTGCTTCTCCTGGCTTCTTACCATCTGCCAGATGATTTAACTGGGATAATCTCGTTTTCTGCCAGGAGATACAGCAGGAAGGACTGGACACCTTTAAGCGGAGTTGTTCTCTGTCATTGTGAGCTGTGCCACACTCAGACCTGCTGAGCAGGGAACTGAGACTCTCGAAGGGATAGAGCCTTGGTTAGAGATCAGTTCGATCATCAACTGATTTGAGACCACTTTGATCAGAACAAATTTCAAACCAGTAACAACCAGTGAGACAGAGAAAAAAGTGGGCTCGGCAGAGCAGTGGTGGAGGTATTTGCCTTCCAAAGGACCACTCTGACAAGATAAAAAAGATCCATGGATACCATCTGAAACATAAATATTGGCTTTGCAACACCACAGAGTGAGAGCATGGCCTGAACAGAAGAGCACAGAGAACTGCTGGTCAATCCTTATTACCCAGTGCAGCTTTGAAGCTCAAGGTTCTGAGTTTGCTAACTTTTATTTAAAGGCATTATTCACCCCAAATGCTGCTGAACCTTAAATGGTCCCTTTCCATCCTGAAAACCTATTAAGCCTGAGAGTTGCTTAGAGTTGTACAAATAAAATTATTATTTTAGGAGAAAGCACTCATCACCTTAATTTTGTTGCTACATAAGGTTGCAGGACCGAGAAGGGCTTTGAGTTGATCACTGCTGTTAGTTTTCTTCCCAATGTTGCTACAGTGTTTTTTCCAAAATGGTAAGGTTGGGAGCTTTCCTTAAAAAAACAAAGCCAGAATAAATATTTAGCTGATGCTATGATGTGGCCTTCACTCCATGGGTCAGGTCACTGGAGGGAATGTGGAAAGGGACAGCAGCTGGGAAGCTAAAAAGAAGATGAAGATTGTGATCCCAGACAGAGGAAGGCTCTTGGGACTGTGGAAAATTTATGATGGGATGCTCAGGGGAAGGGCAAAGGTGGGGAAATAGAGGGGAGTTAATGTCACTCTCCATCCTACATGAGAAGAGGTCCAAGCACCAGTGGCTGGGACAGGCTGTGGTGACAGTCTGGGTAGATCAGGGTGGCAGCACCAAGAGGAGCAGTGCCAGGTGGGACACAGGGTCCTTGGCATCGTCCCCAAATCCCATCTGGAGAGAGGGGAGCCGGAAAGCTTGAGAAGCACAAGGGGAAGTGGGTAAAGCAGAAGTGCTGTGGTGCCTGTGGGCACTGCTCTCCATCCAGGGGGTGGGTGGGACATTTGGAGGCTCTGGACTCACGTGGTGCCAAGAAAATGCAGTGACTCAAGCTCTCCTCACTCGTGGGGCAGCTCAGCTGCTGCTTTGCTTTGCCCTCAGACAGAGCAGTAGCACTTGCACTGTTCATTGGCAAAGCACTCCTGGGACACTGTGTGTTGTGGAGAATGTCAAAATGTCAGAGGCTTTTCCTTCTCTTGACTTTTGAGGCTAAATTGGCTCAGCTGTGACCCCCTTCCCTTGGTCCTGTGCTCATTTCCAGTAGCATTCCAACATCCACTCTTGGTTTCATTTTTTCAGTGGGTGTCCATAGCCTGGTCTCAAAGGCAGAAATCACAGAGTGGAATTCTCTGAACATTTTCCTTACAAAATCTGGGCTCCATGCAGCCTAGGAAGTGAATTTGCCTCATGCCAAAACCCACCCCCCTAATAACGCATGGGTACTCCCAACGAGATTCCAACATACCTTCCACCTTAAAAATCTCTGTTCATCCAGGGACAACTTCACACCAGAATGCTCCACAGGGACAAGGCAAACACTCACTGCCAATGAGGACAGAGGTTGTCAGCTCTACGTCTGCCTGTCAGCTGCTGGGGGGGAATAAAATGCACTTTCCTGCCCCAGCCTGCCTCTAGTCCCCGATCCCAGACGGGCACAGAGCTCTCATGGTGCTCTGGGTGATTCTCCTCTGTACCTTGGTGTCATCACTGCTTGGTGGGCTCTATGTCCTGGGTGTGTTTCGGAGACGGAGACCCAATGAGCCGCCCCTGGACAAAGGTACCATTCCCTGGCTGGGCTACCTGCTGGAGTTCAGAAAGGACAGCTCAGAGTTTCTCAAAAGGATGCAGAGGAAACACGGGGATGTTTTCACGGTACTGATCGGTGGCTATTACTTCACCTTCGTGATGGATCCTTTCTGCTTTGGCACCATTGTGAAGGAATCACGATCTAAACTGGACTTTAGGACTTCTGCAACTCAGCTGGTCGTGCAGGTTTTTGGCTACAAGCCCACCGAAGCCACTCATAGCATAGTTCATGCCTCGAGCACGAAGCACCTGATGGGAGATGGGCTCACTGTCCTCACACAAGCCACCATGGAGAGCTTTCGGAAGCTGCTGCTTTTCAACCTGAGCTCAGGAGAGAAACGAGTGTGGCAGGAGGAAAATCTCTTCCACTACTGCTACAATATCGTCTTCAGGGCCGGGTACCTGGCTCTGTATGGCACTGAGCCACCCCAGGGGGCAGGGAACAAGGAGAAAGCTGAAGAGCAGGATCGCCTCCACTCCAACCAGCTTTTCCAGGAGTTTCGGAAGTATGACCGCCTCTTCCCTCACCTGGCCTTTGCTATGTTGCCTCCCAAGGACAAAAGAGAAGCTGAGCGGCTTAAGAGACACTTCTGGAACGTGCTGTCTGTGAAGAAAGCCTGGCAGAAGGACAATATCAGTGGCTGGATAAGTGATCAAGACCAGCTTCTGGCAGAAAACGGTGTCCCCGAGTACATGCGGGATCGTTTCATGTTCATGCTCCTCTGGGCATCCCAAGGCAACACGGGCCCAACTGCCTTCTGGCTCCTCTTGTATCTGCTGAAACATCCCGAGGCTCTGAAGGCTGTGAGAGATGAGGTGGATAAAGTCTCGAGGGAGAGTGGGCAGGAAGTGAAGGCAGGGAGCCCCCCAGTCACCATCACTAGGGACATGCTGAACCAGACTCCTCTGCTGGACAGTGCCTTGGAGGAGACCCTGAGGCTGGTGGCGGCCCCGATGCTGGTCAGAGCTGTCCTCGAGGACACCAGCCTGAGGACAAGCAGTGGGACAGAGTTCACCCTCCGCAAGGGAGACAGGGTGGCCCTGTTCCCACACATCTCCGTGCAGATGAACCCGGAAATCCACGAGGAGCCGCACAAATTTAAGTACGACCGTTTTGTAAACCCAGACGGCACCAAGAAGGATTTCTACAGAAACGGGAAGAAGCTGAAATTTGTCAACATGCCGTGGGGGGCAGGAGTTTCCACCTGTCCTGGGAGGTTCTTTGCCACAGCTGAAATGAAACTGTTTGTGTTCTTGATGCTGAGTCACTTTGACCTGGAGCTGGTCGATGAGGAGGAGGAGATCCCAGCCATAGACATCAGCCGCTGGGGATTCGGGACAATGCAGCCTGTCCACGACGTTCGCTTCAGATACCGGCCACGCTTTTAACCTGGGGAGTCCTGGTGGTGTTCTTTGTTCTGGTGTCACCTGTGAGACAAATTGCCTGATCCCGTGGTTATCAGATCCGTGTGGTACCAACATTGATATGATCTTGTTTGCTTAATGTTTATCATGGCTTTTGTTTTTACTTCGTCCCCGTGTGCTGCTGCTCTGTTGTTGTGTTGGTTATGGGATAGAAGTTAATCTGCACAGAGAGATAAAATGTGCCCTTCTAGGCTACTCCAGCCACATCCCAGGGGCCATCAGCCCTTTGGAAGCCAAGAGGAGCACAGGGTCATATGGGCAGATGGGAACCCACATTATGTTTCCAAGGAACAAGGGTTTTGTCCAGGTCCCTCCCAGGGCTGTCCCAGCAGAGCCATCAGCCCCACGGTCCCAGCATGACTCCCATGGAGATGTGTCATCGGGAAGAGCTCTCCAGATCACCACCTCGGATAAGGGGGGTTGTGTCAAAGCAGAGGAGACATCCTATGGGGTGTAGGGGAAGAGCATTTTGGGATTGCACAGGACTCATAGTGGGATGCTTTGGGGAGGAACCAAAGGGGGATAAAGGATGGATTTAGGTGATTTGGGGTAAGGGGATAAGGAGGGCTGGTTGGGTGCAAACAGGTGACAGGTCCATACACTTGTCTGGTGACACCCTGCACCTGATCATTTATTTTCCACATGAAGCATCACTGGCAGGATGGCATCAGCTTGTCGTGAACCCCTGAAAGGTCAGAGAGCAGCAAATAGCCTCTCCAGAGATATAAGAATTTCCTTGGGGTTTTCAAATTGTCTTCTCTATGGTCCCTTTCTTGTATGTGATGAGATCCCCTAAGGGAGCAACCTCAATCCCATATGGGCTACAGCCACTGTGACCTCATAGCCCTCAAACTGATCTGCTGGATCAATGCAGGATAAAAGTTTGCTCTACAAGCTCTGCTTTGCTTTATTAGCCTTCACTAATTATAACTTCCTTACAGAAGTTAAATCCCAGCCTTTCCTGAGCAGACAGCAGTGGATTGATTTTAATGCTGACACTAACCTTGGACTTTGGAGATTATTTATGGTAGAGGAATGAAACTCAAACATTTTCACACATATCCAAACATCAGATCCAGATTCTGATTTGTTCTGCAAAGGGCAGGGTGATGTTGTAACTGCATGTTAAGGGCAAACTATCCCAGCCTGGTCATTAGTCCTGACCTCGTGGTGGTGGTGGAAATGCAGGCAGAAACTATCAAGCAGTTGTGGCAGAACCAAGGAAAACAAAAACTACCTGTAAGGCTTGACTGTGACAGCTGTTATTTCCATTAGCAATTCCAGCACCTTTTCACTCCTTCCATGTTCCCTCCATCTACAGCTCTCACCTATTTTTTTGTCACCCATGGGTTCATTCCTCTGCAGCCCTTCTCACATTCTGGTCAGTGCAAGCTCCAAACCATGCCCAGGAATGCCTTGGCATAGCTGGGCAGCTCAGAGCCATCATCACATCCTGGCCAAGTGATGTCCTCCTTCCAAGGCTCTAGGAAAAGGATTTTCACGTGGATGTCCTGCATGGAACTTGTTCCCAGCTGATAGACAGTGTGTGCTGGTTATCACAAAGAGCCCAGGTCAGAATTGAGGGGTGAGGGGTGTGAGCTGCACAAATAAGGACAGGGCTTGGGGAAGGGATGTAAAAGTAATGACAATGATTCAGCAGAAGAATCTGGCTGTACTTGCTCATCAGAATGGTTTATTTAACTAAACAGTGTTGAGTCTATAAAAGACCTCAGACATGCTCAAATGCATGCAGTTGTGAGAAGCAAAAAAAAAAAAAGAGTCATATATGGAAGAGCGTGAAAGTTCCAAATGAGTTAATCTACAATTAAGTTTTATGTTTAAATAGGTTTTTCACTGGCACTGAGCTTTCCATCCCAAAGTGCATCAGCAAGAGCAAAGAACCAGCCTGTGCCAACAAAAACCTGACTGGATTTGTAAAAGAAGTTAAATTGGATGGAATCCAGAGTCCTGAAAGGTTTTCTGGGGGGCAGCCCCCAGAGAACTGAGCACAGAGTCTGGCCCTAAGCCCTTGGGTTTCTCTCCTGTAGCTCACAGTGAAGACAATTTTGTTTCAACATTCCAAGTTTTACAATCTATTGAGTCGGTGCCTGCTCTCCACAGCACAGGGAAAGCTCCTCTGCTCTCAGTCACAATTCCTGCTCTGCATGCTCAGCAAGGGAAGGAGTCACGATGCTCCATCTTTCAGGTTTGGAACAATATGGGTTAAACTTTTTGGGAAAGAACATCCCTGGATAAACGGCCTCACTTCTAGTATTGAACTGTAATGCATTAGGAAATGTTTTTCTGTTCTCCTTCCTCTACACACAGCCAGACACAGCTCTGAGAAAGCCTCCACTTCCTGCTGCTCATACGGAAAATTGAGGGAACCAACAGATACATCAATCACTGCAGAGAAACTCGAAGGAACACCGAGGTTATGAGTACAAAGCAACGACACAGCCAACACCATCCTTTGCAGAGGAAAGCAGGGTTTGAAGCTCAGAGAGGAACGTGACATTTCAGGATTTTTTTAAAGAATTAAAACACGCAGCCTTTGCCAGGGACACTGCTGCCACATCTCAGGGTAGATGTATCCCTGCTCCCCAGGGAAGAGCAGCTCAGCTTCAAAGTGGCAAAGTGGTACAAAATCTGCATGTTACAAGGTCACTGTTGGGTTTGCTGCCTTCACTGTCCCGTGGCCCAGTTCCCCCCATGAGTCACACATACACAGGAACAGCCTGTGGCACTCAGGACACATGGACAAAACACAGTGGGGCCAGAGAGCAGCTTCCCCAGCTCAGCTGCTGCAGAGCAGCTTGGCAGGAGGGTTTGGTACCAAACACGAGGCCATTCCCATCTGTCACCACATCCACGTCACTGTGCAATCATGAGGCCATACTTGGAGCACAGCAGGCCCCTCTTCTTTTCCCGTTCCATGAGGAAATTCCTCAGTTTGGTGGTGGGGAAGGTGACCAGTGCCTGCTGCCTGTTGTCCAAACCCGTCTCCTGCAGCCACGGGCTCTGAAGGCACTCGGAGGCTGTCGGCCTTCCCCTAGGACAGACAGAGGTGAGGGGTCACTCACAGATCCGTGCTGGGTGAGGAGGCTCCTTGCAAACGAAGGGGCAATGCCCAGGATCTGCAGCAGCTGTGCTGCTGGGAGGACAGACAGCATCTTACCAGGGGTTTGCACACAGAGTGCTCTGGAGGAAGGACACTGCTCCCCCGGAGAGACCCGCGTAGCACCGCGTGAGCTTCAGTTTGCCCTTCCTGGCTGTTCTCAGGAATTCGCAGGGTGCATCAGAGCTGACGGGGTAGTTGGCACTCAGCCTGCCCCAGAAGAAGAGAACTGATCAGCATGAAGCTGCCTCCAGCTCTGGGGCTCCCAGCATAATGGGGATGTGGAGCTGTTGGAGCGAGTCCAGAGAAGGCCACCAAGGTGATCAGAGGGACGGAGCACCTCTGCTGTGAGGAAAGGCTGGGAGAGTTGGGACTGTTCATCCTGGAGAGGAGAAGGCTTCAGAGAGACCTTAGAGCCCCTTCCAGTGCTTAAAGGGGCTCCAAGAGAGCTGGAGAGGGACTTTGGGTAAGGGTTTGTAGTGGCAGGACAAGGGTAAAACTTTTAAATTAACAGAGGAGAGCTATAGATTAGGTATTGGGAAGAAATTTTTCTGTGTGAGGGCAGTGAGGCCCTGGCACAGGTTGCCCATCCATCCCCTCCATCTCACAGTTTTCCATGTCATTGCCAAGGAGAGGGGGCACATCTGAGATTAACTCTCTGAAATTTTAGTTTTAAAGCCACTCATAGGGCAGGAAACAATCAGCTGACTCACATGATGAAGGCTGTGATTCCGACGGACCAGATATCAGTCTGGGGAAGGGCTCCTTGCTCTGTCAGCAGTTCTGGAGCTGGAAAAGTAAGCTGGTGTGAGCCAAGATCCTCTTGAACTCACTGAGAGCAGCACAAAAGCAGTGGGTACTTTTATGCTTTGCTGCCTCCCCAAGAGGGAAGCAGAGAGCTCCCAGGACAGGGAGCTGATTGGGGTGGGAGACCCATGTGGATGCTGATTGCCGTGAAACCATGAGAACCTCTGGGCAGATGGCAGCAATGCCTTATCCCTGGATAAATGGGCACATGGATGCCAGCCAGAGTGGCATTGCTGTGAGCTCTGTCCCCTGTGGCCTGCAGTGGGACAGCTGTCACCACTCGCTGCTCCCACAAACTCACACTGTCCCTGCAGAGCAGCACCTGGAAGGCTTTTCTTGCTGGGACCAATTGTTGCCTTCACCAATGTTTGTGTCTGTGTTTATCACAGATTGCAGATAAGCCCAGGTCTCTGTGACTGAACCCTACTCACCCATGGTTTCGACATAGTCCGAGCATTTGTCCGTGGTAATAAATTTGTCTGGTGTGTAGAACTGTGCATTCCCAAAATCCAGGAGTTTCAGCAGGTTGGGCTCGGTGATGATCATGTTCTCAGACCTGAGGTCCAGGTGCAGGATGTTGTGTGCATGGAGGTACTCAGTGGCACTGAGGATCTGCCACAGGTAGTCCCGGACCTCCACCTCTGAGTACGATGTCCTGGTGGGAGAAAGGGGATAGAAAACTGAGCTGTCCTGTCTGCGTGTCCAAAAATGCCTTTCTACACCCACTATCACCCTCCCCTGGGTGTCTGAGCCCATCAGGCCCTTGAGAGTCAAGAAAAAACAGCTCTATTTTAGCAAATCTGCTGTATGTGGAGAGGCTGGTCCATCCTGTGAGTCAGGTTTACAGGTGCAAGAAGTCCAGGATGTTGTGGAGCTGAAAGAGAGAAAGCAGATTTGATGCCCACCATTCCCTCTCTTTTAACCACAGGATTTCAGCAGATCCTTTTTGTGCCATTGTGAGAAACAGTGACTCTTCCTGACCCACAGTATCCTCCCTGTTATGGGAGATGGGGTTTCATATCAACAACTCTAAACTACTTTCAGCATCTCAGCTGGGTGGCCCTGAGTTGTCCCACTGTAGGGAACTCAAGTATTATTTCTTATCTCACAAGAAGTTGCAGAACAAACTCTTTACAAATCCTGTGTGCAATGATGCCACATTGGAATAGATGGAGAGGGATGATCCAGTTTGCCAGGAGAAAGCAAACGGGTGTTTTCCTCCCAGCACCAGCCCTGACTGGAAAACCCTTCTGTGGTAGACAGTGAGCCCATGGCACCAGGGATTATAAGAACCCCCTGAAGCTAAGTGGAGAAATTCTCCCCA